>CAJQUW010014359.1:0-600000 GCA_907163375.1 Prostheceraeus crozeri
AGAGAGAGAGAGAGGATTGACGGAGAGTAGAGCTGAGAGAGGGAGACGAGAGAGAGTATCACGGATAAGAGAGAGAGAGAGAGAGAGAGAGAGAGAGAAAGAGAGAGAGAAAGAGAGAGAGAAAGAGAGAGAGAGAGAGAGAGAGAGAGAGAGAAAATAAATATAAATAGAAAAAAATAAAAAATTCTTTGCGCTTA
This sequence comes from Prostheceraeus crozeri, assembly GCA_907163375.1. Taxonomy (NCBI): domain Eukaryota; kingdom Metazoa; phylum Platyhelminthes; order Polycladida; family Euryleptidae; genus Prostheceraeus; species Prostheceraeus crozeri. Next base: position 198 of record CAJQUW010014359.1, read on the forward strand.
TCAAAATGTATGCGATTCACTTCTTTGCACATCAATTCAATTCACAGCAAGTTCTGACTTCCTTGGAGATCATTTGAGTAAACTAATGCTTTAGAGAATCCGTATCAGATTAAGGGCATTCAATCGCGCTGTCCTTCTCTGGTGAGCTCAAAGCACAAGAAGCTGGCTGGCGGGAACTCTTTTCGCTGTCTCGCAGGACAAACTATGAGTCGATGTGTGTCGCTGATTGCATCACACATCGTCTTCGTTTCTTCCATATAACTACTGCCTTCACACATGACATTTGTGTTTCTACATTTGAAGATCGTTGATCTTAGATCTTCGATCAAGTCGATTGTGTAGGTCAGCGAGAGGGAGGATTTGCGAGCAATTTTCAGATCCAATAGTTGAGGTAGGTTTCACATCTCAAACAACGTACGAAGAAGAGTTTCTTTAGCTCTATTATTCGCTGTTTTTCCACGTCCAATACAGACAGCATGGAAACTTCTTCTTTTGGCAACAACCAGGTCTGGCACATTCAATAAAGCGTTTTTCTTTATCCTGCGATTTCTCATGGAATTACACAGGGATCCTTTCATGGCATTTCATGATATTCAGTGAATTATTTTTTAGCCGCTTGGGGTTCGAACACACATTCACTGCTGAACTCAACGACCGTAGTCGGGCTTCGATACCACTGGACAATCAACGCTGGTGTTCGAAGATGAATTGCTATTGTCGAGTTTTACTACCAGAAATCACTCTGGGAGAAGAAATTATTATCATCTGCGCATGTGCACACTGATAAAAATTACAAGTGGGAATATCTTTGAGATCAATTGCTCTCAACTAAGATCAGAACTTCTTCTGATTTGAAACATTGCAATTAATCCACCTACTGTTGAATATCGGAGGAATTAAATCTTTCCACAAATAAGTTAGGCTATATCGGTGTTGCTGAGTTGAGTCAAACAGTGCCATCTTTTTTGCCGCGTCCCAGTCACAAAATTGTTCTTCTACTATTTGTGAATTGTGCCGCATTTTTGCTGTGAATGCTCCTAAAAATTTGGAAATTCGATTTTTTGTATATACATTTTCCTGCAATTAATAAGGTGAACAGCTGTTTCAGATCGAGGACTCGAAAACACAAGAAACAATTGCATCAACGTAGAAATATTTTTTTCAAGCCCTCTATATATATTGCCCTACACTGCACGCGAATGTTATATTTTAATTGGACTTCCTGTTTCACGTCGAAGAATTATATATAACGCAACATGTTATAGAATGGATTGATCGTCAGTCTGAAGATAATGCGCAAGCTTGTAATATTTGATCAAAAACCTTTCAAATAATCAAAGTTTGACGTCGATCTAAGAGTCTGGAAGGTTCTAATTTTTACATAGTGCCTACAGTTAGCTGTCACTTTCATTTAAATAGGATAATATTTGTATAATAACATGCAAACTTTAACGAAATCTCTGCTTAGATTTGCTTTCAAAAAAATTCGACAATGAGAAAGAGCAATTGCTATATACAGCTTAATAATAAAATTGTAAAATTGTTGAGGACATTTTCCATCTCACAGCAATTAGCACATATACAATGAAGACCTATTCCCGGGAACCTAGCCCCTACTTGGCTAACTTTTTTTTTGAAAAATTTTGACTTTGTGCCACTTTATAATTGCTTTTTATTGAGCCTTCAAACTTGTATTTTTGGTATGAGAACCATCTCATATTAACTCATGATACCAATGTCATCCTCAGTAAATAAAGAATTTGTTATTATTATCATTATATAATTTACGTCAGAATATATTTTGCTTTTCAACTCAAGATTCACCATTCTTTAAAGTTACATCTATAGGACGCCATCGCTTTCCGTTAACACTTTAGAAAATGTACTGTTAAACCAGAAAAGAAAATATGAAAGTGAATTGTGGCAAGTGATGTCATCTTACAAACATATTTGGCTAATAATTTATTAATCGTTTGCGAAATGATGCAATTGAATCAGCAAATATCATCAACAACAGTCTACTCAACTATCAGCGAAAGGGTAAAGATGACGTCAACAAAGCACTTTTAGGATATTCAGACGAAATCTAAACTTGTACCAAAAGAATGCAATCTCTTTATTGATAGAGGAAAGCAGTACTCAGGAAATCTGCAGCATTTGACTTTAGTCAGAAGAAAGAAAGATTGCTACGTAAGTTTGAAAATATGAATAGGTTTAGTTCTAGCAGCCAAGTAGAATCTTAGAAGGACTGAGTCGCTAAAAATGCCCACTTCACTGAGAGCGGAGGGCAAAAAGAAATTACGATCCAGCCTTGAAGACACGACCATCTCTCGAAAAACACCACATTTAGAATTGACTACAGTCATGATAAGATAATTTCTCTTGCCGTTTGCTTCATGGGTTCATATCTCAGGAAACAAGCATTTATATCAGTAAAGTAAATTTGGTAATAAAAATCGTTACAGGTTAAATGCCAAATTGACAAAGTAATAATAGCAAAACTTACATAGGAGTCAAAAATTATTCATGTAAATTTACATTGTTTCTGGTGTGACGTGAATCCTCGACTACCGAGGTTATCTAGATCTACTGTTCCAGGCCATCTCCATGGATGAATATCGAAAGTATTGAAAAATCCATGGATATCGTGGAGACTTTTTGCAGGAGCAAATCTATTTCCAAAATTGCTCGATAATTTCAAAGGTATTATAGACTACTATATTAAGTGCATAGTATGTAATGGTCCTCTCGGCAATGGTCATTAAATTAATAGCTTGAAGCATTTGTTGCAGTCTTATGTCTGGGAATATGTTACATTTACATGCGTCTCCACCGGCGTTGTGGCCTTGTAGTAAGGTGCTCGCTCTGTGTCCGAAAGACCTTGGTTCAAACCTTGGTCGGGTCAAACCTAAGACTTTTAAAACAGGTAAAGTCTGCATTGTTACTAAGCACTCAGCACAAAAAGAATGAGAGTGGAATAACTAACAACTCGGCCACATGGAAGAGAGGCTCTGTGCCTAATGTGCTTCCGAGTATAAACAATGTTCATTTACTTAATTTATACATTATCTTCTGAATGCTTTCGAAAAGGGATGTATGCAACCCAGTAAAGACAATATGTATCCCTTTCAGAGAAGCACTTGAAAGCATTCAGAGTCAATCGACTTCAATTTGCGTTGTGATTAGGCAGACGAATCATCAATGTCTTACAGAATGAAATCTGCCAAAAAGTTTATGATCTCACCATGTATGTCGAAGTCCTCTTCATCAGGTAGCGATGTCTTAAGATAATAGCTATAAAAGTACGGTGCACAAAAATCACGAGATAAATATGTTTGGAATTTGAATTTTATTACTAAATATTGAAATGTGCTGAGAACATTTTGCAGCATGGAGGTTTCAGGAATATCTGAAAATGCTCTTGACTCTCTCGATTATTGATATCTGATCAACATATTCTTCAAAATTCATTTTCGAGATTTTCAGTCAATATCAGTTTTTGAAATGCTTGCCTGATGAACTTCATTATCCATCGATACGTGCTCCCACCTGTTTTTGATGGAATTTGTTGTGAGTTGGGATTTCCATTATGTACGGGCAGTAGATCAGCAACAGCAATGGCTGATTTTGGAGTTATACATGTACATTTTTATCACAGCGACATTGCGCTATACAAACAAACTGAATTTCGACGTGACTCGATATTACAGCTGTTTTAATTGAAAGCATCACATTGATCTATTGATGTTCCATTACCTTTGTTGCACGAACATGCACATGCAAGTGAGAGTGAGCACTCTGTGATTTTATTTTGTGACATTTTAAAGCCAGTTAAGTGCACAAATATTCATTCATTTCAACATTAACCAAATTTAATGTACCATACCGATAAAGTGACATGAAAAATGTCACACGAGGCCGAAGGCCGAAACTGACATTTCATTTCCATGTTTATAATTGTTGTGATGGGGTACCAATAATAAAGTTACATTGTTAACAGTGAATGAAAAATATTAGGTAGAACAAGTAAGTGTTTTCATTTGTACATTTAAAAACACATCAACATAGTTAACATTTGAAATCGCATATCGCTTGCAGGAGTTATACAATATTCAATATAATGGAAATATGTATAGTAGATCAAGGATGTGTCTGAGACGAACTCATGAATGTAGCCTCCTAATCAGCATGCACCAGAATCTGCAACTCGACATCATTTAGATTTGCAGCACTCTTCAACCTGCTAAACGTCGTTCCATCGAATCTGAGGACACTGGTACAGATAAAATAATTTTAGCACATGTGCACGGCCCTGCTAACTGCCGCATCATTGGTCCATCTGATCCGAAGGTCCTGAAGGTGCTAGATTAGAAGCAGTGAAATATTATAATGACTGATCCCGAAAAACGAGCATTCACCATGCATTTCACTCAGTTGGAGAATAATTTTGATATCAATTAGTGAGCAAATGTGCCGAAAGTTTAATGCTGAAGCCTTATTCCTTATTCTTTGTGTCTTAAGTTTAATTCCGATTATTCGAAGCCTGCTGTACCTCTATCAAACATAAGATTCTCTATCTTAAGTCTGTGTTTTAACTAAATGCATTCAAGCTGAATTAATTACGAAGCGAAGGGTATGTTAACCGAAGCCAGCACGACTTAGAAAATAAGCATTCAAGTGGTAATCACAAGAGAATGGAAAGCATCCAGCTAAGTCTCAGTGATGTCGAGGAAGTCCCAGCCTACGATAGAATGTATTTTAAATAAAATTAGACAATTTTAATGTTCAAACCTAATTCTGAAACTCATGCGTGTAACACTGCCTGTGTTTAGTTGCTGTGTCATTGAACATCATTTATATCGTTCTCTGGTTCACATTTCGATATTCCATGTACTCTGCTTTCGAATTGTTTGATACAAGTGTAAATTTGAAGTTCAAACAATGTTCTATTCGCGCATGCCTAGAGCACGTGTGCACGTGTTCAGCTAATTAGTTAAAGCTGAAAGTAATTCGTCTGATCTACATTTCACACCATATGCTGACATATGTTTTTAGATAAAAATATCCTACTGATGTTATCATTGGACGCAAGGTCGATTTCTCAGAGCAGTTGTACACGGAATAGACATGTAGTTTAGAAGAAATATGCGAAACTGCATTCTCTATCAATAGCCTACAGTATTCTATCTCAATGTTTGGGAAGAAGAGATGGAATTGCTTGATGCAATAGAAGATGTGCATGTAAGCATATCGTATCATATAGTGCATATAGTGTATAATCGCATAAGCATATTGCATAAGCATAAGCATAGTGCATAAGCATATAGTGCAGTAATCGTATAATTCTCGCAAAAGCTATACTAAATATATGCGTAATGATATTCAAGTAAGAGAATGGTATGAAGAATTTGCAAATTGGACTGCAAAATCATGCAACAAACATTTAATGACATGCCAAGTTTGCTTAAAAGAACATTGTGTAATATGTTGAATCATAAAGGGGAAGAGGGAGCGTGCGAATTTTTCATTTTGAGCAATAGCATATGAATAGTTATTTGACAAAGCCAATTTACGAGGCAAAAGTTCACTCAATAAATGCTCTGAGTCACCTTCATTACCATTACAGAATTAAAATTTGTGAAAATTTATTTCATCTTTTTTCTAACTAAATCGACATCTCGTTTGTCACATTTTGCTACGCCATTGTATATAATGCGATCATGGACTATCTTTCCAACTTTCAAAAGTACATTGCCATCATTTTTATTGAATCCGATGAAAACTGGGGAAGCATAGTCAAAAACTGATCAATAATCGCTAAATAAATGTCATGTGCGAAGTGGCCTTGTGGCAGAGTGCTCTCATCGTCGTAGCATTAGGAGTTAACTTATAGAATTTAGGACCTCCAGGCCTATTGTTATGCTACAACTCCGAGACTCACAAAGTCTAGAGTCACAGAATTAGATTGTTTAATCTTATCATTTTGCTAGAAGTGCAAACTGATTCAAACAGATGGCACATGCAGGACTTAATAAGTGGGCAAAAAGAAATTTTTAATACCTTACAGAGATAGGAAAAATAGTCGTGCGTCACTTGCGGTTTGTTGTGGATTCCTTCAAAATGCTCCGATCGCCACGATTCCTTCAGATTCGAAGAATTCAGATCATTGCGCAAAAGTTTTCTCGATAATGGTGGACCCTCCGATGATTATCAAAAAAGTTAGCAGGCGGACGAAAAAACGTTCACAAACTTCTCTGTAGAACTTGACATCGACTGCGTCTCTTTGCTGTGTGATCCGGTTGATAGCAGTCACTGAAACCTTGCACAATTTAGTATGGTATTAGTTAGTGGTATTTAGTCAGGAGATTGTGCCATTTCAATGACGTTACATGTTCCAATGCTTCCCTTCTAGTCAAACGGAAGAAGAGACGACCGGTCTAATTCTGTGGTTACAACTGGACGAAAGTAACTTGTTAACAACTTTTTTCAAACATTAATTTCAATGGAGCCGATGAAGTATTTTTTGCATCTGTATGAATATGATGCTTGCAACAGATGCAGAATCATAAAATGGTTCATTGTGATCGGTAACAGAAAATTGCTGTGCGGGAAGCAAGTTCATTTTTATTCTGCTTCACATAGGAATATACTAATGATTCGGCAATGTTCCACAATTGCATTTGTAAAAATGGTTTGTTTCTTTTTGCTGAGGAATTAAATAGAATTATTAGTCGAATTATGGTGGTGTACTCCAGACCCAAGTGTCTGAGACATATTATTATATACACATGTCCATACCCAGACCCATGAACATCAGAGTGAGACATTTTTGCTCTAACTCTATTGACCAAAAACTGTCACATAGTAGTGCCGTAATGGTTTCTTAATTGTATTACATGTATGTCAGGCAGAATAGTCCGCATCTTACAGGACATCATCCTGCTACATAGTTCGTTTCAAAACGCACTGAAGGGTTGCTATCCACACATAGACATATGGGGATTGGAATTCAGTACTCTGAGCAATTTGAACAGCCTTATTAATTACCTACCTGCACTTGTTGGCTTCAGCTCCTGACCCTACTGTTCCTATCCCTTCTGATCTATGCATTTTATTTTATCAGGTTTCACATGTGAGATGTAATTTAGAATAACTTGGTTGGCGTGTCAATTTGGATAAAAGCTTTGAAATTTCTGAAAATTTATTTTTAGGGACCTACTTCCATTCGTAATGCATTTATATCGAAGGAAGAAGATATGAAAGCATTTGCACTTAAGAAATTGTAACGCATTTGTATCAGATTACACTAGCACACAGATCTACCATGGGTGAGTAGATTGTCTACTTCTTAAATTTCTTACATTTACCTGTTTTATAAATATTCAGTATTTATTTTATTCAATAGCCTGCGCACTAAGGGAAGTGATAAAATTGTATGTGTAAGTTCCAGCTGATTTACCTTTCACTGTCTTTGTGTATTATATTTCTATCTACTTTCACTGGAGGCACTACTTATTTGCTTAATGTAGGCCTATCTTCAATTCACAAGTGTTTATATCACATCGTGTTTTGCACTAGAAATTGTTGGTCATAAAGAATGAACCGAAAACGTGGCTTAAAAGTAGCATTTTTTAGAGAGAGAGAGAGAGAGAGAGAGAGAGAGAGAGAGAGAGAGAGAGAGAGAGAGAGAGAGAGAGAGAGAGAGAGAGAGAGAGAGAGAGAGAGAGAGAGAGAGAGAGAGAGAGAGAGAGAGAGAGAGAAAATAAATATAAATAGAAAACAATAAAACATTCTTTGCGCTTATCCAAATGTATGCGATTCACTTCTTTGCACATCAATCAATTCACAGCAAGTTCTGACTTCCTTGAGATCATTTGAGTAACAATGCTTTAGAGAATCCGTATCAGATTTAAGGGCATCAATCGCGCTGTCCTTCTGTGAGCTCAAAGCACAAGAAGCTGCGAGGAACTCTTTTAGCTGTAAGCAACTATGAGTCGATGTTGTCGCTGATTGCATCACACATCGTCTTCGTTTCTTCCATAATACTGCCTTCACACATGACATTTGTGTTTCTACATTTTGAAGAATCGTTGATCTTAGATCTTCAAGTCGATTGTGTAGGTCAGAGAGGGAGGATTTGCGAGCAATTTCAGATCCATAGTTGAGGTAGGTTTCACATCTCAAACAAACGAAGAAGAGTTTCTTTAGCTCTTTATTCGCTGTTTTTCCACGTCCAATACAGACAGCATGGAACTTCTTGCAACAACCAGGTCTGGCACATTCAATAAAGCGTTTTTCTTTATCCTTCGATTTCTCATGAATTACACAGGGATCTTCATGGCATTTCATGATATCAGAATTATTTTTAGCCGCTTGGGGTTCGAACACACATTCACTGCTGATCAACGACCGTAGTCGGGCTTCGATACCACTGGACAATCAACGCTGGTTTCGAAGATGATTGCTTTGTCAGTTTTACTACCAGAAATCACTCTGGGAGAAGAAATTATTATCATCTGCGCATGTGCACACTGATAAAAATTACAAGTGGGAATATCTTGAGATCAATTGCTCTCAACTAAGATCAGAACTTCTTATTTGAAACATTGCAATTAATCCACCTACTGTTGAATATCGGAGGAATTAAATCTTTCCACAAATAAGTTAGGCTATATCGTGTTGCTGAGTTGAGTCAAACAGTGCCATCTTTTTTGCCGCGTCCAGTCAAAAATTGTTCTATTTGTGAATTGTGCCATTTTTGCTGTGAATGCTCCTAAAATTTGGAAATTCGATTTTTTGTTATACATTTTCCTGCAATTAACTAAGTGAACACTGTTCAGATCGAGGACTCGAAAACAGAATTGCATCAACGTAGAAATATTTTTTTCAAGCCCTCTATATATATTGCCCTACACTGCACGTCGAATGTATATTTTAATTGGACTTCCTGTTTCACGTCGAAGAATTATATATAACGCAAATGTTATAGAATGGAATCGTCAGCTGAAGATAATGCGCAAGCTTGTAATATTTGATCAAACCTTTCAAATTATCAAAGTTTGACGTCGATCTAAGAGTCTGGAAGGTTCTAATTTTTAGTGCCTACAGTTAGCGTCACTTTCATTTAAATAGATACTATTTGTATAATAACATGCAAACTTTAACGAAATCTCTGCTTAGATTTGCTTTCAAAAAATTCGACAATGAGAAAATAATTGCTATATACAGCTTAATAAAAAAATTGAAAATTGACATTTTCCATCTCACAGCAATTAGCAAATAAATGAAAGACCTATTCCCGGGAACCTAGCCCCTACTTGGCTAACTTTTTTTTGAAAAATTTTGACTTTTGACTTTATAATTGCTTTTTATTGAGCCTTCAAACTTGTATTTTTGGTATGAGAACCATCTCATATTAACTCATGATACCAATGTCATCCTCAGTAAATAAAGAATTTGTTATTATTATCATTATATAATTTACGTCAGAATATATTTTGCTTTTCAACTCAAGACTTCACCATTCTTTAAAGTTACATCTATAGACGCCATCGCTTCCGTTAACACTTTAGAAAATGTACTGTTAAACCAGAAAAGAAAATATGAAAGTGAATTGTGGCAAGTGATGTCATCTTACAAACATATTTGGCTAATAATTTATTAATCGTTTGCGAAATGATGCAATTGAATCAGCAAATATCATCAACAACAGTCTACTCAACTATCAGCGAAAGGGTAAAGATGACGTCAACAAAGCACTTTTAGGATATTCAGACGAAATCTAAACTTGTACCAAAAGAATGCAATCTCTTTATTGATAGAGGAAAGCAGTACTCAGGAAATCTGCAGCATTTGACTTTAGTCAGAAGAAAGAAAGATTGCTAAGTTTTGAAAATATGAATAGGTTTAGTTCTAGCAGCCAAGTAGAATCTTAGAAGGACTGAGTCGCTAAAAATGCCCACTTCACTGAGAGCGGAGGGCAAAAAGAAATTACGATCCAGCCTTGAAGACACGACCATCTCTCGAAAACACCACATTTAGAATTGACTACAGTCATGATAAGATAATTTCTCTTGCCGTTTGCTTCATGGGTTCATATCTCAGGAAACAAGCATTTATATCAGTAAAGTAAATTTGGTAATAAAAATCGTTACAGGTTAAATGCCAAATTGACAAAGTAATAATAGCAAAACTTACATAGGAGTCAAAAATTATTCATGTAAATTTACATTGTTTCTGGTGTGACGTGAATCCTCGACTACCGAGGTTATCTAGATCTACTGTTCCAGGCCATCTCCATGGATGAATATCGAAAGTATTGAAAAATCCATGGATATCGTGGAGACTTTTTGCAGGAGCAAATCTATTTCCAAAATTGCTCGATAATTTCAAAGGTATTATAGACTACTATATTAAGTGCATAGTAGTGTAATGGTCCTCTCGGCAATGGTCATTAAATTAATAGCTTGAAGCATTTGTTGCAGTCTTATGTCTGGGAATATGTTACATTTACATGCGTCTCCACCGGCGTTGTGGCCTTGTAGTAAGGTGCTCGCTCTGTGTCCGAAAGACCTTGGTTCAAACCTTGGTCGGGTCAAACCTAAGACTTTTAAAACAGGTAAAGTCTGCATTGTTACTAAGCACTCAGCACAAAAAGAATGAGAGTGGAATAACTAACAACTCGGCCACATGGAAGAGAGGCTCTGTGCCTAATGTGCTTCCGAGTATAAACAATGTTCATTTACTTAATTTATACATTATCTTCTGAATGCTTTCGAAAAGGGATGTATGCAACCCAGTAAAGACAATATGTATCCCTTTCAGAGAAGCACTTGAAAGCATTCAGAGTCAATCGACTTCAATTTGCGTTGTGATTAGGCAGACGAATCATCAATGTCTTACAGAATGAAATCTGCCAAAAAGTTTATGATCTCACCATGTATGTCGAAGTCCTCTTCATCAGGTAGCGATGTCTTAAGATAATAGCTATAAAAGTACGGTGCACAAAAATCACGAGATAAATATGTTTGGAATTTGAATTTTATTACTAAATATTGAAATGTGCTGAGAACATTTTGCAGCATGGAGGTTTCAGGAATATCTGAAAATGCTCTTGACTCTCTCGATTATTGATATCTGATCAACATATTCTTCAAAATTCATTTTCGAGATTTTCAGTCAATATCAGTTTTTGAAATGCTTGCCTGATGAACTTCATTATCCATCGATACGTGCTCCCACCTGTTTTTGATGGAATTTGTTGTGAGTTGGGATTTCCATTATGTACGGGCAGTAGATCAGCAACAGCAATGGCTGATTTTGGAGTTATACATGTACATTTTTATCACAGCGACATTGCGCTATACAAACAAACTGAATTTCGACGTGACTCGATATTACAGCTGTTTTAATTGAAAGCATCACATTGATCTATTGATGTTCCATTACCTTTGTTGCACGAACATGCACATGCAAGTGAGAGTGAGCACTCTGTGATTTTATTTTGTGACATTTTAAAGCCAGTTAAGTGCACAAATATTCATTCATTTCAACATTAACCAAATTTAATGTACCATACCGATAAAGTGACATGAAAAATGTCACACGAGGCCGAAGGCCGAAACTGACATTTCATTTCCATGTTTATAATTGTTGTGATGGGGTACCAATAATAAAGTTACATTGTTAACAGTGAATGAAAAATATTAGGTAGAACAAGTAAGTGTTTTCATTTGTACATTTAAAAACACATCAACATAGTTAACATTTGAAATCGCATATCGCTTGCAGGAGTTATACAATATTCAATATAATGGAAATATGTATAGTAGATCAAGGATGTGTCTGAGACGAACTCATGAATGTAGCCTCCTAATCAGCATGCACCAGAATCTGCAACTCGACATCATTTAGATTTGCAGCACTCTTCAACCTGCTAAACGTCGTTCCATCGAAGCTGAGGACACTGGTACAGATAAAATAATTTTAGCACATGTGCACGGCCCTGCTAACTGCCGCATCGGCCAAAGTAGTTGGCTCTTCATAGGAGTTCAGCGTCACTTTCAATCCGCAGTTCACTCCAAGGCTGATCACTCGCGTCTTTTTCGTGTTGCCATTAGCACTACGGTACAGGTGTTCGAATGGATCAACTGACATTTGCCGATTACTTAGCTGATTGGTAAGGTGTTTCTGTGTGTGAGAACCCATAAACAACATGAATTTGATCTGGCTGGGACGATTTATTGTTAAACAAGCTATAAGTTGTGAGAACATGTTTTCTTTAATAATATCTTAGAAATTATCGAGTTTGTGTCCACGATATCCATGGATTTTACAATAATTGCGTAAAATCATAAATCGAACTAAGGAAAGAGTTAGATGTCATTATGACTTTAGGCAAAATCAAATGTAAGAATAAATCACTCTTTCGACGAGCCTTAGAAATTATTCAATGTTGCAATAACATTATTCATTTATTCGCCTGACAGATTAAATATAAGTCAGAAAAATCACCTTTTCTCTACCGAAAATGTATTAAAATAAGTTTATACAACTTGCTGCGCAACGTTTCGCTATCGCTTCGGCTAGCGCAATAAAAATTAATGTCTACTGGACACGTACATTCAGAAAAGGATTTCGTAATTTAATCTCAAAAAGTTCCGACTGCCTACGCTCAGTGAGGTTAGTTACATTTTTGTGAAACATCGTCAAAGATATCATGGATATGTCTGGGTTAGTTCTATGATCATTAACAATGTGTTGATAAATCAATGAAGATTCTACCGTTAGATGTTCACGAAACCGGGAACGAATAGTTCTCATTGTTTCACCTATGTAGGTGGCGTGCGAGCATGAAGGACAAATGAAACAGCGAAGTAAGTACAGGAAACCTTTCCAAGTGCAGCTCACTCGGCCATCCTCGCAACCACAGCAGACGCAGTCATTTTCGTCTTTAGCACATAGCATTCGATGCAAGGCTCGAGCGGTGACGTTGACATCCAAATGTCTATGAAGACCAGTGCGTTTCAAGGTACTCCTTATTTCTCTAGTGTCTCTTGCACTATGAAATGGTAGTGTGAGAAATATCTTCGGGTCGTCATCATCATTTCTCCGTCTATTTCTAGTTAGAGAGCGTTTGATAGCTTTTATTAATACAGTCCGTTTCATAAAAAGTGGATCATCCTAAAATTTGACCTAAATAAAACATAAGTATGATACTACATAAAATTCTCCATGTTATATTTGTCCTCCCGCAATATGCTTAAAATGTCCTATAATATCTGATAAGATGATGTGCAGTAATCGGGTTCGAAGCCCTAATTTTATGCCCTACCCTACCTGTCATCAAAATGACATTACATTCGTACTAGGCATTGATTCGATCATATTTTGTGGTGACGTAAGTTGTGATACGCCATCTGTAGGTAGCAGTGAACGACGAACGTTGCGTTTTAGAATACTCCATACATTTTCTATGGGATTCAGATCAGGAGAACGAGAGCCTGGCCATTAATGTCCTCCTAACCTAATGAGACTTGCATAAGTTGATTGACTACTACTTCCTTGTGGTAGCATTATTATCCATCCATAAATAACAAGGTCGATCATCAAGTTGATCTGTCTTTGGCCCAATGTTGTTCTCGTTAAAATCATTCACACGTTCAGAATTCATGGTTCCTTGCTGTTGTGAAGTTCAGGCGGCCATTTTTGTTCCAAATGCAGCCCAAAGTTATTGTTCATTTGTGCTTTGTATTGTTTTCAACGGTAAGAGATAGATTTCTAGCTGAAAGCAATCATGAAGTCCAGTTAATCAAATGTAAGCAGCTACATTTCTTTGATTGAAAAATGGGTGCTATATCTGGGCTCTTCATGCTTGAAATTTCAACAATGATATTAGTAAGCACAACTGACATATCTTCCAAATTTCAGAGAAATTCGTTCAAGTTTGGCGGAGTTAGACAAAGTTGAAGTTAAGGCGATGTTTAAGGGTGATCCATTTTTTATGAAACAATCTGTAGTACAGGGTAGCCATTTGCAAGATATCGCTCCGTCACTTAGTTCATACACTCTTCAATTCTAATAGAGTCAGAACCGTTCGTAATAGCACGCTGCATATCATTTCATAGAACATTACGCAATAGAGAACGAGGATGGCATGAGTCCCACGGAATGACATGTGACGATCTTGCAGATTTAGAAAATAGACATCTTGCAGATTTAGAAAACAAAGTATGTGAGAAAATTGATCCATCAATCGAAACAAGAATGTCGAGATGCGGTGAAGTACAAGCACTGGATGTGTATGATCACTGTATATGCACTGGATGTTTCGATGTACCGGTATATCATGGCATAGTGCCAACCACAAAATTAGACAGCTCGTCTCTTGTTCTGTTTGACTAGAAGGGAAGCATTGGAACATGCGAACATGTAACGTAAATGAAATGACACAATCTCCTGACTAAATGCCATAGCAATCGAACAATGAGCAACCAGTTCAGCATTAAACACGCCAAATTGTGCGAAGTTTCAGTGACTGCTATCAACCGGATCACACAGCAAAGAGACGCAGTCGATGTCAATCTCTACAGAGAAATTTGTGAACGTTTTTTCATGTGCCTGCTAACTTTTTAAATAATGATCAGAGGGCCCAACATTATCGAGAAAACTTTTGCGCAATGATATGAATTCTTCGAATCTGAAGGAATCGTGGCGATCGGAGCATTTTGAAGGAATTCAGAGCAATCCGCAAGCGACGCACCACGATTATTCCTATCTCTGTAAGGTATTAAAAATTTCTTTTTGCCCACTTATTAAGTTCCTGCATGTGCCATGGTTTTGAATCAACTTGCACTTCTAGCAAAGTGATACGATTAAACAATCTAATTCTGTGGTGCCAACAAATCACCAGCGTTGACATCCCGGTAAACAACAAAGATATCATCGATATACCTCTTCCATAAGATAATTTTGCTACCCAATTGTGCTAGAATCTCATATTCAATCATGTGCAAAAAAAGATAGCCACAGCGCAAGAAAACATCGTTGCCCATTTGAATCTCTGTCAGCTGCTTGAAAGATTTATTATTTGTTTGATTTATTATTTGTTTTTGTGTCCGATGTTAGAGCAAGGCGTAAAAGCTTTGAAATCTTGCTCTGTTATCTCACGAAAGTCAGAGTCGCTCTTGTGTAAGTCGAAGAAGCTACTCACAGTACCAATACCTGGAAACATGCCATCTTTGATGGAGATGGATCCAATGAGGCTTACTATGTCTAAAGAAGCAAACTCACAACCATCAGAAAGACAAAGTTGGTTCAACGGTTCAGTAGACTTCACGTTAACAGGAACATGAAAATTAATCAAGTCCATCAAGATTTTTGATAAGACCCTTGAAAGTTGAGTTGCTGGGGCGTCTGCTGATACGATTGGTCTACCAACGAAAGGGCCAGGTTTATGGTCCTTGGGGAGCATCCTTACATTTGCTGACCGCCTTCATTATCTGATTCGCCTTACAGGCCTAGTCAGATAACACATTGAAAAATCACATTCAAAGTGATATATTCTTATGCTTTATTTCATTTTACACAATGTCATAATGTAAATCATATTCTTAAAAATGATATATCGAAGAAAATGTTAAAGAAGATTTTTATTGCCTCATCAGGAAATGAACGCAGATAGGAAATCAGACAGTGACTTCATTTTCTCATTTAGCTTCAAAGTAACGTTACAATATCAGATACATTCCAAAAGTCATGGGAGAATTGATCGCAATATTAGGAATCCCATTAGGACTTAGAAAGTTAAATATTTGTCAGTATGCACCAAACATGTAGGATGCAACACATACAGAGAGTTTAACGTGTTAATAGGGGAAAAAAGATAATGGCACCAAAATTTTGAGTGACAGACAAATTAGCTATCTTAAGCAAATATGCAAATATGTATTTTTCTGTTTACTAATGCAGTTGGTCTATAAAGAAACAACTTAAACATCTTTCGGTGCACTGTATGTCAACAGTCAGAACACGCTTCTTATCTTTCATTCCTTGTTCTAGCATCAATTTCTCACAAACCTAAAATCATCCTCAAGTTCGTCTCCGAAATTTCGCCTCATTTTCAATTGTTTCAGTTCTAAATTGGCGCAAGTGCTCGCTTGACCACAGAAATATCAATAGTTCAGAACAATCCATTAATCCGAACCATTAGTTAAATTGTTCCTAAAAATATACGATGCTTATTAACTGCATTATTCTGAAATATTATCTATTATCTTAATTTAGCATTTTACACCTACTCTCTCATGAAAACGGATAGATTTTCAAGTCTCCAGATGAAAATTAAAACAATACTTGTGACAATTTGTTCATATGCTTCAACGCACTCTTACAGAAAAAGAAACTTGACTCAAAAGACAATCATTCAATGTTATTGCATGCGCTTTCATTTTGAAGTTATCATACAATGGATGTTATAGTGATAGAAGTACACTAAGCTTTCTCCCATCCCATGTAAGGGAAATCTGCATAAATTTAAATTTACATCTACAGGTAGGCTTACCTGGGAATGTGCATTAGAAGATAAGAGTGCGCAAAGCGTCTTTTTGATGCTTGAATTTCTATGTGTAAATTGAGCAAGTAAGACAAAGTTGCAACGCATCTTTTTAATTGGCTGTCTATCTGCTATTTCATTGGTGTAAACGGGTTTACTGAAGCCCAATGCCGGCCATTATATTTCAAAAAGACTCATGACTTCAACTGGAAAATTCAGGGTGTTCCACTAACTAGATTTTCTTAGATCTTTGATATATTGATAAGGGATTTTTCTCTACAAGATAAGCTGATTTTAGAAGCTATTGCAATATGCGGCGTGTTGAAGTGTAATTCGCTGTAGATTGCCTGGATTAGCGTGATAAATTACCCTTAGTCTTCGATTGCTATAAATGATGCTTATTACTTCTTGATATCCATATTCCTAAATCTTTATGTTTATCAGCAACTTCAATGGGCATCTTTATACCGTTAAGATGGACATATGATTCCTCAATTTTTGAATTAAGACTTTGAAGAAAACTAAGGCCATTTTCTTTATAGTATTTGTAAAGTATTTCAATTTGAGTATTCAAGCCAGATAATTCAGATCATCAATTTGATCGAGTGAATAAAATTGGTGATAGAACATCTCCAAGTTGAATTCCATTTTAAAGTTTGAAGGATTGTGTCCCTGCACCACAATAAAGTGTGTTATATTCTTTGTTTATGATGCTTTTTATTATCAATGTCGAAAAGTTGCATTCAGGCATCAAAAGTCCTAACTTATCAATCATTCGTTTTTTGGGAATGGAGTCAAAAGCTTTTGAAAAATCTACAAAGAATATAAGTAATGGGCGAAATTTGTAGACTTCATCACTTCTTTAATCAGCAATGTGTTATCTACATGTAGTGTGGAAGTCTCTTTCTTGAAAACTGTTTGGCTCTTTTTAGTCAATTCCTTTCCTATTGGCCATTCATAAAAGAAAGTGCGGCATAAAAGATGTGCCAATCAAATGATTATATAGAAATTCTGCGTGCAGTCACGACGATCACAGCCTGAGCCCCATCCGCTTGAGACGCAGACCCGGTTGCCACTCTTGAGGTCACATAAAGATTTAAAAAGTCACCTAGGCAGTCAAGTCCATTGAGCTTCTTAAGACCAAGAACATGTCATGTGATGATGAATGATGTGCATTATTTCATTGACAACGATGGACAAAAATGCTTTGAAGACGTGATTGGTTTAATTATTCAACATAAAAGAATACGTCACTATCAGTGTAATCAATATCAGTGGTCTTACTGTATACATGTATTAATATATTTATATGGAATTTATATGGGAATGGCATTATCGATATCAATGTTATCTTCATTTAAGGATCACAATCTTATCTTCATCTCATTTCACAATCTCATAAGTCGGAGGTGAGGTGGTTACTTTGAGAAAAGAGTCACTTGACAAAACTCACTAATTTCTGTCCCACGTCCGAGGGTAAATGCGATACCATAACCCTTCAAAGATTCCTTGTTCGTTGAAAGAATTGCGTAGGCTGCTGAATAATCGGGATCTTTATGCTGAAAAGAATTGCAACATTTATTTGAATGTATTTGATGCAAAATCATTAGTAGCGATTTCATCTCTGCGATATGCATTTTCAATGTAGAAGAAAAACTAGGTAGAATAGAATTTCTAATAAAATTGGCATTGTAGGATTCTGACGACACACTTTTTGTTTTTCAAAACTCCCATTCAAATATTTAATCTCCAAATGAATTCCCGTTTCTTCTGTTAAGATTTCTACGCCAGTGAGAACTTCAACAGGGAGTTGCTCATTACTTCTAAAATCTCCGCAGTGGATGAAGTCACACCCAACAACTTTGATGCTACTACATTTCGTCACGCCTATATTTATGATTTCCTTTCAAGTCTTGATGCTGTAAACTGACTTCAAATGTCAAATGTAACTATACATGTATATAGTCTTCAAGTAAAACTGCCGCTATAATTGTGTGAGTTGACAGTCTTCCGTCGTACAGCATCTTGTCACACCGATGTTGATCTATCGTAACATGATAAAAATGATTTATAGTATAGAGCATTCTACATGTAGGTCTACTAACCATGTAGCAAGTACTTATTACTAGAATACTTATCTACTATGATAAGTAGCAATGTTGACTGCCTTACGAAAGAACGGAACGGGTTATTTCCACTATCACTTAGATTGTGACGCAGTGATTTCATGACATCGGTCGACATGTGACAGGTGACGCATTCGATTTGTGACGACTTTTATCATTGCAAATGTAAATGAAGAGAAAGCTGATTTTATCCAAATTTGTATTTAAATAATTCGTACGCAATTTTGTGACGCTTTCGTAACCGCTGAAGATAATGGTATAAAATACATCGAAGCTAGTCCGGAATATGCTTTGCGCTGTACATTGGCCTATATACATATGCCTACATATATATACATATAGCATTTGCATTTGCGAAATATAAAAAGTTTTATTGTACATCTGTATCCAAGCATTTTACCGAATCTTACTGTTATCCGATTTTTCTTTTGTTGTCCTGGAACATTGTCCAGATGAGAAGATAGGACTAAAAAAGGAAAATCGTTGGATCAAAAGACTCAATACTTTGCACCCGAATGGGTTGAACCAGGAACTTAATAAATTGTCAGATGTGCAATTTATTGTTCCATACAGCCGTTATAGCAATCGCGTCATCCGATATTGTCAAAACCAGCTTTCTACGTGCCATTCAAACATCTGTCAATCGCTGACGATGTACCCATATCTTTGTCATTCTCTGCCTGTAAATCGTTAAGTGCTATGTAACCACTTAACTTGCTTGATTTGTTCACTTTGGCTCTAACAACTTGCCTGTGTATGTAGAATTGATAAAGTTTCTCTAAACGAAACCGGTCTTCCACGAACAATTTGTCTTGCAAACTTACCACCTGATACCTGGGTTATAAGGTCGGCGTGAGGATCCTTGGAGTGGATTTACCTGCTCTTAAGATATATATTTATACATATATATAGATTGCAAAGTGCCAGTTCACCTGGTTATAGAATAGAAAGATGTCCTCAGACTTGAACAATTTAAGCACGAAAAATTTCTTATCAT
Organism: Prostheceraeus crozeri; assembly: GCA_907163375.1. NCBI lineage: Eukaryota > Metazoa > Platyhelminthes > Polycladida > Euryleptidae > Prostheceraeus > Prostheceraeus crozeri. Next base: position 19,873 of record CAJQUW010014359.1, read on the forward strand.
CCGCAGACGCTGCGTTTCGGCCTCCAAGGACTCGTCAGTACGGTTCGCAATGGCCCAAACCAGCTTAAAATATCTAGAATGGCTGGAAAGCTGAGATACTACACAACAGGCTGCTCTGCATATATTTATCCTGGCTGTAGTTCTTCAACTTGTTCAGCAATTCCAGATATTTGAAGCTGGTTTGGGCTACTCCGAGCCGCACTGTCGAGCCCTTGTAGGTCGAAACGCAGAGTCAAAGGCTGACAGGGAATGCTCGTGTGGATTTGTTCAAGCGCCACTGAAAAACAACTAATAACTTTTTTCTCCACCGGTGTCGTCTCTCTCCGAGACTTTTCTGGGACCCGTGAAAAGTCTCGGAGAGAGACGATAGCGGTGGGGAAATGTTATTGGTTGTTTTCCATTGGGTCAGTTTAATTTATATGCATACATGTATATTTATAAATACAAAATAGTCATTCATTGTATATTGCACGTAATGACATGTGGAAGCTTCGGTTGGGTGATTTGTATACATTTTGCTTATGAATGGTGGTTTGCTCAGAGTGTATGACGAATAAGGTTGATGATCGATTTCGAAAATGCACGATATATAATGAATCAAATTAATTGATGAAAATAGCATTTCAAGCAGCAACTTATTGACATCAAAAAACCCGACTTTGATCATACCAAGAAGATCACACGAAGATCTGATCTGCTTACATGCGCGCTCACCTATATGAGACGCTCTTCTTACCAAATGTTCTATGTCAACTTCCGATAACGCTAAATGTTCGCATGTGATAAAAGACCTACTTTCCTTAAATTTCTCTTAAGATCTTTCAAAAGGTCAAAAGCATCCACGTCGTTATCAATTTCGTAATCAAATAAGACACGAAATGTATTGAACAGCAAATGTGTTCGGTTTTAAAGCATGCATTTCCATTTCGGAACGAGAAAGGTAAGCACGCATCCACTGTGCGCCTTTATATGTCATTTAAATTCACTGATTTTCATGTATTTTGTAATAGAGCGGGGTGGACAATATCAAGGAGTCGATTTTCCTCGTTGATCGTAAATTCCTCAGTATGAAGGAGATTTGACTTCGAAATATCATAATCTATACATGTACTAGTATCAAAATTTATATTTATCTAATCTATTTGGTTTAATGATGTCAATTTGTAGTTCATAGCGTTGTAAATGGGCATACCATTAGTGCTTGCAATTTTGCAGCAAACCTTTAAGATCGAATGATCAAATGATTCGGAAAAATTCATTCAAAAAAATTACTAAGCAATTATTTCCAAGAAATGTCAAGTAGCTTAAAACAAAATTATTTCGCAAATTTACTCGCGCAAAGTTTGGCATGAGGACAAAGTACTTGTCACATGTGACTGAGGGTAGGTCGAAATGAAGATTCCATGAAGTTTAGTCCCTATAAAGCTGTTCACAAATAGATCGCATGCTAAGTCATACTCTCCTATTTGTAAATTCGATTTTGAAAAAGCTTTGTAAAATTCACCGTGTGAAAGAGCGTTCAGTTCAAGTTTTCAGTTTCAGTCTTCTGATATGTAAAAATCACGTGGTTTTTAGCGCAGACGGTTTCTCTATTTCCCGACCCACATTTGGTCAATTTCTTCAGGCTCCTGTTTTTTCCCACCCTTGCTGTAGGAGGTTCCTGCTTGCAGTAGTTCGATATAGTTTTAATGGTACAATGTTTGTTAGAGGTTATTCAAGGAATTTCTGCAGTGTGCAATCAAAATGTGGATATACAGGCCATGGAATGTATCTAGAAAGGTAGGCTACACACAGGCACTGTCCAAAAAGTGTCTGTACATCACCGATAGACATATGAAACAAAGGATAAGCTAGACTCACAAGACCAAAATCTTCGATAGACAGGTATAATCAGTAATCATGTAAAAGTAACATTTGGGTCGGTGTCCGATCATAAGGACGTATTATATGACGTGCATATTGAAAGGCCCATAGTTGCCCCAATGACATCAACGATTTTATTTGAGATTTAGAAGAAGTGTTCGTCGATGTTTAAGCTAGCGAAATATCAAAGGTAGAGTTTCTATGTAAATTGTGCAACTTGAGCCAACATTTATAGTGCAATTTACGACATGATGACGATAAGAAGTGACAATTAACATTGTGTTCTAACTCAGACTATAGCTTGCAGCTTTTGTTATGAGTCGAATTTTGTCTGAGTAAGTAATTAGAACAGATGTTGCTGTCAATCATTTGAAATGACCTTTGATACAATCAAATATTACTGAAAATACTTCAGCAGAGCTTGTTGACTTCTCAACTTTGGATAATTGAACTTCACAATTTTCACAAATTTAATGTAGCACCCATAAAATCATATAAGTACCTACACCTGGTTTTCATGTTATCTGGAAACAAGAGCAATCAATAACTATTGTAAAAGAACAACTGCTTCCAAGTTTGTGAAATGCAGACTTATGAAACCTGATAATCTGGTTGTTTTTGGCTGCCATTTCATTTCGCTTGGCTTTCGTCATTTCATAAATATTAGTCAATTAATATCATTTATCTATTTGGTTATTAATTTGCGAGCATATTAATGAGATCAAGCATGCCTGTATAAATTGAAGATATATTACATTGTAATTTTTCTTTAACATGAAGAAAATAGATACAAATGTGATTCAATCATATATGCTGAATATATTCACATGATTAAGGTGTGCCGAGAGCCATTGAAAGCTCATGTATTTTACTGTATGTATTATGGAATTAAACAGATGGAGAAATCTGAAATAATGACTACTCAATCATTGAATATATCTGGAAAAATATTCAGCATATTAAAATTTTTATGACACAGACACTACGCACCGCTTCTTGAAAATTATTCTTTAACTCACTATCTAATATTACTTAATATTATATGTACTTAATATTGAACCGTACAATATTGCTGAAAGTTGGCGATGATGAAGCAGTTAAAGTACATGGAATATAACCGCCACAAGGCATGAGAACATTTATTATTTTTGCTGTTTTTCCATTTCGTAGGGAGTAATGTTCCAAGACACAGCTATTTGGAAGTGCATTAATAAGTTTAGGTAATGAATCAATACATTACTGAATTTAAGGCTGCTTTTGCTCGAGGATTCTGATTGTGACTTTAGTTTGGTTCTTTGCAATGAGTACAACGAACTTTTCATTGCTTCCTTGATGAAAGTGAGGGCACGTCGATTCTGATTAAGAATTAATCCATACATTTATTTTTACATCTAGTTTAAAGCCGTACTTGATCTCAAATAGAGTTTCCGGAATCGCATACTCCAGCATACATGAACTTCGCGTAAATTGTGTAATCATGAATGATAAAATTATAAAATAATAATGAATTACGTAATCCATAACCTATCTACCGCAAACTTATTCCATATATTGAATCATCCGAATAAGTTATCTTGAATAAGTTATTACGCGTTGTAATGTATGTTGCTCAATCTTGTTCACAAGTGTACAAAATACATTATCAAAAGAATATCTGTCTAGTTACCTGATGGACCTGATTATTATACCTTGATTACCTGATCAATTTGGATAGAAATTGATGAAATTAGTACCGCTGTGCTTCATCGGGAACACTTGCTAATCCGGAGAGACAGTCTAAGTTAAGCAGCTGCCAGTCTTAATTAGTAGGCTGCAGGGACAGCGGCTTAGTTCCGGCCGGTTTTGACTACACCGGCCGCCGTCCCGGCCCGCCCGGCTGCCTTCCCGACCGGTTTTGATGACATCGGCCTCGGCCGTCAAAACGCGTCCGGTTCCAACCACGGTCAATGCTCATTTTTCATGATTTATAATAATCACAGAAAATCGCTTTGATGACTTTCAATGTACATTCCTCTGGTGCTGGTTTTGAAATCTATTGATAGAATAAGTCTTTTGGAGATGCTTATGCACTATGGTCATGCGTGTGTGTCACTGCACAGAAATAAATTGCCTTGTCTGCGTGTCCATCTCTCTGATGTCAATGAGGATCATATCATACCATTAATGTTCAATGATGTTTTGCGTTCGTCATGAAAGACACGATTGCATGACGAAAGAAATGTCAAGTTTAAGAGAAAGTCAAGGAAACTTATCTGGAAAACCGGCCAGCTTTAGGCCCTGGCTTAGTTCCCATTCTGCCTATGACTACTAGTGTCTTTTCTTAGGCATGCAGTTATCCAGCTTTTTATAACTGAGTGTATGAAACTTGTATGAGTAGATGTTACCACTCAATTTCCTCCTGGATATTGGCAGAAATCTAGCTGTAGCCTACATGCAGGTGCGTATCCTTAATTTGAGATGCGTATGTAATCTAAGGCATATCAAGTTCAAACATCAGTAAATTATTGATGAAAATGCTCATTGAACTATTTCGTAAATCTGTCCAACGAATCGAATGATCTGCTATTGACCTTTGCATGTCTAAGTGCGTCGTAACTTAGCTTACCGGTTGTCCGACGTCCAAATGAAATTACAGTTAACCGCCAAGAGGGGTGTGTCACACCCGAATCTAGTACACATAAACGTTTTATTGGTAATGAAATCCGTTTTGTTACTGTCCGATTGTTTCTTTCACAAAAGCACACAACTTCTGCTTCTCCAAAACTCTGCTGATCTCTCCATCCCACTTTGGTAGCCAAGAGATTGAAGAGTAACGTGGATTTGAGGTTCCGCTGCTTCAAACGGCGAGACATTCTGCACGGCTGTCAGCTGGCATGTACCTTTCTTGAGAAATTGGTGATGTGATTCCTGCTTACGGCACTTTCTGTAAATTTCATAGAATAGTATAGATGCGCTATTGCGTCAAGCATTTTCGAAAGGACATGGCCATAGGCCATCTCCCACAATTCCTCTTGATGGCAAATCCTCTCTTCTTCTTGATGACAATTCACTCCTGAGATCATTTCAATGATCAAAGCGATCCAGTTCATCCAGCAGTCAAGTATGGAGTCTTTATCATCTTTGCAATGTAGTACAAGTAGGCCTAAAACAGGTATCTGTACAAGCACGCTGATTGTTCTCGACATGGTTCAAAATGACGAAAGCATGAACATTCAAAGCACTAGCAGTCGCGTGCAGCAAGAGCTTTGAATCTATATCTCTATGATGAAGCGCTTTTGTACCGCTTGCCATTATCTGAATTTATTATGGATCACAATCTTCCATTCATGTTTAGTCTCATGATCTCATTTCAGGACTGATGGGGACTGATAGAAAACGGTATTTGGCATAGACATGCGTAAATAACAGTATTCTGTCACAGAAATGTGTGAAATTGACAAGTCGCACCAAAAACGCCATTCAATACAAGATGTTGTGAAATGCAAAGTGTACCTGCAGTCAGATTGTGGGGTGTGCTACACCCCTATTGGCGGACAACCACATATTTCCGATATCTATGAACTACTGAAGTAAAATTTCTTACAGCTCTGTTATAAGGAGCATTTGGATAAATACAGTAAATAAGTCATGGAATATGACTGACTGTTGATGATTTTTTATGTGATTCCTATTGATGTAAACCTTGGGTGCAAATACAAGTCTTAAGATAGGAAAATCAAAATATTCAGTTGAGTTAGCCAAGAAAATAACTTCGTACATGAAACAGTCGCCCTTCACAATGTTTTAATTTGCAAAGATAGAGCACTGAAGTTGCATCTGTAACTTCAGCACATAGATAGTATGAAAATGGAGTGCAAACCATAGCTAGCAGCCAGTGGAGCCGCATGAGCTAAGGACATGGCCACCATAAACGCGTCAACTTACATGTAGTAGAGCATGAGATTCTATTGCAAGTCTACCTGAATACAAGTCAATGCTCTTCATAAATAATTAACATAATTACAAAATTTGCAATTTTCTCTTCATTAACGTCCTTTGATGTGAGGAAAAGCTCATGTAGCGGATGGTGTTCGTCTTTAACAATCTTCTGAAAAGGTATGAGCTTTGGTGGTTCTTAAAAGTTGCTGGGAAAGGTTTGATTTTGTCACAATTTTGCGAACTGATCGTTTCATCCTGACTAGTCTTTGAAGGTGATGATTGGGTACGTTTTATCTTTTGGCATTATATTATTATCGAGTATTTCATAATTTTGGAAATCTATCAATTGCCAGGTTACTTGTTTAAAACATGCAATTGCGTAAATCAACAAAAGAAAAACGGGATAATAATATGCCTATCTATATCAGGACAGACCAAACAAATGAAAAGTGCATTCGGCAGGATCAAACCCTGACCTTTTCAGATTGTATACAACGTACAGGCGCCTATAGATGGCTGAGTGTTTGCATGATCGATGTGCACTTCCAAACTCAAATCGGCTGAAAAGTGCACATCCAGAATTTTTGTAGTATCGACAATTTGAAGTGCAGACTTATCCCTTATCCCATTCATACAGGGTTCTGAAGAAAAACAACCTGTTTCAAGTAGGTACATTTGAACTTTTTGATGTTCGATGTTCGTATCCATCTGCAGCAACTTATCTGCAGCAACTCGCACATTTTCGTGCTAAAAATAGCCACCAAAAATGTAAAATCAATGGTTTTGAAGATCTTTGAAATTTTACCTAATTTTGGCTATCAATCTCCTCATTAATTGCTATTCACGATGACAAAAATGGTCAAATGTTATGAGAAGTAACCTATTCACACAGACGGAGCTTGATTAAAAGTGTGCTAAGATAACAACTCAAATACCCATATCCGTGCAAAAGATTTTCCTTCAAAAGTGACTTTTCCAATTGTCCAATCATATTTCTGTAGAGGTGGCCAAAACCCTTTGATGTCAGGTAAAATGGTTTTATCCTTAAGCGCTTTCAAAGCGCATCGCGGCCCGTGATCAGAAGAGTCCGATGTAGCTGTGAAATGGAATTTTACATTTCTGAAAAACTTCAAATGTGAATATAAAGCAGATGGAAGACTTGCAGATACCGAAAGAATTAAAAATATTGGTAAATAGCGTTAAAAGGGACTTCCAAGAGTCTAATTACTAGAAATCTTAAATGATGATGATGATGATAATGATGATGCTATTGATTCGCTTCTTAAAAAATTATCATGCAATTTTTTTGCGAATAACTAGGCATGCGAAAAAAGTACTTTTTAACTTGGTCATAGATTGAGCCTTCCAGTGGGGATGAAACTAGGCTAAAGTTCAAAAAAGTCAAACAAACACTAGTAAAAATACTACAGTAGGCCGAGAAGCAACCCTCATAGTATGGATAGGGCTACTGCAGTGTGCAAATAACAATTCTCATTTGTAATTATGTTTTTGCCACTCACTGAAGCTCAAAGGAAGACCCACAGAAATCTGACTTTTCTTTTTGTTTAAGTTAGTGAGACTAAAATGGACAATAGCTGAATGTTGATGGAAATTTCAGCCTCTCATCCAGACACCGATCTTAGTCAATGTTGTTATCTAAAGAAGAATCAGATTACTGAAACATGCAACAGTTGTAGATTCTTGCCGCAAGGCGATTTATTGTAAGTTATTATTTCAAAATGTTTTTATATATAAAGAGAAATAAAATCTTGAACAAAGTGCATTGATGAGCTGCCACTACCTTCCCTTTGTCAACCATGCACTGGAGACCAAGGAAATAGATTGTTCATCTGAAGTTGACTAGAATGGAAATTGATTCAAGGTCGCGGCACATCCGGGGGAATAAGTTGGGGCATGAACCACCAATGAAAAGCTTAGAATTGCACATGTGACTGATTCTAACCCAATGATTCAGCTGTTGAAAAGTGTAACTATGTGAAAATGCGCACGATTTTTGTGTCACTATAGTGTATTGCATGAAGTTTTACCTCCATTCTAGAGGTTTTATGCGATAACTACCTTATTGCTCGACAGCGCGACGGAGACAAATTGCACGGTTTCAGCACGTTGACATACATTGCGGGGGGGGGGCGCTGACAGAGCACTAAGTTATCGCATTCTTTGATGAAATGACGCTACGTAAATCAGACTGAGCTTTGCAGTAAAAACTTTTTTGGACATTAACGGTAGACAAGTACCATTGATAATAATTCGATTTCTATGGCTTAAAAGATTACCAATTATAGAAATCTCGAAGTGAACACTATCTCAGCGCTGTTTGTCAAAATATATTTGTTCTACTTTTATGTCCTGAAATAAACGTTTGCATGCAACGAATACATGGCATACAGCCATAGTGCGATAAGCATAGAAATATATTGTTTATCTGAAGTTGACTAATTTGGAAATTGAGTCAAAGTCGCGGCAATCCGGGGGAACTAAGTTGGGGCATCAACCACCAATGAAAAGCTTAGAATTGCACATGTGACTGATTCTAAACCAATGATTCAGCCGTTGACAAGTACAGTCCGTGGTTGAGTAGGGAATGAAGCAAAACAAAGGAATGTCAGTCAAATACAGTCCGTTTCATAAAAAGTGGATCATCCTAAAATTTGATTAAATAAAACATAAGTATGATACAGAAAGCATTTTTCATGTTATTTCATGTCCCTAATATATTTAAATGTCCTTATATAATCTGATAAGCTATGATACAGTAACGGTTCTTAAGAAGCTAATATTTTGTGGCCCTGCCCTTATTGTCAATGACATTACCAATTAGTCTAGGCATTGCTTCGATGATATCGTTGATTTTTGACTGATCTAACTTTCTCCACTCTCTTTTTAACAGTGACGTAAGTTGTGATACGCCATCTGTAGGTAGCAGTGAACGACGAACGTTACGTTTTAGAATACTCCATACATTTTCTGTGGATTCAGATCAGGAGAACGAGCTGGCCAAGATAATGTCCTAAGCCCTAATTGAGACTTGCATAAGTTGACTCTACTACTCCTGTGACACGTAGCATTATCATCCATAAATAACCAAGTCGATGGATCACCAAGTTGATCTGTCATTTGGCCAATGTTCATTCGTAAAACATTCACATAGCGTTCAGAATTCATGGTTCCTTGCTGTATGTGAAGTTCAGAGCGGCCATTGGTCCAAATGCCAGCCCAAATCAGTAGAGTCGCACCACTTTGTACCCGGGGACGATGTAAATGTCTCGGAATTTCCTGATCAGATTTTATCCATAATCTCAATCGACCATCACTATCCTTCAGATGGACTGATGCCTCATCAGACCAGAAAACCCGATCCCATTGATTTCGCCAATGACAATGACTCATTGCCCATCTGAGACGTCTTTTTGTATGCTGATCTGATAATTCGATCTGAGAGGGCCTCTTACAAATCTTGAAATTCGACTCAATAAGTCTTCTACGAATAGTGAACTTAGAAATAGACGAGACTAGTGCAGCCATCTCAGTTAACGAGAGACTTGGATCAACTTTAACAAATCTCAAAATTAGGCGGTCTCTACGCTTGGATGTTTTGCGTGGACGGCCAGAGCCCTCTACGACAGAGTCGAAAATCATCATTATGCCATCGATTCACATTTGTGTAAGCGACATTTAGTCGCTTGCTTGTAGCTCGCAAAGAAAAGCCTAGTTCTGGCAAGGCTGACACTTTGCCTTTTGTGAATGCGATCTCGTTATTGTTCATTTGTGCTTTGTATTGTTTTCAACCGGTAAGAGATAGATTTCTAGATGAAAGCAATCAGGAGTGCTGCCAACACCACCGCAACGAAGTCAGGAAGCTATGGAACATGAAGTCCAGTTAATCACATGTAGCAGTTACATTATGGTTGATGAATAATGGTGCTATACTGGCTCTGATTGACCGATTTTCTTTATAGCTTTTGGCTTGTAGAACAACATATTACATAACAAAGGAAACAAATGTAATTTTATAAGAGTGAGGTATGATTTTGTGTAACATTGCTAAATGAAATCAAATTATCTACTACTTTTTTATCTATAACAGGAAAACAACTCAATATTCATGCTTGAAATTTCCAACAATGATATTAGTAAGCACAACTGCCATATCTTCCGAATTTCAGAGAAATTCGTTCAAGTTTGGCGGAGTTAGAAAAAGTTGAAGTTAAGGCGATGTTTAAGGGTGATCCATTTTTTATGAAACAATCTGTATATCTAACTGAAAATGCGTGCAATTTTTGTGCCACTGTTGTGTATTGCATAAATCTTCATTTCCGTTCTAGAGATTTCATTGTTATTTATTTCTATGGCGATAAGAGATTTCAACAGCCATGTAGTGATAAATTCTTTGATAAAATTTATTCCACAATGAGGTTCATTTATCGTCCGTCGAGCAATAATATCAATTTCTATGCTGGAAACCGTCATCGCTCCGACATCATTGTCATGACAGGCATCTCTACGACACACTGATAATTTCAATGTTTTAATAGTAGTCCTTTGTTGTCATAGAGTGTCCGATTTCTATGGAAAGATCTGTACTATCAGACCAAGACAATAAGTTCCCCCATCCAGGCACAGTGCATTTAGTCGTGTGTCTCTCGGGGGTTTCTAGCAAGCCAGTTGTTAGCGCTATCCGAAGAAGTACAGCACTTAACATCTTAAAAGTCTAACATGTAACATTTGTACTTTAATTAGTGGTTTTGAATGGACAAGTTGCATCCACAAATGGAGACATTTGTCTGGATCATTACGTGGATGAAGGGAATGTTTTATGATCTTATATCTTGATGTTGGTAGGCAATTTAGTTGACCCTTGACTTTCAAGGCGGAAATGTTAAATTGAAATGTTTCCTATTCCACTAATGCGTGTGTGCTGTGCATTCGACATCTTATCAGAAGTTTAGAAGATGAATTTGAAGTTGAAGCTTGGGGCAGACAGACAGCTGAATGATTTAATTCTTAATTTCTGTCTAAATTAAATAACAAAAGAATAAATTGACGTCTGACTGGCGAATACCGTAATTTAAAGATCGTTGGACATGGAGAAAGAAAACGTGGACAAAAGTAGATTCCCAATCAAGTAAAATTGATTTAAGAAGAGTGTAAAAAGAGTCAATTAGGTTTTGTTTATGAGTGTAGCAGTCAACATAAGAGAAAAATTGCTGTAAGCAGGTCAAGCCATGAAAATGTAAAACAATTTTAGTAGCACAGTGTTCTACAAAGTAATTAATACGAAGAGAATATTTTTCATTTGATACAAAAATGTCAGTGGAATTAAAATTGTAAAGCACTGAATAACAACTAAATATGAATACGAATAATTTACAGATGACATGATGTGAGAATTTTTTAATCCTTTCAACCATGTCAATAAGACTAAACCGCTCGCAACATGCAATTACTTTTCAACTGAAGTCTTAAAAGTTGACTACTAACACCTTTTCCCAGATCTTCTGTCTTGAACACGATGAACTCGCAGAAGATTCCATCATTAGTTGCTCAGTTAAGTGTCTGCCTTTCTTAGTATCTTTGGAGACATACACGCATATTAATGAAGCGCTATAGTTAAGCTATTCACATGTTATAATAACAATCCAATTGCATGTTTCCTGCATTCTCTCGTACTTAGTGAGGCTCGCGAAAATTGTAGCTGTTCGCGAGATTACAAATGAACGGAGATTCATAGAATCGGAGACATTGCTATGAAAAAAGCAGCTTGATGATTTTTTGTTTGAATTCAAGCTCCATCAAGGCTTAGATTGTGTGTAAGGGTGCGTTTGCATCTGGAAATCTAACCAATCAAGTATAAAGTCACAACTCAGACTCATAACTTGCACCCATTGAAGAAAACTGAAGTTTTACATAAGATCCACTATGTTTTGGAAAGCCAAGTTTGACCCTTATCAAGTAAAAGCATTACAGAGCCATCATGAAATTGACCAGGACCCGAGATATTTTGTTGTACGCGAAAATTTTCAGCCAATTCAAACATTGCTAGATGCTTTCCGAAAATGTGCTCATCATATTAACAGTGCTTAGCATTCTCGCTGTTCTCAGCTTTCACATTTATGTGATTTGAGCAAATTCAAAGATTAAGTGCTCCTTTGAAAAGGTGAATGTTCTAAAGGCCATCCTTTGCATGACCTTGTGCTCAATTGGATGCCGCCACGTATTGGAAATTCAAGCATAGATCATATTTTTCCTTTAAGAATACTTGACTTCGTTATTGTGTTTTCGACACTATTATGTATACATGCCAGCATCTTTATCTTGTAAATGTCATTTTTGCGATTTTATGATTCCAACAGTCTGCAAAGACATTGGAATTATAGAATTTATACAAATAATAAAAAAATAACAAGCTATTCCAAAAATAGCAAGTCATATTTGACTTGATAAAAATGCTTTATTTATTTGCTGCAACTCAGTGGGAAATCAAAATCAAAATAGGTTGGATAAGCATAGCTCAATAAATTGATAAAGATGGCCATTGTAACAAGCAGACAAATACAAATTTCTAAAAATAGGATATTTCTACTAATAAGTTGCGTGACATATCTTGAGAAAAACGCTTGTGCAGAATTTAATCATACCACAGCTTGTGATGCAACTAATCATAAATTTTCTCCTGTTTAAAATGTCAACGCCTATGTGTTTACTGTTGACGAGATGTCTGCTGAGTTTTAGTAGAAATTCATTCATTTCGAATGAAGGAAAATCATCATTAACATAAAGTTACTGAATAAATAGAAAGATTGATTTACATCCAAATGTTGTGTTGTTTGCCGACTTATTTGTAGTGAGAAACGTAAGTATAAATTTGAATATCCTTTCGTGAGTTTCAGTTTATGAAGGGTAGAAATGGCTTCAAAACACAGTTGAAGAAACGTGCATATAGTAACGCAAATAATATACAAATAAGTAGGCTTATGTATAAGCCATCTATGGTGCACGCAATAAGTTCAGTTCCACTAATTTTTCGAGGAATATACAACCATATTTGCATCTACTAGCGCAGTAAAAATTATGTTTGATTTGACTGTGCCAAAAAGCTCGATTTATTTATAAAATTCAATTCTACGTACCAACTTTTATTTTAGAAATTTTCGCTATGTTCCGCTCAATTGTTTTGCCATTTTCTACTGTGAAGCCTCTTGCTCAGCATGTTGGAGACTTCAACACCATGGTGGTATTTCATATAAATCAAGATGATGATTCAGAGATTTACTGTGTAATTTGACTTGTCTGTTTCTTGGGTCAGAAAAAATAGTATTTAAGATATAAATGTAGCATTTCCTTATTCTACCTGCCATAGATTTTATTGTGTTCACATTTTGAGAAATTGGCAAACTTTTTCAACATGTTCAGTGTAAATTTACAATGAGGATAAAGTAGGTAAGTTGACAGCAACATGCCAATGCGGTGATAATTACTTTATTTGGAGGTCTTCTGATCCATTAGCTGGATTAGAAATAATTGTTTGACACAGTGGGATCCCTGTCATAGGATCATTCATCAATCGTTGTCGAAGTTGTCAAATTAAAAGTAGTTTTTCTCTTCTGTATTGGCTAGAAGGTTGACTGAAATGAACAGCATAACCTCTCTCAATTTTCTGACTTATTAGGTAATTGATCTCCTAATCAATGATGTCTGAAAAACTGACCTTATACATCATTATGAACGTTTCATGCATTGAACGGCTCTCAAATTTAGGTATTCTGTTATATCTTACTGATTTCCATGAGCCTCTCACAGTTCAGTTGCACTTCAAATATATCAAAATCGCACCGAGGTCTCTCAGCTTACCATAGCATCGCTACCATGCTTTTCTAAAGATGTTGGGAACCGCGTATCAACGAACTCCAACTTAGTAATTCGCACTCTTGAATCTCCCATGTTTGAGAAAACACTACTGCTGTGGTGGCTACTTCAAGCACAATGAATGAAACAATGAGCTAACTTCGATGCTGTTATGTGAAACACACCCACAATCGATAAAGTGCATGCACGAGCATATCCACCAAACAAATCTTAACCTCGCCATAAAATCTAGCGATAGGTGCTTGGATTTTCGTTGTGCGAATTACGTCATTCAAATACTGACTTATCGACTGCAAGTTCGAAGCTCAGGTTAGCTAATTCACCTTCGTACGCACCCTTCACAGAAGATCTGTCCTCTTCTCATAGAATAGTAGGTCTGTGATTTCTATTACACATTATGCATATGCGGGTGTCCCAAAAGTCGCACAAAGCTTTATAAGGCTGTCATTTGCTTGAACTCAGTCATATTCATATGCGATTTTTTAAATGCATCTCAGATCGAGGAATTTTATATACCACTGGTTTCTTCATTGTATTATATTTTGACGCTTATATCACATAGAAGGAAACACCATATTTCATGATTCTTAAGTTTACTATTGACTCGATATCAATGCATTGTTAAGTTAGCGAAATTCACTGATCTGGCACCAAGATCTGGCACTGATCTCGCAGTAAAGTGGATTGCAAGCTACCTCGATGAAAGGACACAGCATGTCTCAATCGGTTCCGTGAGTAGTGGTGAAGTGAGGGTAACGTCAGGAATTCCACAAGGCTCAATCCTCGGCCCTTACCTGTTTGCTATAACCACATCAAATTTTTCGCCATCGACTGATAGTTGCAAGTTAATCAAATATGCTGATGACACGACATTGTGCTTTCCTGTATATTCATCTTCTGATAATATACATATGACAAATGAACACGAAATTCTGATGCAATGGTCGGAATCAATGGCGCTACCAATAAACCAAGTAAAATGCAAGTCAATAATCATTCGCAAGCGCAACTACGGCATCAATGTTCACTTACCTGACCTGCGTGTTCCTCAAGTCGAGACTTTAAACTTACTCGGTATTACTTTAACAGTAAATGTACTTGGTCAGACCATGTTTCAAAAATCGTTTCTTCCGCCTCAAGACGCATGTATGCTATTAGAGTGATAAAACCGTACATCGGTGTCAAGGATTTGAAATTATTGTACAAAACAACTGTTCGGTCAATTTTTGATTACTGTTGTCCCTTGTTTGTTGGTCTTTCTGCTACAGATTGTACTAGACTTGAACGTATACAACGTCACTTTCATCGATTAATTTGCGGCGAACATTGTGAAAATGACTGCTTCCAGACTCTTACAGTGCGGCGACAACGTCTTTCTTTGAATTTTTTTCAGCAAGTTCTCACAAAAGACCATATTTTAAGTGATTTGCTGCCAACACAGTCATCATCCGGTCGCTTCTTAATACCTGAAGTACGCACTTTGCGTCGAAGCAACTCTTTTGTAATCTGTGCTTGTAAGTTTCATAATTCTTATTTTCATCGCTGAATCACATGGACTTAAGGTGAACACGAGTTTGTAATGTTGAGGTATTTTTATCTATTTCGACAACTGAAAGTATTATGTCTCTTTTATTTTATTTACTTGACCTCTGAAGACAAATGATTGTAACTTCCGATTTTCATTCAAAGAGAATAAAACGCTTATCATCTGGAAACACGCACTGAATTTGCTGAGCTTTTCTTCACTAACAGCAAGTCTTCTTTAGCGGCACTGCGCGCTTACAAGATAGCGCATGGCTCTATCATTGCGACCCTTTTAGCGTTTCTGCCATCTCACGCTTGATTCAGAGAGACTGTACAAGTAGCAGATAAGTCTCGATCAGGTAGGCTCAGTCTCGAGGATGAAAGGGAAGAATGTCTGAAGGATGAACTGGAAACGCAACAGTCAAATCCACAATTTGGAGCTGCCAGTTGTCACTCGGTTTCTCGGAGAACAGGTGTTGTTCAACGGATCCTACGACACAGATTGTGCCTGTACCCGTAGACTACAGACTAACCAGGCAATCACAAATGATAAGGAAAAGCGCATTGCTTCCGCACAGTTCCTCCTGTCAGATGCCCTTGATCTCGAGTCGATTATGTGAACTGATGAGTCTTATTTATCAAATTGTTTCGTTTTGGGGATCGGAGAAGCCCCGGGAAGTCATCGAAAAAGACATCCATGCTCCAGAAGCGTATGTGTGATTCGGTTATTCTGCGCAGTACCGTCTAACTCCTCCTTTCCTGGAACCGTTACAGGAGAAAATTATGTCAACATTCTCCGCGATCATGTCATCCCACAACTTAGAAGGAGATGGCGCATGAATTCCACGATCTTCCAACAAGATGGAGCACCTCCATATTTTCGATGTTGCAAGATCTTTCCTGTCTCGAATATTCCCTGATGATCGGATTATTCCCAGAGGATATCCGAACCAGTGGCCAGCTCACTCGCGGGATTTAACACCAATGGAACTAATACTTCTGGGGTACTGTGAAAGACCATGTATACCACTGCTTCACTCCAAGAAACCTCCACGAGCTACTGGCGAGGATAACGATGGTGATTGACAACATCGACTCAAATGAATTGAGGCGGTCTGTTCTGAGTCTGCGCTCGAGGTTGGAAGCGGTGATCGAGTGTGAAAGAGAAGCAATTGAGGAATGTGAAACATTCTTATGCGAACATTCATTTGTAAATTAGAGTTTGTTCTTTCTTTTGTCGATTGCGTGCTTCGTTATTGGCTAAATAAAACGTTAATTCGCCATCAGTATTTTTTACTTATCGATAAAACATGGATTTAGCTATTAAAATCTAAGCCAAAAATGGCAATTAAGTTTTGATTGTATAAAAACAAAAATACTACATTTACATTCCCCGATCTGAGGTGCATTTTAAACAAAATTGCATGTGAATATGACTGACTTGAGGCAAATGACAGACTTTTAAAGTTTTGCGCGACTTTTGGGACACCCGGTAAATAAATTCAATGACAAAGATAATATGCGATTGACTGGTAAAATCGTCTATTGCTGTATTAAATAAATCATGCTGATTTATCTCAATATCACAACATTGTATTCGAGGTAGTCTTAAGCGTTTTTCGCTTTCTAAACATTATGCTAAGCGTGGTAGCAAAATATTAAACAAAGAGCAAAAGGAAATTCATCGTTTTATGAAGACTAGAGTGAGCTGTTTGTTCGACAGAAGCATAATGTTCCTCATCATCGCTAAATAATGCAGGTTCAAAACATGCCGCACCTAGGCTGCAATCTGAGTCTGAAGCCTAATAAAATCGTGCAACTGGAAAATAACTGATAAAAAATATATAACTTGTGGCACCATTATCTAAATAAATTAGTGTTCCACACTATTTGATTATTACTCGAAAAATGCAACTCATTGCATAATTAGGGCATCGTATTTTCATTACTATTGAACGATGAAGTTCATAGTGGCGTTTCGAGTGGACTGAAAGGTCACTTAACTAAGAGTCAGGGAAAAATTAAAGTTTGACTAAGGCCCCGTTTGAAGAGGCGTAGGGATGGGACATCTCTGATGGTCGTGGGAAAGCGATTCCGTACTCGAGCAGCGGCGACGGGAAAGGCTCTGTCCCCTGATCTGTTGCGACGTGCTACAGGGATGACGAGATCCATCGATGTTGGAGATCACAATCGTCGTCTGGAGCAACTGTTTGCTATCTCTTGTAAGGAGTTGGAGAGATAAGTTGGGACTTTACCATGTACGCCCATCGATAGACCAGCAGGCAGTCGAAATGGAATTCTATCCAGAGCTCAAGGTCACTACGGGAGTGTATATCAAAAACCAGACGGGAACCGGCGTTGAGATTGGATTGCTGTTTGACTAAAGAATTTTATTATGAATTTCCCACTGTTGTCACTATATGTATAGTCGTATGAAAAGGTGAAAAGGTACATAAAAAGCAGGCGTCCAACGCCTTCAAAAGTTGCAACTTTGAAGGTATGACTGTAGCTGTGGATTTTCAGTTTCAGAAAGATGGCAGTAAGGCTTCAGAATAGGACAGTGGTTAAAAATGTGGTGGGCAGCTTGAGATGGGGCACCGCAGGGACATTTCCTTGAGGATTTGATTCCCCATCGTGGAGCCCATTCCCTGAACCACTGCGGAGTCTGTTAAGCTGGACCTATTGTTTTCGACATAGGCTGGAGCCAGGAGGACACTTGGACCAAATGTCAAATTAGTCACGCAAGCCCTGTGGAACAAAGAGCTCCTCCTCAGGTCGGTTGCCGACAAGGTATTGGAGAGGATGTCGAGAACGGAGTCGAGTAGTTTTTGGGAGACCATGCCGCATAAGATGAAGAGGGTGGGCGTAAGCTTCAGAGTGATGAAACAGTTTGTCACAAATGTTTCGACGACGGGTTTCAAGTGTCTTCATTCCTGCTAGATAAGGTAAGTAGGTGACCGGGGTACAGCGTATGCATCCACTTATTGTTCTGAGAGCGTCATTAAAAAGGGATGTCGAGTTTTTGTTCATGAACACTTTGTGTCCGAACGGGAGGACAATATTCTGCAGGAGCAGTCACGAGCGCATGCGAAGAATTGCGTAGGACCTCAGATGAAGCACACCATGAGATGCTGGTTAGTTGCTTGATGAGAGCAGTGCGAGATGACAGTTTGCTCACAAGATTTTTCATATGTTCGCGAAAAGTAAGGGACCTGTCGAGGGTTATGCCGAGGTACTTTGGATTTGGCACAAGTACAATTGAAGGCAATTGGAGAGCCATGCATGGTGACTTGGAGTTCATAATGGGCTGAGCGATTTCGAAGATGAAATAGGGACGAGACAGATTTTCTCGATGAAAGTTTCAGATGCCACTTGAGATAGCATTTCTGAATAGTTTCCAGGTCTTCATTTTCAATCACTGAGATTGATTTGTCAGAGAAGGTCAGGGCCACGTCGTCAGCATGCATGTAGCGTTTGGACGTCGTGAGAGGAAAGTCTGCAGTGTATGTACTATACAGCGCTAGTGCTAGGACGCTTCCTTGTGCGACTCCGTTTTTCAGGTGAAAAGACTTGGTACCGCATCCTCCAGCGTATCGAGGATCGATTCTGAAGACACGTGATTAGATCTGTCATCTTTGAGGACGAGATGGACCTTTGCAGCTTTAGGTGCAAGCCTTGAAGCCACTCAGTATTGTAGACTGCAGTCAGGTCTGAAAATACTGCACCAGTCACCTGAGCTCTTCGATGCTTTCAGTCTGTTTCACGACTTTATCTAAAGTTGAACGGCCTTGACGAAACCCAGACTGCTCCTCTGGCAGAATCTTTTCAATAATGGGTGGGATTCGGGTTAAGATCACTCGGTCCGGTAATTTATAAGGGCTGCAGAGGAGAGAAATTGGATGAATGGTGTGTGGCTGCTGTTCAAGCAGGTATTGAAGAACAAGGTGATCCAACTTATTCGCTTGGGGCCAAAATGCATTAGAATCTCATTATGTATGCCATCCAAACCTGGTGCTTTTCTAATCTTAAAATTGTGACATGCGACATTAATTTCGTCAATAGTGAAGTTTAAATGAAGACGCTCTTCATTTGGCCGGACGGTGCTCTTTCGTGGAGTTGATATTTTCCGTTTCACTTCACGCTGTAATGATTTGTCCGCATCTTTATATAATCTATTTCTAATTAGGATCTTAGCGATAACATTAGGATGGACCGGGCATTTCTTTTTGCCAGAATTTCTGCCTGTGAGCTTGTTGATAGTGTTCCACGTTACACGAGACGAATGCGTGAAATCGGTGTTTTCAACAGATTAACGCTTCCAGTCAGCCTTCCGAAAGTTCCACCTTGGAATTGGCGTCAGAGATAGCAAATAGGAGGTGTTGTTATAAGTGATGGCCTGTGTTAAGACTTAGGAAAGCGACCGAGAACATTTCGAACAGGAGTGGTACCATATACTGTATTTGAGAGCAGAATGTGATATCTGGATTCGTACCACTATTCCATCGACCGGAATGAAAGGTACTAGGCTGTTTAAGATCACACTGAGATTATTCAGGCTTGCCCAGTTAGCAAGATTTTCACCATTGGAGTTAGCATTTGGATAGCCCCAGCTTTGATGTCTGCCGTTAAAGTCGCCAGCAAGGATGCACTGATCAGAGACTGAGAGGTACTTATAGATTAGAAGACTAGAGGTATTGAGAACTACCGGAGGAGGATGGTATATGTTAATTATATTAGCAGCTCCGATTTTCATTGCAGTCGATTCAGTTGGATCATCCTCATCAGAGTTAGCAAAATGTGCAAAACTTAAGTCGCTTGCAACGAACGTGGTGATCCCGTGCTATGCGTTAGGAATGCTGTCAACCAGCTGGACCCAATGAAGCTTCAGCTGATCCTAACTACGTTGATGAGTCTCTTGTATTAATTAAAAACGTTTGCTTTGTGTTTGATAGCAAGCTGCTGAAGTACATCTCGCTTTGCCGCTGTCCAGCCTTCAATGTTTAACTGTTTTATGCGCATTGGAGCTTTCCTAGGGTGGGGGACTTGTGCAGGAGTAAAGTACATAGGAGAATGATAGCTACAGTCATTCATCTTGATAGAAAGTATTGGTTGTGTACCTTTCTTTGAACTGCAATTTTGCTAATGGCGAAAGTATTGCACTTCAACTGTTGTCACTGTTGCGGATGTAAGTGGCTTCATGATCAGGCCCGAATCAAGCTGGAGTCCTAGGTCGCGAACAATTGATACAGGCTGAATGTCTATTACAGCAACGGATATTTGAGAGTTGCGAAGCAGATGTCGCTCTCGAGCGAAGCACACCACATCAGCTTAGTTTTCAGTAGATTGACTTGCAGACGGTTGAAATTGTGCCAATAGGCAACCTCCTCTACACAGACCTCATCCGGTAGCCAGAACGAGTTTCTGCAACTAACGAGACCGAAAATGAGACTTTCACGCAATGATGTATTCCCTATGCCTACTATGAATCTGCTCGTCTGCCGAGTTCTACTTGGTTCCTCTTCTTGTCAGACAGGATCAAAGAAAAACATGTTAATCCAATGGGACACAGATTGCAGCCTTTGATAAAAATGACATTTCTTTGTTTACTCTAATTAAGCGAAATATAGTAAGACCAGGGCCATAATTTTTGAAATGGAATGTCTTCAGGTCATTTCCTATCATGCTCATGTACCCCTTTCTATAAAGCATATTTAGCAAGCCTTCTACAGTCGGCAAACACAAGCACTTTGAACAGTTTAATTAACATTTATCCACCTCCAATACCCTACATTAGCGATCAAAAACATAATAATGACACATGCGCATTTGTCAGACGGATTGCAAAAGCCATTTATTTGTTCAAGCATATCGTCCGCGTAGACATAGCAAAAAAGTCCTTGACACTCGATTGATGCTTGGCAAGTCCGCAGTGTACATGATAAAGAGGAGAGGTCCGATAATGGACCCTTGCGGAACTCCATGTTCGACTTAAGTCTGAGTCGATTTGTCAATCCCCGGTACAAATGAAATGCTTCCTGTCTTTTACATAGGAAGTAGAACAAATAAGAGCGGTACCACGTACACGAACGATACATCAAGACGCTTGCGAAGGACGAGATCAAAAACTTCTGTGAGGTCAAGTAAAACAACAAAAGAGAATTTTCCCATGTCAATAGTTAACAAAACATCGTAGGATGCTTTCAGCAGTGCTGCTTCCTTCGGATGATGCGATCAGTATGCAGATTTCAGTGAGGGTAGGGGAGAGGTTTTACGATTATCCAGATATCCATAAAGTTGGCAAACAACAAATCATCGGATTAATTTTGACATCTGTGCACCAATTACATGCAATTCAACACAGCATTTATATAAGATTAAAATATACAAAATACAACCCTTCTTTTAATTTCATTGTGATTATTAAAAAGTAGGTCAAATATGGAACCATAGAGCAAGTAAATAGTATCGACTCAAGAAAATGTCAGCATACAGTGAGATTTAAATCAAAGGTATCAGTTTTTTGCATAGATTACGTTCCTGCGGCCCAAAAAGTTAATCAATTTTTGAGAAGCCAAATTTTTACAAATTATTCTGTGTTTGTATACTAACGATTTTGCTTCTCTGAATTTAGTATATAAGTAGTATAAAACTTATTAGATATCACAGTCAATGAAAATTTGCTATAG
Organism: Prostheceraeus crozeri; assembly: GCA_907163375.1. NCBI lineage: Eukaryota > Metazoa > Platyhelminthes > Polycladida > Euryleptidae > Prostheceraeus > Prostheceraeus crozeri. The sequence goes on from CAJQUW010014359.1 coordinate 41,751, forward strand.
AGTATCCTAATACATCGAAAATCCAGCTGATTATGAAGGAAATTCATGAACAGCATTGTAATGCAAGTCTTCATGCAAAAATTGGGATCTTCTTCTGCTTCTTGGTTCAATTTTCAAGTTTGCTAACCTAGTAGATCTGATTCATACAACTCTTCCACCAGGCTAAGCATCTTGTTCAAATTATTAACTAGCAGACTGCATCCTACGGTCTATAGAAATCACTGTGTAAAATTGGACCATGGTTGGAGTCACAATATTCTTTGAAGTCAGAATTCAACTATTCATATGTAATTGTAGATTGATGCAAATTTTATGCTGTATTTATTTACAAATATAATATAATTTTGTGATTCACCACATTAAGCTCCATTTCTTATCTGAATTGTTTTGTGATCCCGCTTTCGTACTTCATTTAATTGTGATCATTGTTTTTGATTGTGAATTTTTGCTCTTTCATCGCCGGTAGTGTATGCAACATAATCAAACTCTAGAAAATGCTCCTAGTTAGGCTATGCACTAAAGTGAGGCACTTCCAATGAATATTGTCTCTCCAAGGTTGTCATGACACGGAGGATTTGTAAAATACTATTCCTTCTTCTGTATTGCTTTGATCAGTCAATTTCGTGGCAAGTTCCTCAAAATGGTAAAACTTTGCATGTCCCACATTTGGTGCTGAATCATTAATAAAATCGAAATGCATACAAATTGGGGATTTAATTAATGCTGAGTTGCTACTCTACCTGATATGCTTTTTCTTTGATTCAGATGCATGACTAGAGCTCATAAATCGAAATCTATTCTCTATATTCCGTGAGAACCACAAGTTCCACGATGTTAATAGCTCAAAAGATTTGTTTTCATCAAATTTGTTTATTTATTTGGCGCGAGCATTTGGGACTTCAGCCGTTGTCACGCAGCGCTCTTGTTGCACTTGCTTGACAACGGGTGAACGTCCTATAAGCTCGCGTTGAATTGAGAAACTATTTTTTTTGATTTGACAAGAATGACTATTTTGAGTTATCAATATCGCGGAATGATTTATAAAGAACCCAGTCAGTTGTTAAAGCCTTTCCAGAAAAAAATTAAGCGAAAGGATGTTTGGCAATTTCTTTTCAAATTATGAGACACCAAAACGTTGGCCAACTTCGCTGATCGCATGGCGGCAATAGCATTGTCTGTTTGCGCATCGTATTATGTCCAAGGCTGCCGAAAACGGGGAGTCAAAATGAGCAATTTGCCGCGGGCTATTTATTCTATGTATGGAACCATTCTTAATATCTGAGAATATCGAAAGTGTTCTCAGGTGTAATTGTAAACCTACTTTGCAGTAACAAATTAATAACCACTAGGCCTACACTTTCTTCACTAAGTATGTTTACAATTAAATCGCATCTGTCCGAAACTTGTTGAGCCTATTCTAATATTTTCATTTTCGAATGGCATGTAGCTTGATAAGTTTTATACTTTTGTAGAGATAACATGCTTCCGAATTCTTTAGAGACACATGGTTGACCTATTAGGCCGCTGTCACACAGGAAAAGGCGCCTGACATGGAAGATGGAAGGCGCCTTTTCTTGTGTGACAGCGGCCTTATAGTGACAACAGAATGTTGAAAGAAATCAGATTACAGTGAATTTGAAGTTAATTGATTGACAGGGTCTTCTACATCTTACTTCCCCACCAATATTGCAAGAGGAGTATTTATTTAAAGATCATGGACGGAAACTGATTTTCCTTTTTCTGATATCGATCGATTTCACTGCTTTTTCACCTGATGCTGAAGTACGTCATACGTCATGCCTGGAAAGTAATCATTATTTGTTGAGGTCATCAATTTTCTATTTGAACATATTTGAAGGATGCTTAAGACATCAAGGAAATACAATATTGATGCCAAGAAACTAGCTGATGAGAGCCGAAGTTCTTTGCCATGCACATAAACTTTTGTCTCAGAACAAGGGGAATTTGTACATTTATTCAAATCTCTCATTTTTCCAAATTAACTTTTAATTAAATTTAACTTTGTAATAAAATAAACCTTGATCTTGGCATATTATGGTTTCATACTTGATTCGACGCATTGGATGGTGATTGCAGGCGAAGCTGCTACTTTTCTTCTCACTTTCTCATATGTTTGAGGTTTGATTAAACTCATTACTTTTGCCCTTGATAGCAAGTTCAAACTATTAATCACTAGGGACCACTCAAATCTTTCAAAATAAATTGATGAAACTCCTTTTTTGAATTTCCATTTTGAGTAGGAAATTGTGCAAAATCATTCTACAGGCATCTTCAAACTTTTCTCATTTTTCTGTAGATGGATTCGCATTAAACCCGTAAGTGATGAGCGTATCATTCAAAAATTAGAGTTTTTTTACAAAAAAATTTTATATGAAATTTGCGGGCATTTTAGGCATTGAACGAGGTCATGAATGGTACCATCAGAACCGCGTTGATCTCTTCTTCAATTTAGTTGCTTATTTGGCCGCCTGGAGGTAACGTTGCTTCGCAAAAAATGCGAGTCGATATGGCAGAAAAGCTACTCGCTATTAATGGGTTAAGTTGAAAGTCCCTGCAATACGACAACATTCTGTCATAGACAAACAAATTTGCAAAGGGAATTGTACTTTAGAAAAATAAACATTGATAGTGAGTGATTGTTACATAAAAATTCAAAATAGAAAGAGTTGTCACACTGAATTCTTAGAGACAGGTTTGTGCAGCTCATGCTTGGTAAGAAAAATTGAGAAGGTACTTTCAAAAGTCAAAAAGTTCCAAAATTCTACACCTACAGCAAACTAGACTTGATTTGGGATGCATCAATGTACTGCAATGTCTATCATGTGATGAACTACTCTTTCTACTAAACAAATGAATAAAACCAAATAATTCTACGTTTCAGTTGTCCTCATGACATTAAGAAAAACAGAGCCTTTGTACTTTCAATGAGCTTCTAATGATAAAACGCTAGGATGATTTTCTGATTACTAGGGAGTGCTGATTCATCCAGATAAAACGCAGATATAATCATACAGACAACAAGATGTTTTCTAAAAACCTCTAAAATGACACGATGTTCACTTTTTTGACAAAGTCTACGAGTGACCATTTGTGATGTTTTTAGCAACTGGATAGAATTTTTCACTTGACCTCATGATTTTCGTTTTGAGCCTTTTGACTCACGAAATTTATGATGGATAATCAAAAATATTTGGTAATTAAAAATATGGCAACTAAATATATTCGCAATACACTGATGTACATTTCATCCTCTGATTTTAGCAGATATAATGTGTTAAATGTGTACTTAAAACATTGAAATCTTTATAACAAATGCGCTTAGTCGAAATAAGGTTCCGCAAGTTATATTTCTTTCAGCACGACATATTTGATTTTTTTCTGTGGTTTTAACAATGTATAATGCCATATCACAGTGTTTGTCTGCAATCATTAGACAACATTGTTGGAGAACGTAGAAGTTTCCAAAAATGGCATAGAAAGACAATTTGTAAAATCAGATGCATTGCATTTCGGTAAAGATGCACTTCTGACTTTGATCTATACGTTAGATCAAAATATGTGACAGTGGTTTCTTACCAAAACCATTCTTTGTATTTTATTCCCGTAATTATGCAAACACGTCTCTGTCTTTCATTTATTAGTTAGTTTCTTTATCAAAACTTGACAATGCAATTGACCGAATTCCAGAATGGCGATGGACTCTTTGTTTTTACTTACGTTAGCCGTTATCATCCTTGCGGAAAATGGCCTCCCTTGTGATACGAATCCATTTCGCACGATCGTTCGCCGCCAGCCGCCAGTTCATTGGGAGTTCGTCTCTCCATTTCTTTCTCTGTCCTCCACGGTTTCTTTTCCCTTCTCTTGGTATCCATACTGTCGTTCTATGACTCCATCTGTTATCGGGTCGCCTGATGACATGACCAGCCCACTTCCATTTGAGATGTTTCGCTTCTATCACAACGTCCTTTAATCCTGTTCGTCTCCTTACTTCTTCGTTTCTAACCTTGTCTTTGAGAGTGACTCCAATCATCCTTCGTTCCATCGCTCGTTGTGTTGTTCTGAGTTTATTCTCTTGTGATCGTGTTAGAGACCAGGTTAGGGATCCGTATGTCAGGACAGGCAGAATGCACATATCGAACAAACGTTTTTTATTCTTCATCTCTATACTCGTGATGTTAAGTAGGGCTTGAGTTTCCAAAAGGACTTCCACGCATTTTGTGTTCTTCTTAGGATTTCTTGTTCTTGGCGGGCTTGAAAGGAGATATTCTGTCCAAGGTAAACAAAATCGTCGACATAATCTATGACGTGTCTATTGATGTGGATTAAACTCATTTGGCGGTTTGTCAAAATTTTTGTTTTCTCGTTGTTTATCTTTAAACCGACCTTTTTTCCCTGCTTATTTAGCTCATCTACAATTAGTTGCATGGAAGTCGCGTCATCCTCAAAATTGGCAATATCATCTGCAAATCTCAAGTTCATGAGACGATAACGACATTAAGAATGATAACTCATTGTGGAACATCCTATAATTCGTAAAGTATCGACCACGCTTACATGGTTTGCAAAATGTTATTGAATAAAGGTGCTGTCACATCTTAGGAGGCCAGATACAATAGAAGCAGAGTAAGTGAATACATTCTATGAGTCGGCATTCAGTAAATTTATCAAGGCGAGAAAAACAAACGTTCCTGAAATTGTCGATTAGTAGAATATCATGTAAAAGATTCGAAAAAAATATTTGACAGTTTTCTTAACAAAACAGAGTTAGTGAATGTTGAAGCCGAATGGCATTCCGTGCTGCGAACCATGAATTGAAGACATTTTTAACCAAATAACATTATCCTCATCTTACTTGAATTTCGGTCTTGACATGGTTTTTCACTATTTATCATTTACATAGTTTGTGACAAATCATGATATTTCTACATTGTGCTACAGCACGCACCACAGAATTAGACAGATCGTCTCTTCTTCTGTTTGACTAGAAAGGAAATATTGGAACATGTAACGTAAATGGAATGGTACAATCTACCGGCATAATACCATAGCAATCGAACAATGAGCAGCCAATTCAACGATAAACACGCCAAATTGTGCGAAGTTTCAGTGACTGTTATTAACCGGATCACACAGCAAAGATACACAGTTGATGTCAAGTTCTATAGAGAAGTTTGTGAACGTTTTTTCGTCCGCCTGCTAACTTTTTTAATAATCATCGGAGGGTCCACCATTATCGAGAAAACTTTTGCGCAATGATCTGAATTCTTCGAATCTGAAGGAATTGCGGCGATCGGAGCATTTTGAAGGAATCCACAACAAACCGCAAGTGACGCACGACTATTTTTCCTATCTCTATAAGGTATTAAAAATTTCTTTTTGCCCACTTAATAAGCTCCTGTATGTGCCATTATTTTGATTCAGTTTGCACTTCTAGCAAAGTGATGCAGTTAAACAATCTAGTTCTGTGGCACGTACTCATATAAGCAGTCAATGTGTTTATGTCAGGGTTTAGTCAAACTGTTTCCATTGATTTCCGAAAGAGCATACTTCCTACTTTCTGAAGACATCAGAAAATTTGCATCTACAACTAGGCCTATACGTAGAGTAAGTATATTCGGTAGAGTTAGTAAGAGTAAAGAGTAAATCCCCAATGTGTACGCACTTTCGATTTTATTAAATGAACTCAAGGGGATGCAGTCGGAATTGTTTCCAAATATGAGATATGCACATTTAAATGCAGTTTTGAAGAAACTACAACGGAATTGACTGATCATGATGGCATAAAGCAGAAGCAAATAATGGTATTTTGCAGGTATTTAACATTACCTTGGAGAGGTAATGTTAAATTGGCAACTGACCTGCTACTGCTTTCATGCTGAACCTCAAGAGAAACTTCTTAAGCGTGATCATTTCATAAGCAACGCCACTGGTAGAGCAAAATAACAGAATCAAAGACAATGATTTCAATTAACTTTGAAAGATGTAAATGGGTCCACATCACCACTTAGATTCAAGAAGTGAATCATAGAATCATGCCGGTGAAAATTGAATCAAAAATTTGAAATTTCAGCCAAGAAAGCACGAATAATATCACGACTTTTTCATGAAGGCTTCCATTTATAATACGGATCATGAAATTCCCTATGATAATCAGGTTAGTTTCCCCTTTTGGCAGGATGTTTATTAGCAAGTATTCATTCCTTTTGATATCCAACGTGTTTCATACTACTTATATGGGAGAGTCATCTTGGTAGTATATAAATTGGCAAAAATTTTGACTATTTTAAAACTGCTCAAATGATTTTTTGGACCACGGGAACGTAATCTCCGCAAAAATCTGAATCTTTTAATATAAAAAATTTCACTGTATACAGATACTTTTTTGAGTCGACACCCTACCTACATTTTAGCGGCACTAAAATTTCGCGAATAGGCAAAAAAGTAGATTTTGCGAGTTTTAATTTTCGCGAATCCGCCCGAATTTCGCAATCACTGCGAATATTGTGGTATTAACTCGATAACCTAAGATGCGTTGACATCTAAAAGCGAATCTTTGACGAAATGCCCAATCCACAAACCTGGTGTCTTAAGAAAGAACTGCGACTGAATTCTTCAAAAACAAAGATTATGTACTGTGGGCGCTTTCAGCAAGTTTCGGACATCTATGATTCTCAAGCTGTAGACCATGTGAAAATCCTTGGTGTCACAATCGACAAGTTTGGATTTCACACGACACATCGATTCGATCAGATCAAAATTCCCGATTGCATGCTCTACGCTCACTCCGTCCACATGTTTCAAAAACTGACCTGCATAGCATTTATATATCGCATGTTCGCTCAGTTATGGAATACGCATGTCCATCCTTTTGCGGCATAAATAAGAAGCAGTCTCGACAGTTGGAGAGCATCGACAAAAGAGCACACAGAATCATTTTTTATGGAGATGCACATCGATCATGTGAATGCACTTCGGACTCTGTTGCATCAAGACGACTTTCATTATCGAAAAAATTATTTCTCCATGTTTGCAGCATTCCGTTGCATGTTCTTTCTTCACTGACTCCAAAGATTCTGCCGCATACACAGAAATTCCAGTCATTTTACATGCGCACAACTGTAAGATCTCGTTCTTTTTTCCCGTTTATTACTCAAATTGTAAACTCTAACAATTGTGCATGACGCTCTATTTTACAACAGTATTATTCTGTGTATGATATCACTTCTTGACTTTTAGTGCACGTTTTTAAATCAAATATACAATGCTACTACTATTATATACTATTAGTCTGGGAGCCAAGGCGCTAAAAAACGAAGTAAAAATGACACCCCTGCTATACTTTTCTTAACACTTTCATGTTGTTAAGGGGTGTATGGGACATCAGAAAACAGTTGTTAGCAATGCCAACTCTCTTGCAAAAGTTGCTTTAGGCCTACTTTTGTAAAACGATCACGATGTTAAAAATGCAAAGCATGGAGTGAGTACGGAACACAAAAGTAACTCTAGATATGGATTGAAACAACGTATACCTACGCACGACGTCTCATTTTGATTGTCTAGATGTCCTCTCACTCATAAATCTTGTTGGAAGTGAATACGTTAAAGAACGAAGTCGCCAGAGGTCAAAAGGTCACAAAACCTAGGTCAAAACTCAAAAATAGCACTTTTCTTAAAAGGACGCCTGACTCACTGCCTTGGAGCGATCAAATACTTCAAAATCAAACGGTAACCTCATCTAGGGACCCATGGGAAGTTTTTGAAACAGTTGTTTGGAGGTCATGACCCAATGACGTGATCACAGGTCAAATTTCTGTAAAGGTCAAATTTAAAAAAAATCAATAAAACCAGCTTTTTTGGTCTTATCGATATTCATACGCATTCCGTTAGCCTAGGCACAACCAGGGGATAGTTATCCATAGTTTACAAATATATTCTTCTCAAATCAATATACTTTGAGTAGAAGTTATCAATAGCGTAGTTCACCACATTTTCACCGAGACCGCGCAGGAGGAATTAACTGTTATCGGCGGCGTAGCTCAGGATTTCCAAGAAATTTGGAATCACCGGTGAGCTGCTGTGTTCCATGTTGAAGTTACACTCGCGCTCGTAGTACATCGACAGTGGAAAGGATGGCCAATGAGATGAACACAACTTGTGACGTCATAAACAAGTTCTTGAGTGGGTAACATTTTTAACGTCGTTCATTATCGATGCTTGCGCTTTACGTTATCCAAACAATCCTCTTCGTGTACTTCTGTTGTCACTTGCTTGGAATATTCGACTCTTCTTCCGCCCGGAAATACCATTAGCTATAGTATTTCTCGCAGTCTGCATTGATATCAATTAGCTGTCGGTGTTCTAGACCCACGACCGGTGAATTTTAGGTACGGTAATGATTTAAAATTAATGGATCACATATTCTATGTATACCTCTGTGATTTGTAGAGCAAGGAAGTATTGCATCATACCGTGTGTCGAACGACATCAACGTGTGTGCGGCACATGTACAACGCTCTCAGCCTCCATTTCTGAAATGTTCGGATGAGAATAAAGTAAGTCAATTTCCATCTTTATAGCATCCCTCATTGAATCTAAATCGTCATTTATCGTACACATTTTTCATGAGAACTGAAAATAATGATAATGACAAACAGAAAATGAGTTTTCCTAGAACCCCCTGCGCAATTTTTTTTTGATACCAAAAAAAACTTGTAAATTATTTTGAAAAAAATGATAATTAGAAACAGAAAATGATTTATTTTGAAACTTCGATTTTTCTGAAGAAATGGTGGATAAGATAGGACTAATGTTAAAGTCGATAACTCATTTTTCGATTTTCATTTTTCGTTTCTTTTTTCAGGTTAACAAGATCCTTCTTCAAGTATGGAACCATTACTTTCGAGGAACACGAAAAAGAAGCGTCGGTCAAGCTCCTGTCCTGAATTCAGAATTGACTATTCGAAATGCATCATATGTCAAAGTGCAGCCAAAAAACATGGAAAAACGTCCACTATAACAAGCAAAGGTTTACCAGGATTGAAGTCGGCAATTTTCATACGAAAGGATGAATTGTTTGCGAAGATCTGGAGTGATTTAGAGGATGAAGCTACCTTCTTGGAAAAGAGACCAATCGTCCATGTAATATGTCGGAGCAAATATACACTCAAGAGAACATTGGATAACATCAAGTTGAGGTCTAAGCAAACGAAAGGAGAGAAGTCCAACTCTTTAGACAATTCGACTATTCGTCTAAGATCTGATTCTTCATCTTTGGTTGGGAAATCTCTTGAATATAATAAATCTGTCTGTTTTCTTTGTGAAAAAGAGAGAGATAGCTATGGAGTTTGGACCTTGATTGCCATTGCAACGCCTGATGGGAGGGAAAGAGCTATACACAAGAAGGCAAAGGATATTAATGATGAAGTCATGTTATTCAAGATTAAAGGACATGGTGAAACGTGTGTAGATATGGTGGCTAACAATTTTCATTATCACAGGAGTTGCATGAGTCGATATATGAACAAACGTACACTGAATGACTAAGAATTATCTTCAAATTCCAATCAGCACGATGCAGTATTTTCACTTCTAGTATCCGAAATCTCAGATGGACTCCGCAACGAGAGACACGTTTACTCAGTTGACCAAATTGTGATGAGATACAATGATTTATTAGCTGAACATGGTAAGACTGAATGTAGGCCCGATAGACTGGTCAAGCGTATTGTGAATCACTTTACAGCTGGACTTAGTTCAAACCGTGAAACTGAAAGGCAGAAGTCTCGTATGTCCGACATCGCTTACTGTAAAGGAATTGTGCAGTCAGGTTTTCGAATTGAAATCTAATCTGAACGAAAGCAATTTTCTTTCGAGCTCCGATAACGAATCTGAAAATGAAAAGTGTAACACTTCTATGAATTCGTACTTAGTTGCGAAAGACATTCGCGCTGAGCTGAAACAAGTTTCAACAGATACAGAAATGTCAGAAATAGAGGTATCATGCTCAGCGACCTCAAGTCTAGTTCCTGTCAACTTGTACAATCATTTGGCATGGTTGCTTTTTGACTCATCTGATTCGATGGATGAAGATGGCAGAGTTGATTTACTGACGAGCAGAAGAAACGTGTCATGAGCTTAGGAAAATGATATACTCAGTTTGGTGAACAAACAACCTACATCAAAGCAAGTTGGTCTAGCCTTACATATTTTGAAGGAAACCAGAAACAAGAACTTGATCACTATGACTAATCGACTTGGACACTGTATCTCTTATAGTAGTGCGCAGCGATACGTGACTACTATAGCTAATAAAGTTCTCGAAAAAGAAGAAGTTGAGGGGATTTATATTCCAGAGAATATCGTACATGGATGCTTCCTTCAAACTGCCTTGGATAATCTGAATTTTCATTCAGAAACAGAAGATGGTGGTAGCTTAGATGCAACGACAAATATCATTTATCAGTATTCGAGCGGAAAATGACACCACAGACACATTCAGGAGAGTTCCCTATGATCCTAAAAATCGAAAAACGACGATAGAAATACCTGATAAGTTCCATTCATTAAAAGTCATCTCACTCTAAAGGATAGAAAAGAAGCGCGAGCACTGAATTGTGTAAAACTGGATGACATAGCGAAAGTAAGCGAAAGACTGGACTTATCAGATGTTAACATTGTTTTATTCTTGTTGCGAATGTTTCCGACTACACTTCTGATAACTGATGGCGATTATGATTCAGCGTTTCACAATACTCCAACATGGAATTCTTTTTTCTCGCTATATTCTGGAAACGATAAACCTATGACTGAAATAGGATACGGTCCATTATACCCTCAAACACCAACCGATCCAGACGTCGTCAAAACTTCTCTCGATTATTTTGTGACGCTGACTAATAAGCTAAATCAGACAAAGACCGTTGTCACTTGTGATCAAGCCATTTATGACATCATCAAAGGCCTAGTGAAAAAGAATCCAGTTCGCTATAAAGATGTCATTCTTCGTCTCGGTGGCTTTCACATAATTCAAAATTTCATGGCTCGATCGATTTCTGATGAAAGAAAGTGGAATAGAAGACTTGCTGGTAACAGCAGAGATATGCCACCGGGGAACAGCTAACAAAGTCATGGCAGGAAAGGATTATTACAAAATGATACGTTATCATTCTGGCTTTGCGAAGCATTCTTCATGCTAAAATGGGAAGCCTTTGAACAATGGTTGTTAGAAAAAGAAACAGTTGGTCACGTTGAATCGATTTCACATATTACTGAACTATTACAGGACATTGGAAATGATTTCGAGGCACAAGATAAAGATAACTTGCGGAAGCATGTCGATCGTGTTCTTGATCACCTCAGCACATTACTCAATGTATGGGAAGAATTGAGAATTCGTTTGGAGAAACTGGCCAAATTTTGGGATATGTACATTGACATGGTTCTGATTTTCAAGCGCTATGTTAACGCTGAAAGGGCCGGACTTTGGGAACAACATCTAATAGAAGCCCGAAACATGCTGCCATACATCGTGGCATCTGGACATACTAAATACATGTCATGCTGCCAATTTACCTCGAAGAAATGATGAACCTCCCAACCACAGCACCAGAAGTTCAAGTGGAATTTGAGGCTGGAAACTTTGCTGTTCATCAGAAACATGGTAGCTTCAACGGTGTGTGGACAGATCTTGCTTTAGAGCAGACGTTTAACAAGGAAGGGAAAAACAACTTGTTCAAAGGCATAACTCAGAAAGAAACAGCTAAAGAGAAGTACATAAAAGCTTTACCTACCTTAACAGCAGTCTCTGAAAGCATGAAACAAATGGTGCACCTACAATCTGTAACTTCTGACCATCATGAAAAAATAAGCAAAGATGACTTGCAGAAAATTTTGAAAATTAGAAACACAGTTTTTGAAAATATGAGAAATCCCTTTTCCTCGAATGTTGAATCTGAACAGCTAGTTAACATTTCAACTGGAGAAATATTGATTACGTCAGAAGTTGTACGTTCCAAGCAACTAGGATTGGATGCTATTGTAGAAGCAAGAACGAGTGGCGCCGCGAAGATAATTTCTCCAAAGATACTGACTTTTTGCTTTGCAAAAAAAGAAAATGAAAAAATAAACAAGATCCAGTGAAAATGATAGCATCGGAAGAAAGCATCGTTACGAGGGCCTTGTGTTTTACTCAAGATTTGACTGAGGAAGGTAAGATTGAAGCATTCAGTTTTGAATGGTGTAATTATCCTCCAAGTCTATTTGAACCGAGCAAACATGACAAAGATGCATACAAAATGCGGAAAGGAAACAAAGTTCATTTCTTAGAGACCATCCGTACTAAATTAATGGGACGTGGAGCCCTTTGAGCGAGCTCCCACCTTCGATCTCCAAGCGGTTTATCTAATTGATGCTATGGCATTTATTCATCGCTTTCAAACTCTAGGGGCAATCGTCTTTCACCAACTTCTTGAGCTGTACAAGAACAAGATATTGAGGATAAAACCAGCAAATTGTTGCGAAATACATTTCGTTGCTGACAGATACGACTTTGGAGAAATGAGTTTAAAAAGTGATGAAAGATTGCGACGCCAAGAAGATTTGCCCATGGTTGAGTATGAACCCACAGATAATATGAAAATACCACAATGGAAAGCATTCATCTCAAATCCCAAAAACAAGCAGAACTTGCTGAAATACATTGCCTCGTGCTGGAGTACATGTCATTTGCCTGAGGGCATAAGCCTTATATTTGATATTGAAGATCAGCACATTAGTGTGACCAACAAAGATACAACCCCACTTGAAAGGTACATTAATCACGAAGAAGCGGATACGAGGATTTTCGCACACATAGCCAACTGTTCCGAAAGCAATTCGTTTGTCATACATGCAACGGACACAGACATTATTGCTCTTGTAATGTTTCATTCTCAACGGTTATCTCATGTCCTTGAATTATGGGTTGAGAAGAATGACACTTATTTGCCTATCCATGACTTGGTCAACCAGCTTGCTGAGAACTTGGAGAAGGAAAAACTAGTGCTGACTGGAACCTTGCTAGCTTCCTACGTATTGTCCGGCTGTGACTCCGTCAGTTATCCATTCGGTCGTGGTAAAAAACGCTCTACTAACGTAGCTCTTCAAATGATTGGAAAAATGAATCACATAGTTGACATTTCTCATAATGATTCACATGTTAGCTCTACAGTTTTTGATGAAGCTAGGGACTTCTTTTGTCGTTTGTATGGAAAACCGGAGTACAGTTTTTCTCTTGACCGCTTACGTGCTCATCTGTTCACTTCCACTAAACGCGACTTACGCTTGCTACCACCGACAGAAGATGCTTTCCATCAACATGTTTTGAGAAGTCTTTGTCAATTCAGCTTATACAAGGAAGCAGCAAAATCAAATCCGTGTCTCCTTTCACCCTTGAAATTTGGACGAAAGGTGGATCAGAAGGGAGCATTAGTTCCTGTTATGATGACAAAAGAGAGCAAAATGGCGGCTACTAAACTTCTTTTCTGTAAATGCAAGAAAGGCTGCCTTCAAAAGTGTTCATGTGCGAAAAACGGAACTGCATGCATAATCGCATGTAGCTGCAATGGCCATCATTTGAAGTGTGGACGTCTGGAAGAAGATAGTGAGGAGGATGACATGACTTTTCAATGACTTTCATAGCAACTTTCATGGTTTTCAGCGTCATGTTTACCTAATATAGGCAAGACATATGAGCAACATGAGTCCTTTTCATTTTGAGCTGGTCTTCATAGGAAGTTACAGAAAAAATGTATATTGTGCCTTAAAAAATGAGGGTAGGAAATGCGAATGAGTCACAATAAATATATAATTCAAAGTAATAAATTAATGTAATAGTAACATAATATAATAATAATAATAATGAAAAGTGACGTAAACAATGTAAAATAATAAAATAGAGAAAAAGTAGCCGATTACGTATGCTACGAATGACCTCTTGACCGGCTGAATGGCCTAGGCCTAATGATAACTTCTACTCAAAGTATATTGATTTGAGAAGAATATATTTGTAAACTATGGATAACTATCCCCTGGTTGTGCCTAGGCTAACGGAATGCGTATGAATATCGATAAGACCAAAAAAGCTGGTTTTATTGATTTTTTTTAAATTTGACCTTTACAGAAATTTGACCTGTGATCACGTCATTGGGTCATGACCTCCAAACAACTGTTTCAAAAAACTTCCCATGGGTCCCTAGATGAGGTTACCGTTTGATTTTGAAGTATTTGATCGCTCCAAGGCAGTGAGTCAGGCGTCCTTTTAAGAAAAGTGCTATTTTTGAGTTTTGACCTAGGTTTTGTGACCTTTTGACCTCTGGCGACTTCGTTCTTTAACGTATTCACTTCCAACAAGATTTATGAGTGAGAGGACATCTAGACAATCAAAATGAGACGTCGTGCGTAGGTATACGTTGTTTCAATCCATATCTAGAGTTACTTTTGTGTTCCGTACTCACTCCATACTTTGCATTTTTAACATCGTGATCGTTTTACAAAAGTAGGCCTAAAGCAACTTTTGCAAGAGAGTTGGTATTGCTAACAACTGTTTTCTGATGTCCCATACACCCCTTAACAACATGAAAGTGTTAAGAAAAGTATAGCAGGGGTGTCATTTTTACTTCGTTTTTAAGCACGATACGACGGCTTGGCTCCCAGACTATATGTCAATGCGTGCATTGTGATGTTCAATTGAGCGGATAAAATTTTCCTATGCTATTCGTGTTCTTCTCAAGTAGCATTTCCGACAATGATAAAATTAAGAATGGGAGGAGCGTGGCTAAATTACTAAACAACAGCACAAATCAGAGTCTTCCATTTATTGTGAAAAATTCTTCGTGTGTGACAGTAGTTGTTATTTTTCTCTTTCGTTGTCATCCATAAAATTGTCTGTTTTTAGCTAGTTCATCTATTTATAACTTCCTCATTGAAATTTATTTAAGATGCCATTGATGATTGTACGCAATGAATCACTGGACAACTTATGAATAAGTTCGTGGTGAACATCAGCTATGTGACACTCTGCAGAAAATAATGATTCTAAGCATATCTGTGGTAATGAGGTGTCTTCAAATCGCCCATACAGAAACTATGTGACTTTTAGTGTTAATCTAAATTTCAAATTTTAACGGTTTTTAAGGAAATGTTTGTGAAAGAGTATGAAGTGGAAGCGTGTAGTTCTTACAAAATGATCTGTGCCATTATTGTGCCATATCACTTCTTTCGATATTTGACGATTTAATGTCAACCTTTTGAAAAATTTTACTCGTGCTTTCAGAGGTGAGTCAAATCTTCCACCGGACTCTGTAAGCGACTATGTCGACTGTCTTGTTTAGGGCGCAACATCCGCATTGGAGCGGACGACTGAATGAAAGCATAATAACACAGATTTCTATGAAGAGAGTGATTCGTAAATCGGGTGAATTTGCTAATGAAAATTCTTATTGAAAGAGATTATATACTCGTACACATATTTTGGGACAACAGTTTATGGAAATCAGTAGTTTGTTATGACCCTAGAAAATAATGAATTGGAACTATTAAGTAATTAATCAATTTCATAATGATTAAAGCCATGAATTTACAAATTACACTTAAAACTGATGCTCTAGGTAATAAGAGGCAATAGTGATACCCTTGGTCTCGACTTCGTAAGTTAGTTCTCATGCGAAAACAATAATTGTTAGAAAACTAGTAAATAACAAGTTGGAAAACTATATGAAACATCGTCAAGCACATGACGCTTTAGATAGCATGCGTCACTTCATTTTCATGGGTGATAGAAGCTCACTGCACAGTTTCATTGCTTACGTAAGGTTACATTCCATATACAGGGTGCGTCAGAATGACCGCCCGATTTAAAAATGGACAATTTATCTCAATGACTGTCCAGCTTGTTTCAAACTGCTAGTTTGCATAGGTATATAAGACAATACATCAATTGGCAAACGACTAATTCATAAAAAAGTATTTTTACTCTGAAAGCGCTCACCATTCGTCTTATTAATGTATTTAATAAATCTGTCAGGGAATTTACGACAGCGAGTCTCTGACCATCAAATAGGACAAACTTACCTCCATTAATTCTGCGAGGATCTCTGAGAGTTTCCAATTTTTTCGGTGCACCATATCTCTCATTAGTCTTTATTAAGGAAAAGTCAGGATGCGTAATGTCTGGCAACCGTGAAGGCTATTAGATTGCATCACATCGTAAGAGTCCGACCCATCTGACAGTAATGCATCTGAGCCGTAATGTGATGGAGTTCGTAATTTATCGCTTAGAGTAAATGATCGGTTTTCCTTCACTCTGGCCCAAAAGAGTGTCTGTTGCATGAACAAATAATAATTTTCCGATGCAGCAGAAACTTCAGCAAGTAATCCACTTGATGATGTGACAGTCACCAAGCTCACTTCTAACAAATTTGCTACGTTTCCCATGACCGCAGTAGACTAAGGTGTGCCAATTGATTGGCCACTAAGTTTCAAGGATGCCTCGTCCGACCACCGAAATAACCGATTAATGCTTCATCATCATGAACCACCTGCAGGAATGTTTCAGTAAATCGTAATTTCAACATCACCGTCTTTTAACCCTCGCCACACTAGGGGGGGCTGATTTGTTGAATATCTTTTAAACCAAGCAACCTATGGCCACAAGATTTCTAGCTTTCTATGTTTGGAGTATTTTGGCTGATTTCGGAATATATTCACTTCTTATGTACATTGCGGCATCAGTTCTTGATGAAATAAGTTGAGATTAGATAAAGGACTCTTCATATTAATATAGAGATATTCATAAACGCAAAATCTTTGGATTTAAAATTATGTGCTTATTATGTATACATGCATGAAATTTGAAATTCAAATTTCAAATATGATTTTTTATTATTTTTGTCTCCTCAGTGTCTCGATAAAAGTCACTGAATTGGGCTGTTTCTTCACGTGCAGAAACTAAATACTAAAGTGTGCGATTTCAGTGATATTTGAATTAAACTAAAAGTATGAATTATTTGACCCTTCACCTCATCTAATGCGATGACATGATCTAAGAGCGATTAATAATCATCCTCTTATTAACCACCTTACCAGATCTATCGATTACTGCATGATTTGTTAGCTTTTGTTTTCATTTTCCATATCAAATAGTGATCTAATGGAAATTTGTTAAAGATTGGAGTTTTTTACCTTTGACCTTCATCTCAGCCCTTGGATGACCTTAGAAATAGAATTGATGTTGTTTTTCTGAATCCTTTTCCAATGCCTATTCGAGTGATGTGTAGTTTGGCAAAATTGGTGCAATAGTTTGGGAGATCAGCAGGGGGGAATTCCCCACCCCTAGTGGAAAACGAGCAGTGGGGCGAAGGTTGAAGCATGAAGTTATCGCGAAATGACATGAATATGACTTCTTTCGTGCAGCAATTCGAGGAAACTGTTGGACTTACCATTAATTTACTGAGCAACCGTAGACTTGACAGATGTGGTGATCGCTCTACTGACGGCATCAACTCGTCACCTATAGCATCTGGTGTATGTGCCTGCTCTCTCTGACCTTGGAAAATCGTTTTTCGAATTTGCTTTCAAATTTCTATGTTCAAGTTGAAGGACATTGATTCTTAGTTTCATTCCTTTCAACGTATGGATGTCGCGCTCCTCAGATAATCCAGCAGCTGCTGAAAAATTACCATTCCAGATGCAGAATTATCCGACTATCAGCTCCTTCGTCATCCGAAACGCCATATCTACATAACAATGTCTCCACCTTCGCTTTCACCGTGTCCGCGCTAAACTGTGATCAGTTTACGAGCGCTTTCAATTTGACAGAGGTTTGACAGTGACAATGGCAATGCGATTTCTAGCCTGTGGTCTTGTGCACCGATTAGTTTAGACAAAGGATACAAAAAATGTCTTTGTAAAGCGCATAGAAAAATCGGGCGATAATCTGATGGTATTTTATTTGTCAAATCGAAAAATAGAGTTCTAGGGACTATATCTATCGGTATGTTGATATGCATGCATTTGTCTACCTCTTGGTTACAAAG
Source organism: Prostheceraeus crozeri (assembly GCA_907163375.1). Taxonomy (NCBI): domain Eukaryota; kingdom Metazoa; phylum Platyhelminthes; order Polycladida; family Euryleptidae; genus Prostheceraeus; species Prostheceraeus crozeri. The sequence goes on from CAJQUW010014359.1 coordinate 59,843, forward strand.
CGTTGTACTTTTCTAGCAGAGCTGATGATAAAAGACGGACCACCAAGATTACGTTGATGTTCAATCGGTTCTCAAGCCTTCTAATCGTGTCGCACAACATCGTGCCATACATCATTCGAGAGCTTGTATTCTCAGCTTTAAATTGACCTATGATACACTTGTATCCGTTATTGTATTTGCTGAGAAGTGCTCAAATGTGAAAATCGCTCAATTTACAAATTGCAATTTTTCTACAGGTAAACATTTTAGCATGATAATGAATCAGGCACGGGGATAACGAGCTTTTCGTTATCTCTTTAGATATTCATCACGCCCATGTTTAGACAAAAAATTCAGGAAAAACGCATTTCCAAATTATAATGATATCGAGCAAATCAGCGATTGAAATTAATCCTGCTTTATTTATTTGACGCGGAATATTTTCTATTTCACCACAAGCCAAGCTGAGTAAATATGTTTATAGAGGTAGAAGGATTGCTTGAACAAATATTTTTGAAATCGTCAAAGTCGGACGTTTCTGTAATTAATATATCTATTGCACGCCGAATCGCAAAACTTCATGCGATGAACCATAGTAGAAAGTTGTTTGACCTCATTGGAACTAAATTTCCTGGCGCCTATTCGATTCTATTACAAAATGAATAATCGTCTCCATTGAGACTCATGTGAGAATCCCCGAGGACATAAAACTATCAAATGTCTGCGATTAACGCTAAATAGATAGTTTTCATAATTTAATGTACGCAAGATAATCGTGCAGAAACTCGAATCTTAGAAATATGTTCTTCAACAAAGCAAAATTTCACGGAAAACATTATTAATTCTTGCTAGATCATGATAATCCTGTCCTACAATGCGTTATCATCGCTCTTAAACATATTTCATTAATTTTCATCCATCATATCTCTGTAATGGAAAGATGATCACCATAGCAAGTATAAATCAGAGATAGCTCTGATGAACTCGAACTGAAGCTACAACTCTATTTTCATCCCCTGACGATTTCACAATGACATTATACAATCTAATCGCACGTAAACTTTATTAAGTCTCGTCAAGAATGTTTTGATATGTTGATGACAGAAAATGAAATTTCTTGTGAACCCTTGATGTATTAGATGAGATAAATTACCAAATAACAACCAGCACCACGACGAATGTTTCCGCTTATCATGAAAGTTGGATCAGTCGTGGAAAAGTTGGTCTTTTTGGTGAACTCATTTCCATCCAGAACAGCAAAACTGCATTCTTACTTATGATCACGCGATTCAAAGCCAAGTTACCTAAGGTATCGGCAGATCAGAAAATAGCTGCCATAAGGGCAGAATGTGCTTCTTCAAGAGGCATTTAATTCTATAGTTTATTTATTCAATATCTGAGAGTTGTAGCGGATATATTATAGGGCTCAGTGTGCCTTATATTGCATCAACTTATGGTTATGCCCACCTGGCCCTGGGTCACTATTTCGCTTTCCGGTTATCAATTGACTTGTGTACTATTGACTTTTTGATAACATAGCCTTTTTTAGTACACGACCTTTTTTACATCATTCGGTTTACTATTATCTTTATAGGATCTCGGAATCCTACCAGGATTCACGATCGGGAGTGTGTCTGAGGATATAGGCACTGTCTAACAGAACAGCCTTCTGTAACTGAGGCACATGATAAAGTCCGGGTACCTCTCTCAAGTATTTAGCGAGATTCTGAGTGTGGACACCCAGTGCGGCAGTGCCCCAATGACTACATGGATTACTTTTACTTGATCTTCCACAATTTTTGCATTTCCATCTTCAGTTCTTGGTACTTTGCGATCTTGTCTCTTTCTTTGATAGTCATATTCATGTCTTTTGGTACCGAGATGTCAATTATGTATGCGCTCTTTTTCTCCTTATTCTGTTTCACAATGTCAGGTCTTCTTGCTGTGATTTTCCTGTCCGTTCGGATTTCAAAGTCTCACAAGATCTTCACCAGATTATTTCAATTACTGGTAAGGGCATATGCTGTCATGGCTCACGTGGTACGCTGAGGTTTAAGTACATGCTGATGTTTCAGTGAATGTCTCTGTGAGAGACTGTTTCATCTGCGGACTTGACATTTTTGTGATTATCATTTTCATTATCACAAGTCGTAGCGTAGGCCTACCTATCTAAGTAAGTCTGTCACTCATTGCTGCTCAGTCCTTTCCATTGTGCAAAATATGTCATCAAAGTATTTATTAGATACTTGTATCGTAATTGGAGACTCTTTTTCATCCGGAGTACCGGTAGATGTAGCTTTCATGCATTTCATGTAGAGACAGACCTTCTATATGGAAACTGAATCATATCCAACAGTCCAAGTTTACCAAAACAGTCGGCTACAGAAACCCCGGCCACTGTCCCAGCCCCGACCGGCCTGTTTCGAATTTGTCGGCCATAGGGTCGGCCGACTGTTTCCTACTGCCGTCACGGCCCTGGCCGATTCCAACCCCGGATTCGCAATTCTTCAAGGCAATTAAGAGGCTCATGTGTTGCAGTGGGCATTGCTGTTCAAATTATTTTTCGTTTTTGGACAATTTTCTCTTATATTGGGCATGTAAAAAGCGAAAGCGAAAGTAGTTTGACTACGGAATGGATTTGCTACACTTTCATCGAATGGTCAATTACAAACAACGATTACAGTTACTTAGGTGCGATATACAACAATATTGGCATATAGGCGAATTTTAATTGGCCTATGGATTGAAAATTCGCATAAAAATGGATCAATTACTCAAAGATAGTTACAGAAGCAAGTTTGATTGATTTGTTGAGTTTAAATTATACTGAGACGGACCTAAAAGGTGAAATATTGCTCCAGAAAGATTAATGCAGATTAATGCAAATATAGTGATAGAAAAGGACGAATAGAGTGGGTCCACAATTTCAAAGAGCCAGGCTACAAATATTGGTACACCTCTACTCACGGAAGTTTGTTTCACTGTAAGTTGGCATGATGAAAAAAAAGTAAGGAAGAAGTAAAAAATTAAAAATTATAAACTAATTATGATATTTCATTATATCTGAGATGCTACCTGCTCTGTTCATCTATTTCCTTCAGAGCCATACTTGGGGGCGGGCAGGGTTGGAATGTACCTGAAAATGATAGACAAATAAGTCATGGTCAGAATACGATGATTTAATGTTTACATATACAAAAACAGGAAACGCAAAAATGCCAGTGCATCCATAGCTTATTCCATTATTATGGAAAAGGACCTTAATGCTGTGAATGCATTGCTTTGAATACAAATTAGATGAAACAAAAATGGAAAGAAATTAGGATAGGAGTCCGGGATTACAAAGTTTTTTGACCAACTATTCGTTCAAAGCAATCTTCCATTGCATCACTCTTATCCATAGTTCTTTTTCATTATCATGTGCGGTGGGGCATTATGAACCAGCAAGTCGCAAACAATGTCTTTTGGCATCATCTGTCGAAATCTAAAATAAAGCGATAAATTGATACATAATCAAGCACTACACTACATCACAATAAAACAATGATCGATAGCAAATGTAGACAAATATATCGATGGTATTAACAGTATGCGCTGTAGGTGCTGCATGTACCGGTATTCCTTGTTGTTATTCAATTTGAGATTAGTCGAACCGATGCTCCCTTTAATTTCATCATACCTATCGATTGGCTATTTATAACCGGGAAGTATTTATATAATCGATCTTCTTTTTGCTTATGGTAAAAGATCAAACTGAGATTCATTATTTAATCCCATTTAGAAAAATCAAGCATGAATTTGCAATGCATCCCATTCATAGCAATTCTTAACATCGCTGATGTAGGACCGTGCGACTCGAAATAAGTGGGAAGGCCCGAGCAGGGCCTTGCAGGGCCGTTGCAGGACAGGCAATCCAGGTCCACTTACAAGTCTATGCAGAGCATTTCATATCGCTCTAACAAGTATGTTCAAGACAAATTTTACGATTGCAACCCGGACATCATAAAGTCAAGTCAGTTGCGTGACTGACGAATTTCTATCTGTCATCAACCACCTGTCCCAGACTTATCATAAAAGTTTTTCTGAACTTTTCAAATTTGGAGGCGTCGAAATATCGTCACGGTGGTCGTTTTAGAATCAGTCACATGAGAAGTTAAAGTCAAAGTCATATCACTGTTTAAAAGGATGACTGTAAGAAAATATGGCGCAATTTGGCGATGTCACTTCCGTGACTATCGTTCTGTTATTCTCTGACGTGATTCTTGACATTCAAGTTCTTATCATGATCAAAAAATGGATTTCCAAATTTCTCCAGCCGTCGGAGCGGAATTTCCGACTACCCTCAATGACATGAATGACACTCACTGATGGGTACAATCGTGTTGAATAGTCGTCTTCTAGGCAACCAATCCTAATCAGAAGCGACTTTCCCTAACGACCAATATAGAACATTGGCGCGTGCGTTCAGTACTTAAAAGGTAAATTTATTCATCAGAAGCTGACTGGAATTCCTTAGTTTGATCATTATGATACATCGTCAATAACATGAGTCACAAATTTATGGAATTTTCATCTGGTGAGTTCAAAATTTAAATTATGTGTGCATATATATTATCAACTACGTCGCCAGTGACTATTACCTAATCCATTTTGTGAAAGACAAGAAGATATTCAGATGGCGGTAAGAAGATTATCCTTCTAGTGACATGGATTGAATAGCAGAGAAATACAGTACTAGTAAATCGAGGCAAGAAATGTTGTAAAGTGCAATTTACGTGGTATAAAATGGGCGTGTTTTTCAATGGGCTGAAAATCTGAAATAGCATAAAAGATCCGCAAGAATTTCAGAGTTTTATGATGGAGCAGCTGTTTCTTAAAATGTGCTAAAATAGTGATATTTCTGAAAATGAAATTGTAGCATAATCTATCGTTTGTCTCATGTACTAGTAAAATCAACTTTTGATTTCAAGCGACTAGCAAGTAAAACATTGATAAGATTGTGATGCATCCAACTTAGCTATGCAGGAATTTCACGATAGTAGAAATCATCATTTTCTAGAATCCACTTTAAAACGATTATCTTTTCTTGATGCTGACATTGCTTGTCAATTTAGATGAGTAGAATAATTGTGGCAAAGCCGATAATAACTCAAAATATTTTCTGAGTATATTATTGCTGCGATAGGACAAGTATGTCGAACAGATTAAATCTGGTAATTTTCTGGATCAGCTACGGTGACTTTTGTGAGAAGATGGACGTGAAAGAAAGAAAGAACATTCAAAGAGCGATAGATTGATGGATTTGAAAACTGGATTTCCCACGAATGGGATCTGAATCTGGGACATAAATTAGGAAGCTGGAAGTTAACATTTTGTCGGCCTCTAAGAAAAGTAGACGTTAAGAGCAATTGAAACACATGCAGTGAAAGTACCTGAACCACAGAATTAGATTGTTTAAGCGTGTCACTTTGCTAGAAGTGCAAACTGATTCAAAGCAATGGCACACGCAGGACCTTACTAAGTGGGCAAAAAAGAAATGTTCAATGCCTTACAGAAATAGGAAAAAATAGTCGTGCGTCGCTTGCGGATTGCTCTGAATTCCTTCAAAATGCTCCGATCGCCGCAATTCCCTAAAAGTCGAAAAATTCAGATCATTGCGCTATAGTTTTCTGATAATGTTGGTCCTTCCGATCATTATTAAAAAAGTTAGCAGGCACATGAAAAAACGTTCACAAACTTCTCTGTATAACTTGATACCGTCTGCGTCTCTTTGATGTGTGATCCGGTTGATAATAGCAACTCAGCAGATTGTACCATTTCTTTGACGTTACATATTCCAATGCTTCCTTTCTAGTCAAACAGAAGAGACGACCGGTCTAATTCTGTGACCTGGACAAGTTATTTAAAACGTAAAGTTACGTAAAATCTTCAGAAAACGATGTCTGAAACTATTTCTACGAGATTTCGCGCAAAATTCTTTCTTACAGTCTTTTTTCCAATAGGACTATCATCCTTCAAGTCCCACTGCTCAATATCTGCAATGCAGTTGTTGTCCACAATTCATAACTCAGCATGCAAGTACAATTTCTCCATTTGAAATTGCATTATGAAACTCATTCATCGTATATTTTGCAATACCAAAGAACATGGGCAATGTTTAGAACTCAGTTATGTATGTTTAAAGCACTCAATATTGATTAATTGAGTTGAAGACGATGCTGTGACAGTAGTTGAAGGACTGTTGTAATCAGGGCACATGGGAGTTTCTGCAAGTAACGAGGCCGAAAATGAGACTTTCACAGAATGATGTACACCCTATGCCTACTACGAATCTGCGCGTCTGCTGAGTTTTAGTTGGTTCGTCGTAGTACATGTTAATCAAATGGGGCGCAGATGGTAGTTTTGGTTGAAATGAAATTTTCGATGTCTTCTCTTATCAACTGAAAACCACAAAGTCTAGAGCATCATTCTTGTACTACGTCTAGAGATATTCTTGGCATGGTACATCTTCAGGTCATTCCTATCATGTCCATTTAACTTTATCTATGAAGCTTGACACATTCGGATGTGGCAGGCATCCTACAGGCGGAAAACACCAACTTGTTGACCGTATTTTATATAGAGTACATTCTCGCATGCATCGTCGATCAGTAGCATGATAGCATCACATGCAGTTGATAGGAAATGACTTGATGACATTTAATGTCGAGAATTGTGGTTCTGGACTTAGTACTTTTAAGTGACAAGAGAAAACATAGAAAATCTCATTTTATCCAAAGACTGCAATCAGCGTTCCATTGGATTAGCATGTGTTCTCTTTGATCCTGTCTGACAAGAAGAGGAACTATCTAGAACTCGATGGACGCTCAGATTTGTGGTAGACATAGAGTGCACATTATTCTGTGAAAGTCTCCTTTTCGGCCTCGTTCCCTGCAGAATCTCGTTCTGGCTGCCGCACTATAACCGTGGATCTTCACAAAATACACTGTACCGGTACCTAGCAATTGTCAACCACTGCAAGCCGCATCGTTTAGGTGCCGCTATGATAACAATGCATCTCCTCGACTTAGCACACTTTGAATGTGCATGTCTGGTCACAAATTATTGGATTTCCATGAGCACACGCTTGCTCCAGAGCAGTACTCAATAGCCAGTGATAAGAGCCTTACTAGCCTTCATATACGACGTAGATTACGTTGAACAGTGACGTTCGATTATTTCTACCACGTGAATGCTGCATACTATCCTAGGATCTACTCGATCGACCACCAGATTATCCACCGTTTGGGTAATCTATAGATTAGGCACTTTTCCAGTGCTAATGATCATAATGTACCAGAGTGAAACTCTATAACATTCAATAAATAATGAAAGCGAATTCTGAACATTCCACACTTTCATCCCTGCATCGCTTCTTTTCGCGTAGATCTATTATTCATAAAAGCCAGTTTTCAAAATTTCGCTTACTTCATAAGTTCCTAGAACCTTCCTGTTCATTCTATGGTGTGTATAGGGTAACTCACTTGGGTCAGAGCCGCATATCGGTCGGTGCCGAAGTGCAGAATGTCAAATTGCGTGTCTGTCAACCTGAAGAGGCACCACCGCTCTCACTATATGTAACTAAGTCAACCACAACCTTGTGAGCATTCCAGAGATTTAAGACTGTCCCACCTCCAACTGGGTAATGATCACGCGCATTGATAAGGACAGGGACTAGTAGAAAATTCCAACATATTTCATAGTGAATCGCACTTCCGTTTGTGTCGTCTTCCCAAGAAAAGATTAGCTGCTAAAAATATGTAGTCTATTTGCTCAAAATATTTACAAATCCGAGCTTTCGCGAGCCTGCTCGCATTGTCAAGGTTTGGCAGGAGTGAAGGCACGTTCAACGTCTGGCTATTTCACGTTTTCGATTGAGTGCTGGTCTTTGTTCTTCAATATGATTGGCTTCTGATAGTCTCGTCGCTATCGGTGATCTGCATCTATCAAAAATCTCTAGCTGGATTACACTCTTTGCTCAAACTGCTCAAACATATTGTCCAGCAAATTATTGATACCTCCATTGCATGGCAAGGTTGGCGTACACTGCGAAGCTATCTGACGGTGGGGGCCACAGAATTAGACAGATCGTCTCTTCTTCCGTTTGACTAGAAAGGAAACATTTGAACATGTCACGTAAATGAAATGGTACAATCTCCTGACTAAATACCATAGAAATCGAACAATGAGCAGCTAGTTCAACATTAAACACGCCAAATTGTGCGAAGTTTCAGTGACTGTTATCAACCAGATCACAAAGCAAAGAGACACAGTCGACCAGTTGTAACCAGAGAATTAGACCGGTCGTCTCTTCTTCCGTTTGACTAGAAGGGAAGCATTGGAACATGTAACGTTATTGAAATGGTACAATCTCCTGACTAAATACCACTAACTAATACCATACTAAATTGTGCAAAGTTTCAGTGATTGTTATCAACCGGATCACACAGCAAAGATACACAGTTGATGTCAAGTTCTACAGAGAAGTTTGTGAACTTTTTTTCGTGCGCCTGCTAACTTTTTTTGAAATGATCAGAGGGCCCAACATTATCGAGAAAACTTTTGCGCAATGATCTGAATTCTTCGAATCTGAAGGAATCGTGGCGATCGGAGCATTTTGAAGGAATTCAGAGCAATCCGCAAGCGACGCACCACTATTTTCCTATCTCTGCAAGGTATTAAAGATTTCTTTTTGCCGACTTAATAAGTGGCTGCATGTGCCATCAATTGAATCAGTTTTCACTTCTAGCAAAGTGATACGATTAGACAATCTAATTCTGTGGTGGGGACAGATAAATTGGAATACCGGGTCACCAGCTGTAAGACAACATAAGGCGCTTATTTTACTTTATTCAGCATCTTTTGATAGGCTTTAATTGATTGTCGCACAGTATTGGTGTAAGAAGTCACAGCCCAGTGTGTTCTAATTCACTTACATCCACAGTCACAGAATTAGATTGTTTAATCGTATCACTTTGCTAGAAGTGAAAACTGATTCAAACAGATGGCACATGCAGCCACTTATTAAGTCGGCAAAAAGAAATCTTTAATACCTTGAAGAGATAGGAAAAATAGTCGTGCGCCGCTTGCGGATTGCTCTGAATTCCTTCAAAATGCTCCGATCGCCACGATTCCTTCAGATTCGAAGAATTCAGATCATTGCGCAAAAGTTTTCTCGATAATGTTGGGTCCTCTGATCATTTCAAAAAAAGTTAGCAGGCACATGAAAAAAGGTTCACAAACTTCTCTGTAGAACTTAACATCATCTGTGTCTCTTTGCAGTGTGATCTGGTTGATAACAGTCACTGAAACTTCGCACAATTTGGCGTGTTTAATGTTGAACTAGCTGCTCATTGTTCGATTTCTATGGTATTTAGTCAGGAGATTGTACCATTTCATTTACGTGACATGTTCAAATGTTTCCTTTCTAGTCAAACGGAAGAAGAGACGACCTGTCTAATTCTGTGCCCATAGTTGTGCGACTGACAAGCATGACATGTATGACAAGTGCGACTTCTTTGTTAGTGTGATGCAGCACATTGAATTGATTTCTATGTAGTTGCAGAAACTATGCCTCAACAATTCAACAATGAATGAGTTTCAAACATTGAGGTCTTTTAACCTTGCTCCCTGATACACAACGGCGAGATTAACATTTCAAAGATCGGAAGATTCTTCTGAACTGCTGATATCCAAGCAGAAAAGTTTTTGAATTGTGATTTCAAAAGAGAAAGCATTTAAAGGCGCGCTGTAGTTTATCATTTTATGCCATAGAAGTCCATTCTCTCTATCATAGCAATAGCATTTGAAAGTTAATCACGAATTAAAGCGTTATACGCTAACCAATAGGTCAAAAATACATGTACAATAGGTTAAGAAGATTTTCCTCTATATGAAGTATATCCACTAAGCAGTACAATGCAATTAATGCATATAATTGTATTAACAGGGGGAAGCTACTACTACTGAAAATTAGTGAGTCGCAAATCAAGATGTACGAAAAAAAATTATTAAGCTTACTCATCGAGTGAATTTTGTCTAACTGAGGCTGTCAGAATTGTGGAAGTTAGCAACAAAAAGAATAGAAAACACAGCAGAAAGAGAACATTCGCGCACGTTGACAAAGAATGCTTCCTGCCTAAGTCATGGATGTCTGTCTAAATGCAGTAATTTTGGGAAGAGAGCAAGCGTCAGGAGTCTATGACAAACCGACAAACTAGTTAGATATTAAAATTCTGCCTGTCAATAGCTAAAAAGTGGTTCCAGAAATCATTGGTCATGCGGTCCGACCTCCATGATTCATACAACTCATAGCATCGAGGAAGTAATGTCAGGAAACTGTGGCGGCAATTTGGTTACACCACTCTCGATTAAACTCGCGTTCCGTGTATTTGTAATCCCTCGTGATGTAATATTCAACTATTGTTCGTTGATCGCATAACGTTCTCATATCATCTGATAGAAACACAAATTGATAATCTGCTCAAAGTTAATTATTTAATTTAAATTGCAAGTTTAATAAGCACGGCTCTACAATATTTCTAAAAACGAAAGTTATGAATATGATCTAAGTGTTTATATGTGCATTGTAAGTATGGCATATAAGTAGATTTTGTCGTTAAGGATCTACAATTGAAATGCAAGCTATGAAATTGATTAAACGTTTGTTTGAACATGATATAGCCGCCATAGGCATTGAAAGCATCGTACCATTGTGCAAATGTAGTGTAGAACACAGCATCTCTTTTGACAAGCACAATTTATCGATACATGAGGTCATCTGAGAGCACATTGGCTGCGTTTCTGAGCTCATAACCTGCCAGTATGTCACAGGTAGCAATGCCAATCAGTCTCTGGGCTAAATCAGTCTCAATGTGTCAATCATTTTCAGTGTCACAATTCATGCTAGAGTTAATACTCACCTGCAGATGAAAACAAGCCTCTAGATGTCCTCAGGTGTCATCAGACTTTGAACTGAGCAATTGAACTCCATGCTCATATACAGCTTCCACGCTGTGTGCTTTCCTCTACAAGGACTCTGGTCAGAATGGCTTGGTAAGGCAAAAAAGCAGGATACACCATCTGGAATTAATGACCAAGCCGATGAGCAACAGAACTCCACGCTTACACTGACTTGGCCATGCGCTTCATCTGATGTAGAAAACACACTCACCAATATTTCTATAACAAAAGCAAACCTATGTTAGTGCGGGTTTTTTTGCATCAGCTTATTCATTCATGCTAGAATGCTTTTCCTTGTGATGGTAACCGTCGTGACGAGTCCTAGTGAGAGTTCTAGTGGGAGACATTCAGTGTTTACTGTATACCTTTATCATCCAAATCAAGTTTATCTGATTTATCATTAATCAATTATTAAAATTTTGATCATTCATCCACAACGAATGATGCAATATATTCTTTTTTCTTCGCAAATTTCGATATCAAAAGCTCTCCTCATTCGCTCACATTTTAATGCCATCATTCATTTAGAGTCGATGGCCTGTCAGTGTATTTGGTAAACACCAATTACTCTCATTTCTCTCTGGATAGAAAATTATCATAATAGCAAGTCACTGGAAACCGCAACTCTTTCAATACTGTGCATCATGGCAATTTGTCACCATGGCAATATGTAGATTTGTTCCGGTCCTTTTAAAATATGTACAAGCATATAGTGTCGGATTTCTTAGTGCATGTTCTTACATCCAAAAAGTCAAACAAACATAAACATGATCTATACTGTGATATGCAGATGCAGTGATTTCATTCAAAAATATAATGAAATAAAACGTGTAACACGAAGGGTCGAAGGACGGTGTCGAGAGAATGATGCTGGCGTAGTAAATTGAACAAGCTATTATAGAACATAAGAGGTATATGATGGAAAGAGAGATACACTTTTGTTATCAATTTCAGGCATTGCAAAATCAACTAGATTCACCACATGGCAAGGACGACGTACATGCATGACTAGCAATCGGGTGCCTATTTTCTTCATAATACAGATTGTTTCATAAAAAATGGATCACCCTTAAACATCGCCTTAACTTCAACTTTGTCTAACTCCGCCAAACTTGAACGAATTTCTCTGAAATTTGGAAGACATGTCAGTTGTACTTACTAATATCATTGTTGGAAATTTCAAGCATGAATATTGAGTTGTTTTCCTGTTATAGATAAAAAAGTAGTAGATAATTTGATCTTCATTTAGCAATGTTACACAAAATCATACCTCACTCTTACAAAATTACATTTGTTTCCTTTGTTATGTAATATGTTGTTCTACAAGCCAAAAGCTATCAAGCAAAACAAAAATAAAGAAAATCGGTCAATCAGAGCCAGTATAGCACCATTATTCATCAACAATAATGTAACTGCTACATGTGATTAACTGGACTTCATGTTCCATAGCTTCCTGATTTCGTTGCGGTGGTGTTGGCAGCACTCCTGATTGCTTTCAGCTAGAAATCTATCTCTTACCGGTTGAAAACAATACAAAGCACAAATGAACAATAACGAGATCGCATTCACAAAAGGCAAAGTGTCAGCCTTGCTAAGGGTTTTTGCGAGCTACAAGCAAGCGACTAAATGTCCCTTACACAAATGTGCATCGATGGCATAATGATTCGACTCGTAAAGAGGCTCTGGCCGTCCACCAAATGACAGATCAACTTGGTGATCCATCGACTTGGTTATTATGGATGATAATGCTAAGTGTAACAGAGTAGTAGAGTCAACTTATGCAAGTCTCAATTAGGCTTTGGGACATTATCTTGGCCAGCTCGTTCTCCTGATCTGAATCCCATTATGGAGTATTCTAAAACGTAACGTCGCTGCTACATACAGATGGCGTATCACAAAGAAAGTTAGATCAGTCAAAAATCAACGATATCATCGAATCAATGCCTAGACGAATTGGTAATGTCATTGACAATAAGGCTAAGGCCACAAAATATTAGCTTCTTAAGAACCGTTACTGTATCATAGCTTATAATATTTTTACATGAAATAACATGAAAATTTTATTTTTTCAAATTTTAGGATGATCCACTTTTTATGAAACGGACTGTACCTGTACTTGGACATCCGTTTAGATTCCTTTCAAGTATGTACATAGCTTCTTTTAGACGAGCTTCTGTTGTTGATTTGCGTTTGTCCAGAATGTGGAGGTCAAAATCTGAAATGGACATATTGCTGCTATGACTACTATTAACATGGTCAGAAAGTGCACTAATGTTACTGGATAACCTGAGACTACTAGCATGTTCTTTATAGCGAACGTAGAGGGTCTGCTGGTTTGACCTATGTAAGCCTTATCACAAAGTTTGCAAGTAAATTGAGACGACAAAGCGGTCATCACGAGCATAGTGATCGTTAATATTGACACAGATCTCACAATTAGCTTGATTATACTGGCAGATTCAATTTTTTAACAAGGGAATTTAGTTTTCTATTGCAACTATCATTGATATACTTAGTGGTCATTTTAACAGTTTCTCAGCGCTTTTCCTGTTGGACTTATTTCTTTTTTTGAAGTCGCGACGATTGTAGCCATTACTACGCATTCGGTCATGCATAATTTTCTGACTATATTACAATACATGTAAATTTGCCGAGCGTGAGATTCCGAGTACTGCTATACAGTGGATGAGCGTGTGTGTGAGAGAGTTAATTACGCTCGACTCCTGTCATTAAAAAGTAATGAAACGAAGGGAATGAATGAGAAACACAACGTTGGTTTTGAGACATAGGAAGCGCAACACGCTTGTAAGATGACAGATAATTTGGAGCAGGTTGAAGAAAATGAAGAAGACATCACTTTGATCCCTTTACTTTATAGCAAGAGTATCAGTGAATATAAAGAGACGAATATGAAATACGTCGCGATGTCTTTGAAATAACAGTTTATGACGGCACAAATGTTCGCTAAATTCTCCATAGTTCTTGAATTATTTCCTCTTACATCTACAAAAAATGTTTGATTTATTTTTCGCTTTAAGATACATTTTGTCCAAACTTCCGGGAGAAAGGAAAGCTTAATTCCGAAAGTGTAAAGTTCATTCTTCAAAAACAGCGACGGCCCTTCGGCGTACTGCGCCTTCTAAGGTCGATAGCAACTTTGTCAGTATCTGCTGTGTGGAAGTTTTTGTAGAGTCATAAGTGATGTTCGGAAGTGTGTTGCTTGTCCACTGTGAGGTGATCGAAATGCTAAGTCAGACTGTTCAAAGGTTATTCGTGCTTCACATTGATTATGGACTCAAGCCGTGTGACGGCTCAGTTTCACGGAATACTGTGTCTCGAATTTTCATGACTTTATCAATGAAATCGACCCGGTAATTCTCGACTGCCTATACTATTACATGACGATAGCCAACGGACAGTGATGTCTAAGGCAGAAGGGAGAGAGAGAGAGCATCTAGCATCCTAAACTTCTCTCTCTATATATCTCTATCTATTCAAATAGGTTTGCGATGCATCTATCTTTCGATCATTAACTCAATTTTGAACATTGAAGATGATGAAATGTAAATTACTAGCGCATATGCCGCATAAGAATAGGATTAAATCAATTCTTATTTCATCATGTGCCCTCCCCATTTAGTCAGGCAGCCAGAAAGAGTTTCTGCAAGTAACGAGGCCGAAAGTGAGACTTTCACGCAATTATGCATTCCCTATGCTTACTACGAATCTGCTCGGCTGCCGAGTTCTACCTAGTTCCTCTTTTTGTCAGACAGGATCAAAGAAAAACACATGTTAATCCAATGTGACGCAGATCGCAGTTTCTGACAAAGATGGAATTTTTCTTATCAACTGAAAAGTGCTAAGTCTAGACCCATAATTTTTTGTCATGGTAGGCCTATGTCTTCACAGCAAATTTCTTATCATGTTCATGAACATTTATTCATGGAGCTCAACAACTCGGATGTGGCAAGTGCATCGGAAAACACCAGCATGTTGACCCACTTTGTCCACATTGAAACACATTCTCGCAAGCATCGCCTATCAGAAGCAAGATAAGATCACATAAACATTATGGGAAATGACCTGAAGACACATCATGCCGAAATGTTTTGGCTCTAGACTCAACACTTTTTCAACTGAGGATGCAACTCAATATTTAATTATTCTATCTACTTAGCACTTTTCAATTGGTAAGAGAAAACATAGAACATTTAATTTTCGAAAAAAAACTGCGATCTGCATCACATTGGATTAATTTGTGTCTTCCTTTGATCCTGTCTGACAAGAGGAACTAACTAGTACTCGGCAAACGTGCAGATTCGCAGTAGATATAGGGAATACATCATTCAGTGGAAGTCTCATTTTCGACCTCATTCCCTGCAGATGCATCCGTCTGGCTGCCGGACTAATTGATTTGCCGTTGGAATTGCATGACTTCTGCGTGCACTTTTGAGCATGAAAGTGTTATATCAGACATCATAAATCCTTGATTACCATTCACACAGGAACATAGGAATGTCAATTCATGTTGTCATCAATTAATTTTAATGACTCTGGTGCTCCGATGCGTTTTATTCCTACATTCCAATTGTAATTTATGAGTCTTAATTACTTTCATGAAGTTCGTGAACTATAAATGACATGAATTAGCATTGCATTCTCCGTGGCACAGTGGTTAAGTACTATTTGGCCTAGCGATCTTTCGGTAGCCCCAAAAGTGTCACAGGCAGCTCCAGATAAAAGTCTCACTATGTCACCAGCGTCCTAGCAAGCCCCAGCATGGTAGAGCAGTGACGTTAATCCATCATTTCACTGCATTTGGAAGTTTCCTATGAACTTCCTGCACAGGCAGGCAATGTTCCTGCAGCTTGCGAGTTTGAAGTATTGCTGAAAACATTGAAAGTATGTAAGATTTCATGTACGCACTGCTTTTCAACCATTCCGAAGAAGAATATGTAGGCCTATGATCTGTAATAAACACAATCGACTTAAACAGTATTACATTATCCGCTGTCTGAAAGCTATTTGCGGCTTTGAAAATATCTTTGCGAACTATGTTGTACCTATAAATGTACGAGGTCTATATTATTCATACTTTCACAAATCAAGTGACTTATTTACCTGATCCGTATACATGGCATATTGTTCTCTTATTCATGGCTTTCTTTACGTTTCTTTTACGCCTATGTAAGTCCACATTTGCGTATGCACGTACATTGATGACTCCAAAGGTTGAAGACCAGGTTGGGGGTCGCTTCGCTTAAGTGTTTCGCATGGAACTGACTGATTCCCGTGTCAAGTTTCAATTGAGATTTTGGACCGTTGAAAGACAAATATAGATCATTTTAACATTAGACAATAATGTATTTTGAGGTCAATAAGCAATGCCACATGCAATAAGCAATGTCGATGGTTAGTGCCTATCGAAAAATTGCTTACTTTAAAGAGAGCGAGAGTTAGCTACATTTGTATTCTCTAATTTACAAGATTTTTTCTTCTGCTTCTACTGAAAAAACATCCCACTTCTAATGACTGATTGTTCTAAAGATATGAGCAAATGATGCGATAGCTACTGTAGTAATTGATTATCAATAAAATTTTGTCGCCGAAAATGTTTGGTCACTATGTTTAGTAGTTAACTCACAGGTAAAACTGCTTTTAATTACCATTAATATTCAATCAAATAAATTGTCAAAAAATAGAATGTTATTTCCAAGTGTTGGATATCAGTTAACTTCTCTTTGAAACTATCAGCTAATTTCTCTGCATTGCCCAAAAAACTGATAATGAACATGAGTTATATTCAATTCAACTATACCTCGCACGGGAATCTGATATTTTTTTGCGACATCGCAATAAGGTACAATTGGTATATTAAAGCCAAGAATATTGATAGGCAAATAGAGCTTTTGTAAAATCTCTGATCGAAGCAGCGGTGGGCGCAGTTAATCGATTCCGCACGAAGGAATCAATCGCGCGATTCCTGACTGACCAGTAATTGCGCGACTTGTTAAGTGTCTGCTCAATGAAATAGGCCTGATGAGGAAAAATTAGGCTATTTTCCTACTCTCTGTTTCATCATTTGAGAAAATTGCACTGAATAGAAATGTGACACCTGCTGCGTGTAGCACTTATACGCGGGTGCTCGCACCTGAGATCATGTGCAGCTAGGATAAGGCAGAGTTGCCGTGTGACGCGATTTTTTCATTCCAATACCACAGTAAATCCCTATGGGAACCCTGTGGAAATTCCCATACATCGCAGGAATGCATAATTCTACACAATATAGCAGCAAACATGCCGGTATAGTACCCGATTTATGCGATCATACATGTTGTCAAGTATAAGTAGGTCCATTTGGTAATGTATCTCCGTATTGAAGGCATGTGAAGTTGTTGATAAGTGGATTGATACCTGATTTACATTTGATATGCACGCTATGAACCTAAGCCATTAACAATGCATTTTCATAGTCTACCATTTGCTTGTACTTTCTAAACTTTTTAAGGCTCACGGTTTGAATTGATTGATACATAACAAATGCCTACCGCTGTTTTCGATAAAATAAGGCTGATAAAGACCATGAGCATCAAAATTTTGTAAATACAAATATTACAGGTAGAAAAAACGTCGATCAAACGTTAGTCGACTCATGTGTAGCATTTTTTCCTCGTCTTTGTAGCTACGAACTCGAGTATACGAAAGGCGGATCTGAAAAACCTGATATATTGCGCCGATGAGACTTCTTCAGTGAGGAATAAGTTCCGATTTATAATGCTGTATTTCAAACATCCGCAAATAGAGTTTCGCATAGAAACACTTTTTGTGTTTGTGTCTCAAAATCTCAATCTGATTGGAAATTAACGGATTCATAACAAAATCAATGATCTAGAAGTTGAAGGCTGTCAACTAGAAGTTGTATGTCAGCTATACTGCACTGTAAACTTATAAACCGTAAATATCTGTTGAAATTAACAGCCAAAATTAGTTTCACATTTTTTTCAGTCTGAACTGCAAATATCCGTAAAAACAGGCGTTGTTATCTGTTATGAACGGATTTTAGCTGTTACGTCATCACTCATCACGTTGTGACGTCATCATTTCAACATACTTTCTGTGAAGCTATTCTGTGAAGTTTAGCGGTTATTTTAGCTGCTTTTGACGGTGTACAGTTAACAGTGATGCAAACTTTTAATCACTAAATTTGAGAAAATCTCAAATGTTGAGAATCGCGCGATTTTCGATTAATTGTGTACTGATTCGCAAGATTCCAAATCATGCGAAAATTGAACGGCGTCCGCCACTGGATCGAAGTAACCAATCATTGCAACTCTAAATCACTTTCATGCACGAAGATATCAGGCTGAACAGCAAAGTGTTCACCACAGCTATGGGAAACTTAAGATATGATGACACCACATCTTATTCAATTTGTGAAAAACAGGAAAGAAATGGCACGTGTACAACTCCATTTCTGCTTTAGGTCATTTTATAGCTCATTAGTCGTCTCTGCAAGTGCTTGCCAATTTCTACGATTTGTTTGTCTAAGTCTGATTCTCACTTCCATTTCAACCCTCCTGAAAAAAATTTTGATTATAGACAATGATTATATCATTTTACATATAGATGATTAAAATGCAGCATTTCATAGAACATGCAGATGTGAATGGAATACTGAATAACAACTATCAGCTTACTCGAAATTCATTTTACTGATACTGCCATCAGGGACATCGTCCGTGTTTTGAGATCCATCTATAGGCCCATCAATTAACAATCACGAAATTCATTTAGGGGTCTGTGTTTGATATCTTCCATAGCAAATAGTTGGTGCATATTCTGCAAACATGGAGAACTGGCATAACTTTGAACGGATTTCTGTATAAGCACAGTGCACGCGCTTACCTTAAACGATCGAGGATACGTCGTTTACATGAGTTAATATGATGGAGGTAGCGGCTTTCATTGGTTCTTTTTCTCCCCAATCTGAATTGCTGGCCGGGAAAAGTACATCAGAACACTGCAATCACTAAATTTCCCCCTACGGAAAAAGAGAGGCAAACATATTCTTCTGGAAATCACAAATTAAATATTGAAATCAGTCTAAATCTTAGCAGAGATGCAAGTACAAACTCAATAAAGTCTACTAGAAGCCACATGCCTCAATATCTCAAAATTGCATCTCAAGTTTGAATCTTGAAGAATCTCAGTTCAAGATAAAGAGGGGGAAATTGAATATTACGGAAACTCTTTTACGAGTCAACTTCCATAAATAACAATTTTTTTCTCCCGGAAATCTTAAGCTACATTACACATTCCGCCCGGAAAAAGAGAGCAGGGGAAAGTAAGAAGAGTAGCAACCATAGAGTAAGTGTATTAGGTAGAGTACCAACTCAGCTTTTATTAAATCCCCAATGTGTATACAGCTTCGATTTTATTAAATGAACTCGAGGTGAAGACAGTTGGGTATTGTTACCAAATGTGAGATATGCGAATATTTGCAGTTTTGAAGAAATTCCCACCGATTTGACTGATCATAATGGTAATGCAGAAGGAGAAATCGTATTTTACAGATCCTCCGTGTCATGACAGCCTTGGAGAGGTAATATAGCAATGCGATAAGCTGCTGTTACTTTCATACTCAACCTCAAGAGTATTCTCTTATGCGTGATCATATGACAAGCAACCTGCCACTGGTAGAGCAAAATAGCATAATCAAAGACAATGATTTCAATCAGCTTAAAAAGATGTAAATGGGTCCACATTACTATTCAGATTCAAGAAATGAAACATGAATTTATTGAATCATAAAATCATTCCGATGAAAATAGAATTAAAAACATGAAATTTCGGCCAAAACAGCACAATAAGATCTCGACTTTTTCATGAAGACTTCCATTGTAATGCGGCTCATGAAATTCCCTTGATAATCAGCTTAAATTCCACTTAATGATGAGATGCTTGTTGATAATATTTCCATTCCTTTTGATATCCAACTTGTTTCATGCTACTTATAAAGTGGCTTCATGTCTGTAGTATAAAAATTTGCCAAAAATTTGGCATTTTAAAAACTGCTGAAATAATTTTTTGGACAGCAGGAACGTAATCTCTGCAAAAAAAACTGAATCTTTTAAGATAAAAATATTCACTATATACAGATGCTTTTTTAAGTCGACACTCTACCTACTATATACTTGCTCTATGGTAGCAAATGACTCACGATTACTATAATTTCTCCTTGAATATAAAATAATTTCGATGAAATATCTTTCAATCTGTAATTAGTAATTCGAAATCTTGCAATGTGCATATCAGCTCTTGCTGCAGACAACGGTAGCTTAAGTCTCCTTACCTTCCTTGATCTGTCAGCCGCATTTGACACAATCGATCATCACATCCTTCTGGCCCGTTTACAATCAAATTTTGGCTTTACTGGTACTGCCTTGCTGTGGATTGAATCATTCATACGTGGACGATCAAGTCGTGTAGCTTTTAATTCTACACTATCTGATTTCAGTCCTGTGATAGCTGGTGTTCCACAGGGCTCCGTGATTGGACCGCTACTGTTTGTTCTCTATACATCCGAACTCTCCAGAATCATACCACAGTTTGACCTGTCCCTACAAATGTATGCCGACGATGTACAGGTGTATGGTCACTGTCATCCTGACGACTCAAGTGACTTGGTCTCTCGCATGGTTAAGTGTGTAGATCAGGTTATTGCGTGGTGCTCATCGAATCGTCTACTATTAAATGCAAGCAAATGCGAGATAATGTGGTGTTCATCTTCCCGTCGTGCTTCATCCCTTCCTAATGACTCCATTCGTGTTGGAAATCATATGGTGAAACCATCTTCGTCTGTTCGCTGTCTTGGTGTTATCATAGACTCGGAGGTCTCTTTTCGTGCTCATGTGACTCATGTTGCATCCTTGTGTTTTGGTATCTTGCGACAGATACGTTCCATCGGCCGCTCTCTGTCTCGTCCTCTCCTTATCAAACTAATAGAATCACTGGTCTTGCCTCTCCTCGACTTTTGTAATTCTATCCTGGCCGGTATTCCACGTAAACTCTCTAACAAGTTTCAATCCGTGTTGCATGCTAGTGCACGTTTGATTTTTGGAACTTCACGCTTTTCATCTGTAAGTCCTCTACTTCGAGATCTGGGTTGGCTTCCTGCGGACATCCGTCCGCTTTATAGGCTGGCTGCGTTGACACATGCATGTTTTCATAGAAAAGCTCCTTCTTACCTGGCCCACGACTTCAAATACACTTCTTCAAGACGCCCTGGTCTTCGATCCTCAACAACACAATCACTAATTGTTCCTCGGGTAAAGTGCCCAACTATCGGGGGACGTTCATTTTGTGTGCAAGCCTCTCGTACATGGAACTCATTACCACCGCATATAACGAACATTTCTGAACCGCATATTTTTAAGAAATCAATTAAGCAGCATTTCTTAAAATCCTGTTATACGTAATTTTTGTACTAAATGCTTTTTACTTACATACTTTTATTATTATAATTTTGATGAAATTTTGTACAGTGGCCTTGAGACGTGTAAACATGTGAAATGTCACTCAAATATAATTCGTTCCTGACTGACTGACTGACTGACTGAGCTCTAGTCCCATTCCAGCATGTTTCAAGAACTCCGAATATCTAGCAACATTGACGTAGATCGGTGCCTAAATAAGCAATTTAGATAACTATCGACAAAATGAGGGTCAATTAAACTAAACAAAAGTGCAAAGTTTGATTTCTATGATTCGCACAAATGTCAGATTTACATTTGCAAGAGTCATGAAGATGCATCAAGCGAAGTTTTTCATTCCTGTTTCTCTTGTTGCTGGAGAGAACCCATTAGCCTGATGCTAGACCTATCAGTAAAAACACACTTTTAAGCCTTTTTTGTCTTAAAAGTGTGCAGTGTCTATTTTGGATGACATATTTTGTTGTTGCCATCAGTCAGAATTTGTTTACTCAAAATTGGAATTTTTCAACAATTGTGCATTCCTACCATTTTGACTTAGTCCTTGTCAAGGGATACAGAAAAAGGAAGCCGTGCGGGAAATTGCAATTGCAGATTAACAAAAATTATATTTGTAATGTCTATCTAATTCTGTAAGTGTGACCCATAAGCTACTTCTAAAATTTGTTTTCAATTTTCTGCATGGCATTACTTTTAGGTTTCGTCTATTGAGACGACTTCATGACAGATAAGTGCGTGTTGCTCTACCCAGAGAGCCAATTATTGCTCTTAAATCACCTGTCTAATATGATGCCGTTTGATTTATCTGCAGATGATATGACATGTCACATTAAGGCATTGTTTGATGTAGGTTGCTAGATTCATCTGTTGTTTACAAAAATAATTTTTACTGTCTTCAATATCCTCTTGACCTTTATCGTGTACCTGAAACATGAGCTTAAGTGCACAACAATAGCTCTTTTCATAATGGAGTCGCAGAAAATAGCAATTTTTTGCACAACCCAGTTTTCATTTCAGCCAAATTTGACAAATTTGGCAATTCTGCAAGAGCATCGCCAATCTGGAACTTGTGTTCTCGGTAATATTCAATTTGTTAACTCAGAAATCGAATCACTTTCTTAAACCGAAGCTTGTGACACTCGTTGCTCTGTTTTCCCTCTATTTAAGCTTATGCGCTGAACACAATCAGACCATGACATTTTAATGACCAAAAAATTCAACATCTTCACGATATTCGTATGTTGGATGCATTAAGATTAGCGATCAAGTAATCATCATAACTGAAGGTGAACACCAGGATTGCATGGACCAGACTGTTCGAAAGTCCATGGAAGCACTCACAAGGAGAAATGGTGAATTTAGGCGATGATGAATTATCTTGTCAATAATAATCGAAATCAAAATGCTCTACACAACAATGTAAAGAATGTACTGGAGCTCAACAATCAAATTCTTGCGTATCACACTAATTCGAAGGAGTATCCGACAAAAGTCTGCTTATGTGGAAGAGGTCTTGCTCGACACAACATGGAAAGCCTGCACGACATTCATGCTACAGTTGTATGCAGATATCTAAAGGCGCGTTCACATTAGACCGATAACGATAACTATAACGATATATTGAGACAAAATCGCTCTGCATGTGTGACATACAGAGTTGGAAAAGTCGGAATTGGAATTGGAATTGACGATATTTAAATCTACTGGAATTGGAATTGGAATTGACCTTGATAAACCTCAATTCCACTTTTTCGATAGACCTGTGATAAATCTTTTTGTACAAAAATTGAAATCACAGTATTCGGCCGTTGTGTTAACTGCACGCAGAGATAAGAGAGAGAGAGATAGATCGACAGAGCTAGCTTTATTCTATTGTTGAATAAAGGGTGCTAATTGTGACTTTGATGGGCCTACAGCCACCGGACAATGTTAATTCAGCAATTAAGCAAACAATGAAAAGATAATCATCTTTGTTCAATCTGTTATTTAGTTATTTATCATGCAAGATAATTAATCAAAATAAAACAATTGTTGAATTTAGTTATTGATTAGATAAGCACAAAAATTGGAGATTAACTTAATTGTTGTACACAAGAAAAACAATCGGTTTGGAAAGAGGAAAATTAACCCTGCATTAAAGGGCAGCCTGTCAGTTCAAATCACAATATAGACAGTGTCAACAAATTATTCTAATAATTAATGATTCAATTAAAATGGCAATGACATGAAATATTATTCAACTTCCAATCACAACAATTGACAATATTAATTTTCAAGACTATAGTTATGCAAATACGATGCTCAACGATAAAAGAAAAACTGTAAACCTGCAATTCACTTCTTGATGTTGAATTCACTTCAATTCGATCGGACTCACTTATACCAAAATGATGTCATACATATCATGAATATCAGTGTCACTTATACCGTCAATCTTCAATCGCGCTCGTTGATGTGTTGCCGCATACTCTACTGTGTTGTTGTTCGCTGGTAGGCAGTTGTTGTTGCTACTTCTGTAGTCAAGTTACACCGCGAGAGACCGAGTTCTTCTAACAGCTACTGAAGATGTCGTATGTGTTGTTGTTTCAATTTCTCATCGTCTCTAATTTGTGCAAATTTTTGAGACTTGACGATAAATCCACTTTCTTTTGAAAATTGAAAGACTTTCCTTTAATCTCTGCTCGTTAGCTTTCGACCCGACCACATTTAGTTCTTATCACGGAGTTTTTAATCTCCTTTTTTAACATGGACCATTAATCAGTTTTCATGATATCATTTTTATCGTCGTTTTTTCTTTCATCAACAATCACGTTATTCGCACATTGAATTTCTTTCTTCTGTCATTTTATTAATAGATTTATTCGCATCTCTCTCTCTCTCTCTCTCTCTCTCTCATAGAAGTAGATAATAGTACACTAGAATGGAAGTTTGATATCTTGCCTATGTACAATGATGGCACATGGAAAAATTTATGGTTTGTAGATCAGATTCGATCTAAAACATTGTATTATAGTCAAACTGTATGCCAAGTTGGTTGTGGAAGTTGTTGGCAGCAAATTAATGCAGGATTTTTATGAAGATAATATTAAGTGAGATGGTGGCATTGTTTCATGTGGTATAGCCTACTATTCCCTGGGTTGGTATATTGTGTCGATTTGCAGCAGTCATTAACAATTATTTTTCAAAATTCGAATTAAAAATTGGTCCACAAAGTCATAATTGAAAGTGGGCGGTGCACTGGTTGTAAGAATATCTCAAGAATTCAATAGAAAAAATTCTAATTATAGGATGATCTTCATTCGGTTAAGAAACCTAGCGCTTTTGTCGAATAAACACATTGAAAGCTTCTTCACCGACAATAATTTCTCAGATAAGTGAATAGTCGCTGGAACTTTTCAATTAATCATTAAATGACAGATGTGATATAGTGTGATGATATTTTGGAAGCTGATATTCGAAAGCATGTAAAGATTTTGAAAATTGTTCAAATATAGTGAACAGGGGAGCCCTTTCAAGTAAAATGAATACTCTGAGATTTCTTGACCTCTGATTTCAAGCTGTAGCAATGTATGTTCTGTAAATCGACATTGCAAGTTGCATATGTGACTGATAATACTCTTGATAGATTATAGGAGCGATATTTCAAAATGATGAACGTACAGAACGTTTTAAAGGATTTCTTTCTTTGTCATCCTGTCGCCGCAGTATTTGTAAATTCACTATTGCTTTTGTGTATGATCTTTGGACAAGGGGCAGCAATCCAGATCACAATTTGGCTTGATAAATATAAATACAAATAAGAAAACATGGAAACCAGCTCGCACAATTTGCGTTTTGCCCCAACTTAGTTCCCCCGGCGTGTGCCATCATTTTCATGCAATTACCATTCTAGGACTTTCTATGGTACTGTTAATTTCTGTGCTCTCTCTCTCTCTCTCAGCGTTTGATTCTTTGCTGACCGTTAATTTTCTTTTCTCTTTTTCACAAGATATTGAATATCTCGTTTACGAAACGAAGATGGCGTAGGCTGACCGGCTACATATACATGTACATGTACACGAGAAATATGAACTATGAACATGAGAACGCACATAGGAACGACGCAGGGAACGGCACACAGGAATAGCGAGGATAGGATACGGGCACATGGGTTAGATTGAAGTGAGGAAACTTTAGATACATTAACATATACGAGTCATGCAATTATCGGAATTCGGAATTGAATCTCATTATGGAATTGGAATTGGAATTGAATTGAACTGTTTCGACTGGAATTGGAATTGGAATTAAAAAATTTCAGTGGAATTTTTTCAGCTCTGGTGACATAGGTGCTGTTCACATCAGTCTGATTTTCTCCACGATAAAATTCACAATGTAAACAGCGGAGCTGAACGATAAATGAAATATCGTCACGATTTTATCGTTATCATTATTGTGATAGTATTAACGCGCCTTTATTCAAGTAGAAAAACAATCATCATTGTCGTCATGTTTTTCTGGAAAAAAGATAGACATGACAGGAAATAAACATTTGTGCTACAAAAATGAGATTACAATGTGTTATGTCCATCGCAACATTATTGATTGAATTTGTGAGCCGGAGCTGAACTGAGTCTAAATGTGCGGGGACCGGTCCGGAAAATATTGCAGATTTGCAAGTCTGACACAGAATTTCAGAAGTGATTTCATCATAGTAAACATGAGATGCAACACCTAGTTCAATCGCAAGCAGTCCACTGCCCATTCAAGACTACTGTTCGGTTACCGCTCTGATCGCGAACTCGTTACATTGCGTTGAACTCGTTTAATTACTTGCTTCGACAGTCATCCGTACGTGCGGTTGGATGGTTAGTGCTAAAATACGATCAGCAGTCTACATTTTGTCACGCATTGCGTTCCCAATAATTACATTTGGACAGAAGAAGTAGAGGTACAAGAGAATCAACGATTATTTGACAGGCAAGAAGCAACAGGATACCACACAAGGGTTATTACGATGGAAATTCTGACTGTGGGTTAAATGTCATCGGAAATCAGAAATAACTTTCGTTGCTTCTCCCACATATTTCTGTACTTCAGGAAATCATGCATCAGCTGTACGCATGTACGCTGAGAACGGCGGCTTTCATATTTCCAAATTTAGATATTTAATTTCCGAGCAACGACAATGCAGTTATGAGCCGGTAATTAGAACGATATATTAGATAGTATCGCAGAGCCAGATGCTTTCGATCAATGACTTTTAATTAGTACATTTACAGCGTGAATCCAATGAGTTCCGAATATAGTTTCAATTACGTCTACGAATAGTTCTGAAAAGAATTTTGTAGACAAAATTGTCTGTCGATTTTCTGACTCATGTTTAGGAAGTTTTAGCTGCTGTTACATTCTCTTGTTCTTCATATCCTCGAAATAGATCTGAAAATATGTTTCTATTATAAACTCCTTATTATCTTGAAAGTATTCGACTTAATGATCTCTACTAATTGTGCTATTCACTCAAAATCCAGATGTTACGTTACCAAACAAGGCTTAAGCTGTCCCTATGGTTAACAGCTTTATCCATAACAGTGTTTCCATCTTTATAGCGAAAGCTGATTTCAACGCAGAATGACACGAAAGATACTGTGAGTGAACATTTCTGATGTCACAAACAGGCAGTCAAGAAGATGCATTTCCCCTATATAATGCTCAATATCACCATTAGGTCTGCATAGGAAATTCGATGTGATTGTTGCATAAAATAATAAGGTATAACTTCAGCAGTGGTTTTAAGTGGCTTTAGAGAAGGCATGAATGAGACGTACATATGGAAACTCTTTTATTGAATCTATTTTCAGTCAATGTGTGGTGCTTTCGACAACGCGATATAATTATGCGATAGCGTAATCACCCCAGCATTGCTCCATTCGTCTCCTAGTGTGATTATGTAATTCAATGAACGATCGAAATTAACGTTAAAATGTCAACATACATTGCTTGTGAATATATGGGAAATGCCAATTTAATTAGGAGTAGTTCACATTTTATAAGTATAGTGACCTAAGTACTCAATATGACACCAGCTAATACATTCTTATATGCTCATGATCAAGTCAAGTGAACCTTCAAAAATTCAGAAATTTATCTGAAATATCAATTATATGGTGTTCATGTACTCTTACATGTGCATTCGCTTGTGAATTTTGCTCATTATAGTTTACTGTAGCATTCCAAAAACAATAGGGTGTTCCACAACTATGCGGGTAGTTTGCTTTAAATGATCGCTTAGTCTACGAGGTGATTCTATATTCAAAATGACTTAGAAAATAGAAACATGCTTACTCGGTGAATGAATTGAAATTTACTATGCCAATGCTCAAAGAAGATTGATTCGATCAGCCTTTGTGATTGAGGTTGTTGCCTAAACATGTTAATTTGGAATCTTCACTTCTTGTTGCAACATACTTATGATGTAAGCTATTTTCAAGGCCCTTAGACATTGCTGTGACGATTTAGGCGACCTTTCATCTAAAACATGGCTTCGTGGAAAATTCCAATCATGTAAATAGAAAAATTAGATGCTGATTGCATCCTCAGTTGAAAAATGGGACCATACCTGAGTAGACGCCATTCCATCCAATATTTAGAGTCATGACACATGGGTGAAATAGCGGTGCTCAGGTCTATTCCGTCTTTGAACTAAGGTAGCAACTCCTTATTAAAATGCTTATTTAAGGCTGGCATTAAGTTTCTAGCATTTATTGTTTTAGTGATGCACAAGCTTATATGAGATGTTAGCAATTTGTTAAAATTAGTATTTAGCGAATATTCGCAGAAATCAACATAATATGCTTATCATGTATCTCATCCAATCCGGCTTGGTAAGTCTACTCCCTTTGTGCTACATTTTGATAACTGAACCATTCGTTTAAGTTGAGCTCTCAATCGAAGTAATTTATGCTATCAGTAAAAAAAAGAATATTGAGTAATATACGCTTTGAATCCACCAATCCACCAATCCACCATCCTTGAGATTTTAAATTTCAAGTTCTTGAATCTGACATATTCAGATCTCAAGAGTGATGACAATTGTCTGATAAACATTCCAGCGTCACCAAAAATCATGAAGACAACCAATAGGCCCTAGAGATGTTGCTTGCTGTGTGCATACCGACTTTCAGAGACCAGCAAACACTACAATGATGCCGAATGTAAATTGTTTCTCATCTTAGGATAAGAAAATGCAAGGAACCCCTTACATTTGTGAATCTGCTTCACAATACTTGGTTGACAAATGTTTATCCATTGTTTTTCCAATTCCCAAGCATCTGTTTTCAAAATGTTACATTAAAACCTGCTAGTTATTCAAGCGCACGCGGTAATAGTCAGTCATGATATTAATAATCTGATGCAACCACAGAATTAAACAAGTCGTCTTTTCTTTGCTTGACTAGAAAGGAAGCATTGGAACATGTAACGTTAATGAAATGGTACAATCTGCTGACTAAATACCATAGCAATCGAACAATGAGCAGCCAGTTCAACAACATTAAAACAAGCTAAATTGTGGCGACGTATCAGTGACTGTTATCAACCGGATCACACAGCAAAGAGACACAGACGATGTCAAGTTCTGCAGAGAAGTTAGTGAACGGTTTTTCCGCTCGCCTGCTATCTTTTTGTAATAATGCTAGGAAGTACCAACATTATCGAGAAAACTTTTGCGCAATGATCTGAATTCTTTGTGTCTGAGGAAATGGTGGCGATCGGAGCATTTTGAAGGAATTCACAGCAATCCACAAGCGACGCACAACTGCTTTTTTCTATCTCTGTAAAGCATCAAAAATTTCTTTTTGCCCACTTAGTTGGTTCCTGTATGTGCCATCTGTTTGAATAAGTTTGCACCTTTAGGAAAGTGATACGCTTGAACAATCTAATTCTGTGGATGCAACTAATTTCACCGTGCTTCTACGTCATGAATTTTACAATTATCCGAAAAGCTGCGCGAGGGGTATCAGAGCTAGCGAGAAAAGAATGACATTCATAGATAAGTCGATCTGGACTATCTTCTTGACTGTCATTTGTAGATCAACATACCAGTGTAAAAGGCATCTTTAAATACCTGTGAGGAGCGCTCTCAATTGCAGTTTCACTGATGATGCTACTTGACTTTGCATTATTGTTTCTATCACTCTTGTAGGTACTTTACTGTAAAATGACGTTCTGTAGAATAAAAATAAGCTTTTGATAATGCTTCTGCAGTGCACAAATTTGAACAAGTTCATAATCAATTTTTGCAATAATTTCTGTAGATTGTTAGGCCTGGATTTACAAACAGGATGCAATTTCAGTTAGTTTCCAAATTGCTTTGCACTCTCATAAAAGACGAAGGAATTGTGCAATTTGCGCTGTATTCGTCATATTTTCATTTTACTTATTTTCATTCATGAATGTTAATATTCAAATTAAAATACAATTTTCTCTAATTCGTTTCGGAATATTTTACATTCAACAACGCGATCTTGTTATGAGAATGAAAGCACTCAAGACACTTGCTAAAATATCATTCTCTTATTAATGAGCTATCAACGAAAAAGTTCAAACTTTCCGATTTGTGATGTTCACTCTTTGTTGGAACAATTCAGTGCAATTTCTGACATTTCATTTGATTTCATGATGTCTGGCTGCAGCACATTCTAATAATTTACTCTGCAAGTAGATAAGACATTGACTGAAGATTGAAAATATACATTTCTCCTGTTAGTCTTAAGGCGCCATGTTTTTCCTAAACAGAAGTTAAAAACGTTTGTACAGACTTTATCATTGCTCCATATCTTTTGAATTCGCTATTAAATCCATAACGACATTATTAAATGTCGCCAAGAAAGGAGTAATTGAATCTTCATTGGACAAAATATCTACTTTTTGGCTTGATGGTGAATGTGAATCATCAAAGATTTCTTTGCATTACAAAATGAATAATTTATCTTAAGATAATGAATGCGAGCATAACTAAAAAATGAAGTCTAATCAAAAAGAAAATCGAAAGCCTTTGTCTACACTCTTCATAATAGTGATATTAAAAAGTCAGTATTTTTGAATTCATATACAAGTTATTGAATACACAGATGCATGTGAAACAAGTGTTTTGGAATTTTGCCAAATGGTACTATTATCTTTAGCCATAGGCGCACGCAAGGGAATGGGGCCATGTCTTAATAGCCAGCAACTTTCTGCAGGATATACTATGCTGTATGATAAACTGAGCACGTCAAATATTTTTGTCAGCAATGCTTCAGGAATTATAAACATGATTAGAATTCGGTTGAATTGAAAGCTATTTTCTGTCTGTTGAAGATGTTTCAGACTGCTGGACCTCGTTTCTGTCCACTCCACTTGTAAGTACGAAGCAATATCACCTGTAAATCTGTCAAAACTGTGGTTTTGATTCTTTGAAATGTCGGCTTCTGCATTTTGTAGGCTACATGCAACTTTCCATGTATATTGACATTATGACTCTGATATATCTATGTCACTCTCGATGACCTTGGATGTCATAGAAATCAGTTTGAAATACACTTCTCACCGGCATCGGAGGGGAATAATGCACCAGTATTCGTGGCTGTGACCGCGAGTTTAGTTTCATCAGATGCAACGCCCTACAATTTTGTCGACTCCGTCATTTCGTCAACTTGAAGAGTTGGCTATCTTTAGTGTGCCTTTTTGGCATGTTAGTGGAATTTGAACTTCATGTGCTTAAAGTATTGAATCCATCTGCACATCCTCGTTTCAACTCTAAATCGTTGTTTGCAAGGAGCCTGCTTGTAGCCTAAATAATGAATCATTCCTTCGATAGAGACATTGCATCGGATCGAGGATCCCCAGATCGTCAAAATAAATCCGATGATTCAACCGAGTTTCTTCTGGTTTTCATGCCGCAAGTGTGTGCAGCATCTTCACAAAAATTGAATGTAATGAGCATCAGTCATTATACGTTTCTCATCTCAGCTACGGTCACACAATGTTTTATGCACTTTCTGCATGGTGATGCAGTCATCGGAAAGCAATCTGTATAGATATTTCAACCCATTAATGATGTCGATCAGGTTGCAAAATTAGATATTTTATATCTACTCGTGCAAAGATATCCATCTTAATTGCACTATTCAAGAACAGCAAACTAAATAACATGTTGATCTCGAAAAATGCAATAAAGATGGATGCTTTGCACATCTTTGTACTTGTTGCGTAAATCATCATTCATGCCTTCACATCACAGCATTTTATCAAGGTTGCCGGGCATAAATCGGAAATATCCAATTTATGCCCTCGACAGATAGCTCTAATTCCTACATCATGTAATCCTACAAAACACCTATCTTCATCAAATTTCATTTATTAGTGGGTTTTGGAAAATGATCATGTTATAGAAAACCCATTGTTTTCAGATTCCTGAAAACAAAAAGTCAGAATGGTATATTATCACATCAGAAATACGTGAATTGCACATAGCATCATCATTATTCTTAGTTCTCCCATTACAGGGGCATTTGAGCGCTTCGTCTCTTGTTTCAGTGATAAATATATGAATAGAAACATGCCTGAAACGTTAAATGACAAGAAACATGTGAAACTTTGTCCATTCCTTTGATGTGAGAATAAATTATTCGAAAGTTACGCAAAATTTTACTGTCGCCACATATGGTAACCTCAAATGATAATTGTCAGCAAAAAGATCGATTGACATATTCCATTAAAATGTCTGACTATTTGACGCTTTAGATGGTCTATAATGATGAAATATTTGATTTCAAATTTTCAAAACTCTCAGCAGATAGATTTACCAGGATTCAAATCAATATACTCTTAGAACTCTTAGGAATTCATAATTTTGCTATTGCTCAGTCAGCGTGTATGTCATCAGTGAATTTCAACCGTCATTGCAAGAAAATTTAATATGAAGCCACTGAAAATGATGAATGTTGCTCTTTGAATGCGGATTTTTTAGGCATTGAGAAATAAATCCTGAAATAATAACAGTTTCGGTCATTTCTTTATTCTCTTCACAATGGAACACTTCGAAACATTAAACAGATTTCACAGTCGAACCAGATAAATAATATGACAACAAACAGAAAATATGAACAGTGTTTGATGACTAATGTTTAAGTTTTGGTTTGCGGTCGTTTCAACGGGCAGCTAGCATGGGTTGGATGATCACGTTGAAAGAAAATATCAAAGGGAAGACTACCATCAAGACGGATGTAAATATCTAAGGAGAATGACAACTATTAAGTCAATACAAGACAACAGCACCCTTGATTCTCCTACCTGCCTTCACTCGCATTCCATTTAACCGTCAGCGTGGCCTAGTGAAGAAGGTGCGAGCTTGTCTCCACCACGGACTTCGGTTCGATTCCTAGGTCGGGCGAGTGCGGTCGGGAATCAAGGTTGTTGGTGTCTTGTATTGACTTAATAGTTGTCATTCTCTTTAGATATTCAATGTACTGTGACAGACCTTTGTTGTCAGACAGAGACAGATGTAAAGAAATCCTGGAATTTTTTTGACATATTATGATCGACTGAATACGGACAAATGCGTCAGTGCACATCATTCATATACATGAAGTTCAACAATGGCAATTGCTTCCTTTGTGAGCTGTTTGACGCTCATGTCTTTATCAGACATTTAAAAGCATTGCCGAATGTGGCGTGATCACGTACAAGTGCAGGGCATGTGGAAATGTAGAAGACAGTAAAAATTTGATTAATGCATTTCTTAATTTTGGACAAAAATTGGATTATTTTTTGGTGAATATTGGGCACAGAGATTCACAAAGTTCCAGCAATGAGATATGTTAACCAATTCAAGCAATTTAATGTACAGTTCCTGATTTTATTTGTGAGTATTTGCTTCTTTTCCTGCATTTTATCTTATTACCATTGTACTTTTCAAACTTTGTGAGTATTATGAAACTTATCGTATTTGATGAATTATCTTCCCTAGTTTTGATCTTTTGTTGGTTAACATATCTCATTGCTGGAACTTTGTGAATTTCTGTGTCCAATATTCACACGCGAACAAGCTTGCCTAAGCGAAATGTCGTGTAACCTACGAGCAATAAAAATTTGTATCCGAAGAAGTTATTCTCGCTTTTGATCTGACATTCCCGGATACGTGGACTACATTATGAATCTGGTATTCATTTATTATGTGGTAATGTGACAATGCTCATGTAATGTAATGTGTCATGTAATGTGTACAATGCTCAATAAGTATTCTTGCCAGGAAATTTTCAAAGTCATCTTAGCCATTGGAGCGTCGAAGACGAATTTTTGTGCGACGCGTTAAATTACCTCACAAAATAGACATCTCTCAATTTTTCAGAATGTCAATTTTTAAATTACCTCACAAAATAGACATCTCTCAATTTTTCAGAATGTCTCTGCGTCGTCAAAATTCTTTTTTTCCACGCATTTGTAGCACCCTTTCAAGGTCATCTACGAGACACTAAATGCACGTGACTATTAGTTTTATACTTGCTTTTGTACGCGTATACGAATGTGTTCTTAGTTTCGACTAAACAAAACTGTCATTCTGCTACTTTTATCTGTGTATTTTATTTCTGATTTCTATTCGACGATACAATATAAACATTTCTCTCTCTCTCTCTCAAGTAAAAAATTATGGTAAAATTTCCTTTTATTTCCGGGTTTTCCAGGCATGAAGTGAATAAAGCCCATAGGCTGATAGCGTGAAATCAAGCTCAATGTCGGTTCGTCAATTTTTAATCCTCGGCCCACTTATTTCAGTAAAACACCCTTCAGTGGAGAGGGCCATTTCCACCTCTTTGTTATTATTCACGTTGATGCACACCCCATCTCCAAAACACTTGCTGGGACCCTCTCGTGAAGACCACCTAAACATGTCAAGGGTTTTATACAATTTTCTACAATGAATGTCGCCCGATGTTCTCCATGTTATTCGACATATTTAAAATGATTGATCGACCCAACTGCTTCAAATATATTACTGATAGTGCTGTCAAAATTAAAAGTTTTTCAGCTAATAATAAGAATTCTTGATTTTCGTTTACAAACATCCTTGCTCTTGATAAACGCTGTACTTGTTGTTATACTCGAGTTTTTATTACAATCATATATTATCAAACGAGAGTTGTCGTGAAACCGTTACAGCAATTAAATCTTTAATAACTTTAATAGCTGTCACAGTATGCCGACATTACTATTTCTATAAACATGATTCACTAAGATGTTGACAATTCATTAATATCAGATGTGAAAATGGCTACTTTGTGCGCTGTGCTAGTCAAATGATATTTACCATAAACAAACTTTGAAATATATGTACAGTATATTTGAATTTATATGTTGAAATTATCGATATTCTACTTGTAATTAGTAGGCGACAGGCTAGGATTCTTCGTCAGAAAGTGGGCAATGTTAATAAAGCTTTGTAGGAATGCAGCCTACTGCATTGTTCTCTACAGCAGTCGTAGAATTTCAAAGAATTATACCATCCGGTCATAGAATAATTAATTAGTTGCACGATATCATGCAAATTTCATTGTTCGAAACTTTGTTTTCAAGATGGCTTAACTCGACCGCTAATCGCCGTTGTCAGCCCCTTAAGCGATTCAGATTATACTTCGGAGGTAGCAAATTACAGGTTTTAGATGCAATAATGATCATTATAAGATATCTGATGATAAGCAGATCTGCTGGTGACCCGCTGTCGATATACGTGAGTGTCATGAATAGCGTACGCCACCTTCTATCAGGATTTCAACTCTATCCAAGTATCCTAAAAATTTTAAAATATCTGAAATGGAAGTGCTGTTACATTTTAAAGTGCATTTGCTAACGTACAATAAAGAGTCATAGGTAGATGTCTACATATAGCTTGGTTAAACTCCACTGTCTCAAAGAACTCACTCATATAACCATTACAGCTCTAATCATGATGATTGATTTCACTTAGCTAGTTCTCGATGTGCCTCCTCGCAATTATTTCATCAAATTGTTAATTTGGTGAGAGACATGATCAAATTAATATTATTTGGCAAGAAGAGCACTTTGGTGCAATACATCACAAAATTTAGTGAGGATATCATTCAGTTTTGTATCTATGGTTTTTGTAAAAATGCTATGCTTGGGTAAGTTGTACTGCTTATCATGTAATCGTCATAATATGCAAAATAATGATTACTTCTATGCACTTTTTACACTTATCTGCAAAAATCTTTGAATCACGCCTTACCACGTGGCGAGATTCTTTCTGCTGTAGTGGCAAACCCACTCGACAGATATTCAGAAGACATCGACCGATGTCAATATGCAAAGTCATAAATGGTAAAGGTAAAACCCACTTCAATAGAAAGCAAATGTGCTAAACTAATTGCTACAAACATTTCATTGTGCGTCTAACAGTGAGGAAAGTGTCCATTGTAAATTCGGCTAATGGGCATGATTAAAAATTGTTGCATTTTTAACAACAATAGAAGTACATTTTTCGATTATCTTCCAATTTTTTACGAGCAAACTGAATGAATTGAATGCATAATGTTGATTTTACAGAGAAGCCTCTGATAAGACAATGTGCCAGAATTGGATTGTACTTTAGCATCAGGTATCTCGATCATCATTTATATGATTTTGATTCCATATGTAAACACCTTCCACTAGTATTTCTCATTGAAAAGCAGCAGTAAAGCAATCTGACAGACAGTGACAAGCTAATAAATAAACCCATCCAACGAATGTCTACATTTTCGGTTTATGGGATGCAACTCGATCGGTTTGCGATTTGTCGAAAGCAAACCAAAGCGTGTTGTTAATACTCTCCTACATGCGCTTTCCTAACTGAATATTTTATCAATGCTTTGCGGTCAACGGTTTTTCTCTCTAGGGAAGTTTTCAGTTGATCATATGTCGAAGGCTAGTCAAATAGATGATAAATAGCTGTCAGATTTAACTTGCAAAAGTGAAAGAGAAAATTCGTGCCAAACTTAGTGTGACATCGGTGTTTCATTAATCACAGCTATCTGTGATATCTCACTTTGTCAAAATATGATGCTGTCTCGTGAATAACTTGAAATGTGAGCATTCCTAAAGCATTTACATGTCAAACTAGAAAAGTCGAGCAATAATCCTTCAGCTGCAGCATCACTGATTGTCAAATGAAATTTTGATAAAATTATTTTATTTCTAGTAAATTCCGATCACTTGCTTTCTCAATTTCATTTTTGCTGCATTCTGAGGCTGTGCACACAGGTAGATTGACTTCAACCGGACAAATGGATTGCCATAAGCAAAATCATGCGATTTTCATGACTTGTCTCTCCTCGATGCCTGAGTTACAATTCCATCATCTCTTACAAGTATAAGTTAAACAGGAGGTAAGAGAAAGTGCTGTCTGCTACATTTAATACATGTTCTAGACGAAGTACAGGCTACAGACAAAGTCAGTTTTATAGGGTCCTACTTTCCTAAAAGGTGTGCTGATTCCAGATTTAACTTTCCACATGTCGTCAATGATATTCTGCAAATATTCATTACTTTCATGATATCTGAAAATACCATTATTCAACAAATAAACTGACTTACTAATAGATTTAATCAAATCTCAACAGATGAAACCACCGCAATGCATGTTTTGGTCTGTTGTGCCTCATCAGTTGTGGTTAGCTTCGAGCCAACAACGGTGAAGCTCGATGACATGAGGCCACCGGACCGCCTGCTGAGAACGTTCACTATATTTTTCGAAATCCCTGATCATGAAATGGAAATCACTAATTTGCAGGGACACGATCTGATTTAGTGCCACAAAATGGAATTCACTCAGATATCAAGCTATCTGAACGATATATTAAGATCAACTATATTAAGATATCAGCCATTTTTCTCTTATCTTAATTATTTTAGACTATGGACTGTACATTATGTGCATGTATTGCGATAATACGACATGTGTAGGTAGTGTAATAATCCATGCATCAACCACTTTCGTAACATTTTTCGTCATTTTTGCATCAATGTGTCAGCTTTCCCTTCAAACCGCTATTCCTCTTCCCATGTTTGTTTAAATGATAATACAATTAATCAAATTTATGATTTTATTTTTTTACACCATATTGTGTGCGCTTGTCCAACCAGGCTCAGTGGTGGAATGTACACTTGGGGACACAATGAAAAGCTGAAAGTGCTGAACACGACAATCGGGAGAGCGGTGGAGAAGAACAAAAGCCAAGTGAATACCAAGGAGATTGAATTTGTGAAGGAGGGCGAAGAGGTACCGAAGAAGCAGTACCAAGTTCAAGTTGGCTGAGTGGTGCGAAGGACTGGGTCGTGTCTTGTGACGTGACCGGCGGTTTCAAATTTCCGGCGGAGGTGGGAGAAGTGACACAACTACGTCCAGATCTGATCGTGTGGTCAACATCACAGAGTGTGTGTATGTTTGTGGAGCTGACAGTGCCGTGGGAGGATCGACTAGAAGAGGCGCATGAAAGAAAGATGGATCGATATGAGGAGTTGGTGGAAGAGTGTAGGAGGACAGGATGGACTGTCAGCGTGTGGCCGGTAGAAGTAAGTTGCCGCGGCTTTGTCGGACACTCGATGGTGCGGTTTTTGAAGAGCTTAGGACTAGGGAGAGAGATCACGAAAGTAGAGAAAGAGTTGAGTGAAACAGTGATGAGAGGATCTGCGTGGATATGGAGCCGTGCAAAGCTTTCACTCAACAACGGCTAAGGACTGATCATCCTTAGTGGAACCGCCGCCCAGACAAGCAAGTTCCGAGGAAAGGGTCGAAACTCCCGAGTGGTCCTCGGCTGACGACGTTGTTGGGATGCATTCTGTAGGATATTCTAGTCTCTACATATCAATTTAATTTAATTGCGTTTTGATTTAGCATCTATCAAACTTGATTTCTTTCATAAATTTTTGAATCGATTCTACATTTTTCACCTAAAAGTAATAACTTAATACTTTAAATAACTCACTGCAAATCTCTACAATAGTTGCATAGTGCTTTGCTTCCATATTTAATCGCATAATCGCCGCTATTTCATGAAATGCAATTAGCAATGGATGCGCAAGCAGTCAATTCTCGAATTTTATCGATTGGAATACTTCACAGTTTCTAGAATTCAGATATGGGCACCGAGTTAGCGCTTGGTATTGAACTCACGTGTCATAAAAAGAAGATATTTACACACGCAATTATTCGGTCAAGCAAAGTGGATAGGAATGTTTTACGTCCAATAATCGTTCCGCTAAACAATGTTTCTATAATCACACATAGTTAGGTTATCTTCCATTAAGTCTTTGGATGTCATTTATCCATTACGTGATCTTCCTAGTTGGTTCATTAAGTCTTGCTTCAAACAAAGATGGGAAATATGAGTTGATGGCCTCTAGTGATCCCGACATAGAAAGGCTTTAAGGAAGATCAAACAAGTAATATGAAAATCCTCTTTCGATAAATGATCTGTAAGTAAGGCGATGTTTGTCACGACAGCGAAATTGGAAAATATCACTATTGTGAAACGAAAGTCATTGTCAGGTTATTTGTTTCATCATCTTCATGTCCTGTTCAAAATTGTTTACCAACATATTCTACAGGTTGAAAAAATTGTCAAATTCCGGTTATCTCTTCAAAACCCTTCATGTTCATATGTCGGAAAGGCCCATCTAAAAGTTCTTATGATAATATTCAGAATTAATTATTTGATGCTATTACGTTAAATTGATTCAAGTACAGCGGTTGAAATTTGAAATATGTTCGCGATGCATTTAATAGTGTTAAAGTCATTTCCGAACATGATCCCATTTCTCCTAAAAGATTTTATTTGATTTGTGCTCCATTTGGTAATTTGATCTGATCAAAAATGAGATATATGTAAATTGATGCGAAATAGACATCTGAGTATACAGATTCTTTATCTAATCTCAATTCTTAATGAGCTGATATTCTATATTAGAAATTTATAGAACATCTTTCTGATAAATTACATGAGATAGTAATTCGAGTACAACGAGACTGATGCATTCAGAGACTTTTCAATTCTGAAGGCCAAAAATGGATGAATATCATATTTCAATTCGTCAGCTATTACCATGCGCATGGCATTGATGGCTGCTTGGAACATTGTCAAGCTTATCATCAAATTTTATTGGCATGCAATATATAAATATGACAAATAGCTTGCGGAGACATGTAGCGAAGGAATAAAAGATAATACAATTTGATTTATGCAAGGCTCGAATTTGGTGATCGAACTTCCGAGCTTGTTATGCAAACGAATTGCAGAAACAGACCTTACTTAAATTCTGAAATGGATCGTTATGAAAAGCGGTATTGTGCATAATATGTACTGTACTGTGCTCAGTATAAGCATATATCCGTACTGGTTAGTGACATTGATGCTGTTTAAGTTAATCAAGCAATCTATCTCTCGGAGAATAGTAAAGTGTCGACAGCATGAGGTGATTCATGCTGAAAAGTTGCGTGTCTCCTTGATAAAATACAGTTTATGGCTAAAGAATTTAATGAGAAAGCATCTACACGCCCATCATAACTTACATCCCTGAGCTTTGCCAACCCCCTAGCGGCCTGCGGGGGTTCCTACAAATCACCTTAATAAATTGATGCTTCATTTCATTAAATCCCTTACTGAATTTTCGGTAATGTAATGCTTGCTTTATGACTTAACATCTTTTTATCAAATTTTTTGACTGTCGTTGGGTTTTTTTCAGAGAGCAAATGAGACAATATATACTTCCTACAATAGCTAAATTAGCTGCACAAACTCAATATTGGCCGGACCAGAATGAGATTCGTCCTTTTTTGAAATCGAAGATTCGTGTCTTTTTTTATTCTGATTCATTCAGTTGAAATAATTTATTTGCATGCTGCCAAATTATTGCACTTGTTCAATGTTTCTCATCGTTATCTTCTGTGGTCCATTCGATCCTTTGCGCCTCCTAGAAAGAAAGCAATTCAATGAATTCATGACGAGAAGATCGAGGACCAGAACAGTCTGAAAATTGATGATTGAAAATGATAAACACTTCCGTTTTATGTAGGTCTATACGCACACCTATTAATAATTGTTGTGCATTAAACTCAGCGCCAAGTAAATGCGTTTCATTTTTAAAATGTTTCTGTTCTGAATGCTGTGACTGAACTGTGTATATCCGTGAGACTTTTAATTATACCTGCACAATGAATATAATTCTACATATCAACAGAATTCATGAAGCCTTTGTATTCTGAACGAAATTGACTACCAACGATTCATGTTAAAACTGATTCAATTTTTTACAAGATAAGCTACTGGATCATCACCTTTGAGAAAGTTTCTTTCAAATCATTTATCAGATATGAACTCGAAATTTCGTAGGCCGAAGGAAATTTCGCAAGTTAAAAAATTTAAACGGTCTTAGGATAGGAAAGACATTTGTTATTGTCAGACAAGAGTTTGCACGCCGAGCAAATTAAAAGTGAGACTTGTTCTAAGAGAATTCTAAGTGGTAAGAAGCCCTTCATAAACTGTTGTTTGGATATTAGGCATGGATTCCAGCTCTGATAACAGTGATGACATTTTGGTCAGGGAAAGAGAGAGAGAGAGAGTTATGTGAACACAAATTCTGTGAAGTGCTATTTTTCCGACTATCTTTGGAGGTAAAAACAAATTAATTGTATAGTAGTAGAGATAAACGGAAAGGATAGAAAAAAGATTAATAATTCCTGTTCAACGAGAAAGTTTCGTATGCTTAATATACATAACATTTTGCAGATACAGGAAAGACAAATTCAATCATTCATTTTCCTGGATGCCTGTTAATGTATTTCAAAGATTCAGAGCTTGGACCTTGTAGCCTATTATAGGATAGGTTTGCATTAAAATTTATAGTGACAATAGTTTACATTGCCAATTAGTCCAAACTTTGACGATGTAACACCACTGTGCCTCAAAGATCCTCACAAATCCTGCTGTGTCCACACAAAATAATTATTTCTTTCAAACTTTCTGTTCATTTAGACGCGAAGTTCATTTACGCTGACCAGGGTAATGTAGAGGGAATTTGCCTGAATTGGTTATGGTTTTTAAATATTTATGATATGATGGTTGTCCGACGTGATCATAAATTCTCTCACTGATAAAAAGGAATGCCTAGATTAATGTCATATTCCTATTGAACGCGGTAGCATCATGTTTTAGGAGCTATCACTGAAGACTGTTTGAGTTGCTAATGTTTTATCCAGGTGTCAGTAACTTTCATTAGTGCCATCAATGTTAAGCCTGAATACTGGAGTTTCAGTTCGTTAAGTTCATCACAGGTTCGCACACATTATTGTTTTCGCGTAGGAAGCATCGTATGGAAAAAATAAATTCGATCT
Organism: Prostheceraeus crozeri; assembly: GCA_907163375.1. Classification (NCBI taxonomy): domain Eukaryota; kingdom Metazoa; phylum Platyhelminthes; order Polycladida; family Euryleptidae; genus Prostheceraeus; species Prostheceraeus crozeri. Next base: position 101,717 of record CAJQUW010014359.1, read on the forward strand.
TTTTGCTGTCAACATGTCATTCATGTTTCACTGATAAGAAATGTGGATACCTAGATGATTAACAAACACTAAATTTATCAAAATATTTGATGAGGGAGACTTCTTCGTGTCATAAAAGTGTAAAATTGCTGAAATAAGAACAGCTCAAATCATTCTATTATGAGATTATTGAAATTCCAAACATAGATCCTTCTGAGTTTTACAACTTGTACCAAAGCACTAAGTTTGAAGATATAGGCCATTTAGACATTATACAAGATATGTAAGACATTCAGTATACTAATCTTTTGATAGCAGATATAATTATAGCATTTTAATTATTTTTTATCAAAACCAAATTGACTGGATATGAAGCGCTGTAAATCAGTGTGACATCAACAGGGAATAATATGAAAAGACTTTAATTTCAGATTCCAAACATCTGTTGAGAAAATTCTTTCTGCTGCATTTCAAATTCTTCTTTCTTCTCGAAGTGCGTTTCGTGTACATGCGATGGACACTTTTAGACATCTAATCCTATACCAATGGCTGCAACTTCTTAGAGGCTGTGATTCTGTGCTGAACAAATTAATTTTGCAATAATGGATGTACAGGAAATTTTAATCGCGATGCTATACATGCTTCGGTATTTATGAAATCACTGCTTCCAATGGACAGGTATACATTTACAGTTAGCCAACAGCAAACACACTGATTATAGAACAGCCCTACTGTGAAACATTTCTATTTGTATCGAATCATCATGTCATTAGGAAGCAGTATTAGCACAGGATCTGACCCAGACTTATCAAGTCTTAGTTAGATATAAGCCTACAAGATCGACATGTTCTAGACCAGGGGTGCGCAACCTTCTACATTTTTCGGCCGCCATTTCGAAAGCTGAAAGAATCACGGCCGCACTTAATATGTGTGCAAACAATTAGACCAATAGCCAATCTTTTTTATATTCCACCACTCAAATTAGCTTTCCCTGGTGAATGACGCAGTGAAAATCGCCTAAAGGCCTATTTCGTAAGAATGAGTTATGAAGTTGACCCATATACGACCGACGGTCATTTTTTACCCGAAAATATTTTATTTGAAAGTGTAGCACACAACACTGCCGCTGCAGAAACTTATCTAGCAGGCATCCTTATTCAGGTCATGGACTTGAAGCTAGCGCGCGCGAACAATTCGAGCAAACTACAATTGTCCCTTTTGTTTCCTGTAGCTGATGACTCTAGCCACGAATGAACATGAATGTGACTGCCCTAAAATATTCTATTCGAGTTATCGAACTGCTTGAACGCCTTCATCGCGCCTGCGGGCGCGCATATTTCCAAGCAGCGTGGGCATAAAGGTGTTCGACAGTTACAAGGTGACTAGTATGCTACTATAGTGACGATTGTTTTTCGGTTGCCTTGAACTGCAGAAATATTTGCAATATACACAACATGTACAATATTCTTTTTCAATTACTTATCATTGTCACGGCCGCACTTTGCCTCTACTACGGCTGCTCGGCCGCAGGTTGCGCACCACTGTTCTAGACATTTGAAGAAATGGAGGTTTAATTTACCACCAATCGATTTAAATTGCCACCAATTAGATGCTACAAAGATTTGACACAATTTTGTACTTTATAAGATTTCGCACTTTTTATACACTAGAGTTGACGTAATCCTGTAGCGCTGTAACTTGATGCCTTATGATTGATCGCATCTGAAATTATTAGTTATTGTGTCTTAAGACGTTTGACACACCCATTAATTTTGACATGTCTTGAGATACTTGATGCCGAATAAGTGAATAGTTGTCTACAATCCACAGACATCAAATGCAACGCACTTTGACAAAATTTGAAGTTTCTCCACATTTCAATAAAAGTGCATTACAGTATGTATCAAATCTCAGCCTTTCTGCTTCCGAATGATAGACAATGTATACAGATTACTTTTTGCATGTCTTCTGTAAGCAGCATGAATTACAACTGCATATTTTCAAATACATCTGAATCTTTGAATGTTGAGTATTTATTGAGTCTTGAGTAGATTTGAAAGTCAAACTTAAATATTTAGTCTGTGAAAGAAATGCGGAATCACATGGAACATTTTCAAAATGTGCATCGACATTTTACGATCTCTATATTCGTCCTAAACATTACATTCCAGAAAAAATCATACAGACATTGCTCTTAAAGTGCAACAAATATTCATCCGATGTCAGAGTGCCATTGACTATTTCATGCTAGCAACTGGTAATTTGAATTCATTAGGATATTCATGCCGAAGCATGCCAACACATCGACGACTCTGACCATCATCACTATTCTCAATTGTTAGATGAAATGCTCCATGGAATACTCTCAGTTGTTTGGACACCGTCGCTTGTTCCTTTGTGACAATATGAGGTTCTTATCCAATAGTATTCAAGAAATAGAGTATTTTGTTTTGTATCGTCTCTCATCACAGTTTCCACCATCCTTTAGCAGAACGGGGAATGAAATTCATTCATTGGGAAATGCACTCTTTTATTAAAAAGAGGAAGAATAAAGACTTTAATACCTTGATAAGCCGCCGTATGCTCTCTTCGAATGTGGTTTTTTAAATGAGTCTTTTTTATTTATCAATAGGCATAAAGACTATTCGCTTCAGATCTACCGATATGTAATAGATAAGAGAGATAACAATACACCATTCAATGAGAAATGCAGTCTTAGTTTCTTTGTGTCATTTATAATGACTCAAGTCTGCTTTCGTGAGTTGAATGTTCGCGATATCACTGTTTTTCTAATTTTTGTCACTGCTTTATCATATTCAAGAAATTTATTTCTGGCTACTCCATCCTCCTGATTTCAGATTGAAAGAATAGTGCAGTAAGCAACACAGAAACCATGCTGAATATAATGCTATGAAATAAAGTAAACAATAAATGCATTAATGAGTATGCAAAATGCATTATATGATGCATTGCATGATTATACAAGAAAAATTAGTATTACGTGTATCATAGAGTGAAACTTTATTTAAGCATCATTCTTCCAATCTTTTATCACCATGGTTTATTCTTGTCTATTTCTCTGCAATGCGTTTAGTTTGTCTAGTAAATGTTGTTATGTCATGCCAGCAATGGCTCATATATTGTAAATGCATCATTCACGGTACTGAAAATCCATTAATCGCAAAGATTTAACCATCATCCCGTTTATTATATATTTTCCAAACTTTCATCAATAAGTGCATTCATTGCCAGTTGCGTCTCATGCTGTCATCTCCGCGTTCTCTGCTGAGAATCATGGCATTTGATGCTTTGATATCAGCATTTTGTATTGATTTAATTCTGAATTAGAATCGACAACTGTGCCAACGGCAATATGGCAGTCATCTGGACTCACATCAAAAACGCTACACGGATATATAGCGTTAATGAGCTAATTTCTGCAATCACTAGTCGCAACATGTGGCAGTCTATGATTATAAACATTGACTTTGTTTTGACAACCATCTTGAATTTCTGTTGTTCAGAAATTTAAATGACGCAATCTCTTCTGAAACACGCAGCATTTCCATCTCGCCGAGGTTGTTTATGATTATGAAATGTACACGATGATAGTTAGATTTGAGTCAAAAGTTTAGTACCATACTGCGCTCGGCGCTAAACAACGTACACACACAGAATTAAATATTTTGTTTGTATGCTTCGGTTGGCCGAAGCGCGCGCAGATGAATCTAATTCTGTGGTCAGTATTATCTTCTGCTTGCCTAAAAGAGAAGCTTCTATTTGCCAATAAAATGCAACAATATGCTTGCAAATTGCCATAGTTATCGAACAATGAGAAATCTGTGTAACAAAAATCGTTCTCTGTTTTATGATCAAGTAAAGAGTCGTCATTATATGGGAGTGATTGCTTTTCTGTGATTTGAGTGAAATCACAGGAATTAAACAATGTGTTCGAAACTTCTGTGACATTTAGGTGCCTGTACACGCGTAATTTTATTGCTGACACTATTGCCACCACCACTGAAGTAGACAGGTCGTCTATTCTTCTGCTTGACTAGAAAGGAAGCATTGGAACATGTAACGTTAATGAAATGGTACAATTTGCTGACTAAATACCATAGAAATCGAAGAATGAGCAGCCAGTTCAACATTAAACACGCCAAATTGTGTGCAGTTTCAGTGACTACTATCAACCGGATCACACAGCAGGGACATGGACGGTGTAAAGTTCTACAGAGAAGTTTGCGAACCTTTTTTCGTGCGCCTGCTAACTTTTTAAATAATGATTGAAAGACCCAACATTATCGAGAAATCTTTAGCGCGATGATCTGAATTCTTCGAATCTGAAGGAATCGTGGCGATCGGAGCATTTTGAAGGAATCACAGCAATCCGCAAGCGGCGAACGATTATTTTTCCTGTCTCTGCAAAGCATTTAAAATTTTTTTGCTCACTTAGTAGGTTCCCGCATGTGCCATCACTTTGAATCAGTTTGCCCTCCTAGCAATGTGACACGCTTAAACGATTTAATTCTGTGGCCACCACTCTACTAGCACGTAGAAATGATATTGGCATTTTCCTATGACACCAGACCGCATTTTTGTGATTGCCACAATCGAGTGCTACAAAATGCTGACATTTAGTAAGGTGCTAGTAAGTTTGAACGATGCGGAACTTTAGCTGACATTTCCTTAATGCGATAATATTAATAACTACCGTATTTGAAACGCAGCGGCCTGAATTCTTGGATGCTGGACGCACGAAGCACGATTATTGAAGGTGTGTCCGTGCTTTCTCGCTGCACTGACAGCAATTGTCCACAGGATCACAACCCATGTTCGTCCTTTTGCTGAATGGCATCGCGATGGAATGAATGTCGAATACATTAGTGACAGGTGTGAATTCTTCTGCAAGACGATATCGAGTTCTCTCAAGATGTTTGTGACACTTTACCTACGTCTGCTATCTTTTAAAATATTGATCAGAAGCAGTTAAATTATCGACCAATCTTGCAGACGATTATCTGAATTATTGGAATCGCACCAATCGGAGTGTCTCAGAGGAAGCCATTCAATCAATGCATCGAATATATCGAATATAGAGTTTGACTGAACTTGAACAGCATTAAGTAAAAACTAGTCGTGTTTTCGTTGGCCATGCTTGCTCTCTTGAGGTACCATCCAACTGGTGAATCCCAGTCTCAGCTGTCAGAATGAGGACTATTTATTGTGAGACTGTGCAGACATCCTTCATGCAATGTTTATTGAAACTATTTGACATTTTAGTTTTGACATTCTCTCCTATTATTATTCCGCTTTCGTCCACCTACTATTTAAGATTATTAGTAATGGCATTGTCTTATCAAAGTTTCTCTCGATATCTATGCAACGTGACTGTCAAGCAGTGTTTCTCCTGAAGAGCGTCCATGTAAGACCCGATAACGGAAACGACAACTATAACGATAGATTGAAATAAATTCGCTCTGCATGTAGAAGTGTTGCTGTTCACATTAGAGCGACTTTATACGATAAATCATTCAACGATTAAATCGTTGAACTGAGAAAATGAAGTATTATCTAATCATCTAGTAATTATAGTAATTATCTGATTGCATTTGTCTTTCATTGATGATAAGAGTACTCGTCTGGTTTTCACTTGCCATTTTTCAAGTTCTTTAACTCTCTGTCCACATCAGGGATGTGGAGTCGGCGTCCTATCAAAATGATAGGAATCCGCATCCCTGGTCCACATAGTGTTCCTGCAGATGCCATAGTTTTGTATTTGATCGCAATTCTATAAATCGAATCGCTTCTACCATAGAGTAAGTATATTAGGTAGAGTGGTAACTCCGCATTTATTAAATTCCCAATGTGTATACACTTTCGATTTTATTACATGAACTCAAGGATGGGATGATACAGTCGGAATTGTTTCCAAATGTGAAATATGCACATTTATGCAGTTTTTAAGAAATTACAATGGAATTGAGTGATCATGAAAGCATAAAGCAGAAGGAAATGATATTATTTTACAGATCCTCCGTGTCATGACAGCCTTGGAGAGATAATGTTTGTTAAATTGGCAACTCGATGACCCTATTGCTTTCATGCTCAACCTCAAGAGAATCTTCTTAAGCGTGATCATATGATAGGGAACGTGCCACTGGCAGAGCGAAATCACATAATCAAAGACAATGATTTCAATTAACTTTGAAAGATGTAAATGGGTCCACATCACTATTCAGATTGATTCAAAAAAATAAACATGAATATAGTGAATCATAAATTCATGCCGGTGAAAATTGAATTAAAACTTCAAATTCCAGCCAAAAAAGCACGAATAAGATCGCGAATTTTTCATGAAGACTTCCATTAGAATACAGATCAAGAAATTCCCTTGATAATCAGCTTACCTTCCGCTTAGTTATGATGCTAATTAGCAAATATTCATTCCTTTTGATGTCCAACTTGCCTCATATTACTTACATAGGAGAGTCATCTCGGTAGTATATAAATTGTCAAAATTTTGACTTTTTAAAACTGCTCAGATTTTTTTTGGGTCACGGGAACATGATCTCCGCAAAAAACTGAATATTTTCATATAAAAATTTCACTGTATACAGATACTTTTTTTGAGTCGACACTCTACCTACATGTATATATCCCTACTCTATGGCTTCAACAATACTTCTTAGTTTGTACGCGAATTTATTTTTAATATTTAGAAGTGGTAATTGTGAACTCTGTGAGATAACTATTAGCGTGAGCCTTATTGAAATCCCTGATCTCACGAATGCACTCATTCGTGTAGCGATGAAGTTGTTAAGATACAGATAGAAAACATCGCAGATCAGGAAATAGATTAATTACGCATTGTGACATTAATTTTCAGTCTTTGTATTCTTCTAAAAATGGAACATTGTATGAAAACTTGAACCTTCTTTGTTTTCTTTGAAACACCGAACCAAGGGATATTTCTGCATTCTAATGAACTTGTCTCTTTACAGATTTTTCATTTTCCATGAACACACTTTGCAAAATGTTTGAAGTTTTGAGAAATTCTCATGATTCATTCATTGTCGAACTATCTGAATTCTTGCGCCATGTGAAAACTTGAAAATTAGCCGACTTTGACAGTTAAAAGTAACTTACTTCTAACTGAGACAAATTTTGCAATATAAAATTGTTGATCAATGTTTTTCTGACAAATTCGACGATCATTCATTACGTCTCGAACCACCATCAGAATTTCTATGAAAGCAAACCATATTGAATGAAATAATTGGTTTGTCATTTTTGCGATTTGGGCTTATCATATTGATTAAATAAGTCCATTTCAACTTTGAATTTATAAATATTTCATTTCGTAGTACCCTAATCACTATTAATAATATCATTAGTTGAACAACAACAATACAGCAATTACAATTTTGCAATAAGAATTAGCAATTTGAACAATTAGTTCTTCAGCAGCAATTCAGCCATCAAAGCTTCACTCAGAAATGGTCGAATAGCAAGGGCTACCGAAAATCGATGAATACAACATCGAGTATGAGCAAACAGGTTGGACAAAAGCAATCGTGCAAAGGGATTTTCTTAAATTATTTCCCTAGAAAAGATCGACTAGTTTCTTCACATTCTCTTTGAGAAATTCATAGCACATTTTTTAACAGTTCCGAAACTTTTTTGCAATCAAGCATCCAGACGGTTATAATATCCTGAACCTAATAAGGTCGCTGTATACGGAAGATTAAAAAATGCATGCAGTAGGTCATGCGCTGTTCAATGATTTACTCAGGAAATGCTTGCGCTTCTATCGATCAATAGAGTAGAACTCCAAATTTTACATTCATAACAATTTGGAGAATGATTTCAGACTGACAGTAAGAAATAAAAACATTTTTGCAAAAAATGAATATTATTGGATTACTGCTACCTGTTAGCGCCTCCTTCGCCGACTGACGCAAAGGGCCTTGGTGAAATTTCTCCATGCGCTTCTGTCCTGAGCTCGTCCCTCGATGTTCTCCCAACATTCTGCAGCTTCCTTCTTCATCGTCTGCAGCCGAGTGGGCTTAGGTCGACCTCTTCTCCTTGACCCGTTTGGCTTCCACTTGTATGTTGTCCGTAATATGCTGTGCAACTCCCGTCTCAAGGTGTGTCCGAGCCATCGCCATCTCGAGTTCATTAGCACTTCATCCAACCATGGCACTTTCACTGTTTCACGAATATTAACATTTGTTGCTTTGTCCTGCCATTTCACTCCCAGGATCCTTTGTAAGGTTCTATTCTCGAACACAGTGAGACGTCGGGAAATGGTCTCATTGTTGTACCAACTTTTACAGCCATATGTTAGTAGAGCTCTCACTAACGTCTTGTACAGAGACGCTTTTGCATGGATCATCAATCTGTGTGACCGCCACACTTTTCCTACCGTACCCACAGCTTGATTTGCTTTCATGAGACGGGCCGATAATTCTTCTTCGAGAGATCCATTTTTCTTAACAACAGAGCCAAGATACTTGAATGTGTCGCACTCTTTCATTATTGATTATTATTATATTGTTATATTCCTTGACTTATTGGATTAGTGTGACATTATTCTATGTAATGCATGATTTATATGAAAATATTGGATTAGCTTTTCTTAGCTCACCTATCGACCTCAGTCAGTAACCTGACACCATTTTTTTATTCAGAACCTTCATAAAGGTAATGTGAACCGACTTTATCAACAAGAGGATTTGTAAAACTTCTCTTTGATATCGAACGAATCACACACACACACATACATAACTGATACGTGTATTAAAAGCGTAGAAATGTACGAATTGTGCATGAAAGAAACACAAAAGCAGAGTAATTTTGACAATGAAAGGTGAGGCTGGATATCAGGGTAGAATTTCAACAAAGTTTGTCGTATTTGAAAATTCATGAAAGTTAGACGAAATAAAGCATTTCTGTCTACACGCACATACAAAAAGAATGTTACTTGACGGCATAGTTTTCGTGTTAATACATTGCGAAGAATGAATCCTTTAACACGTTGTCGTTTCAAGTGATTTGGGAGCGATTGACGGGAGAAACCCTAGTGCTGTACGACATTATTTCCGTTGTAAGTGCGGAGACCATAAGCTTAACATTGGCAAGACATCCAAATTATCCAAAAATATTCTTATGATTTTTGAAGATCACAATTAATTTGAAAACTCTGGCTTCAGCTTGTTAAAAATTAAAAACTTCCTTTAACGGAGAACAGTGTCCGTTGACAAGAGAATTTTGGAAAATGGCATTGTTAACATTGTTTTCAATAGCGATAGAAATTGATTCTCAGAAGGTGTCAGCAAATATGATGATATCAAAGACGCATGCTCTTAACTAAAATGGATTTTGGTAACGTGAGGCAACTTTAGGCAATTCTTCAGGAAAAAGGTTGCTACAAATAGCTAATTTCAAAGGGACACAACCAGAAAATATTCGAAAGAGAGATAAGACATCATCAACTGCTTGTACATAACAGTCGAATTCAGTCAGGCGTATGTTTTCTAACGATGCAGGTTATTAAAACAATAGGACTTTAAGACCAATTAAGAAACTAAATATGTTTAACGCTTAATATATCTACCAACGCAAATATTGAACCAAAGTGATTCATTTTACTAAAGATCACTGTGCCCTGTGTGTGCTTATTTGACCTGAACTAACTTTTTACAATTGCCGACATCCGGGTATCGACTATGTTAGCATCAATGACTGCTTCTAAAAGTAAGTTAATTTCATTCAAATAAATCACTATTTATTTTCAGACATCTGAAAACCGACAATTTCAGCATCAAAACGTCGGTGGGTTAGAGTTGCGCGTTGCTTACAAAAGTTTAATTCATATACATCCCCCTACTGACGCTTCGATATTTATTTATTGAGATTTCAATTTCTTATTGCAAACTTTCTGTTTTGTGACAAAGTAATATATTTGTGAAATGGTCGATTATTGCTTACAGAGGCAGCTCTGTTGCCAAAACTGTTCATTCTGCTATCAAATTGCAGCTCATGTTTTGCATGCCAATTTTGAAGGCGACTTGACCTGATCTGATTCATCTATTCCCAAATGTTAAAGTTATTATGAGATTTTGTGATCGCGGTTGGTTTGCTTTCAAAGATTTTCTGTTCTGATAATATTTTAAATGTCGATATCAGTGAGAAAACGAATTATATTCGTCAAGTTGGCATGACTTGCATGTTTGGTTTTCTGTTCAAAGCATCTTGATCGGATATGGATTTGAAGAGAAATAGCGCGGTCGATCCATTGACTGTAAGCAACTCCATTTTTTTGAAACTGTGAAATCTCAGCAAATTTTTTCAATCGCGCGGTTATTGAAACCCTTGTTTAAAAAGGCACAGTTTAATCATACCTGTGAAATTCTAACTTCAACTTCGCATTACAAATATACATGTAATAAGTGTTTTAACGAAAAATGCTACAATAACAGAAAAAAAACAATTAAGCATGTTTATTGTTGACTAATCAGCGTCGGTATTTTCGGCATGATTCAGCCATGCAAAATGCAACCATGGTTTTTTTAACATGGAATGCGCATTTTCTATGTAATTACCAGATCTCTGAAATTATAAAAATAGTTATACCAACTGAGAAAGCAAGGCAGGAATCGCCTTGCATTTATACTGTTCGTAGACACATTCAAGCAACAGAGATGAAAATAACTTGTAGAAAAAGACAATGTATGCAAAACATCTGGAAACCTATTATTTCTATCATCAAAAAGTATTACATTTTCACTTTTCATCACGAAACTCCTGATAAACGAAAATCTGTTAGTGGCATTTTAAATGGGTACATGTAATTTTAAATTTCGTTAGCCATGGATCGACTGCAGCTTGTAAATACAAATTGGAGGTGATCTTCGCATGGTTTCGAATTTTATTCAATACTAATAAATTTTTGTGAAGCTCAGTGTCTCATTGACACATGCTTAATATTGTATTTTTGATTTTTTTCAATATTGTCGATTAATCAGATAGGAAAAGCAAATTGGCACAAAAGGATCGTGACTGATTTGTTGCAATTAATATGGAAGATTGAATCCTGATATCATGGAGTTGTATAGGATGCCACTCGAATTTTTCAGCTTCAATGAAAGGCTCTTGTCTTGCTGTCGTGTTGATAGTTCAGCTGGTGGGAGGATGGCTTAGATGGTTAGAAGTCGGTGGCTCAAAGTCACCAAAACGTGCATGTATTTTGAAAACGTCAAAGTAATTTGATCAGACATGCTTAGGCCTACCATGAACCATGCATTCAAATTTGACTTGAACCTATTTTGACGTTTTGTGCAAATGACTGTAAATGCTTCATTCACGTAATGGTTCTCAAAAACAAGCTCGCCCTCAAAAAAACTTGAACATGACGTGAAAAAAATCTTGTGACCCGGTACCAAATTTGTCAATCGATATGTTTCAAGCGTATTGTTATCAAACCACTGCCATTAGATACTTGTAGTGCAATGACATGTGCCGTGTTTCCCCAAATAAGCGCGTGCCGTTTACTACATATATGTACGTTTTGAATATGCATTACTATGTACGTTTTTGTACGAATTTTCACTTGTGAGATATCTTCAAATTCAATGATAGCAATAATTATAGACATATGACCTTTACCGAAAAGCATCAACAGTGCTCAAAATTCATTTTGCATTCTTCTTGCCGCATTGACAATTTACTCATTGCAGACAGGTCGTGATGGTTTCGACGCTGATTGAGTGCAGTGTGGAGCTAGCTCCTTAGAATTACTGGTGCTGTAGGCCTTCTTGTAGTATTTTCTGCACCTTTCATAGTGTCTCCTGAAATGGGCTCACACAAAACTCGAGCGTGATGAATCATGACATGATTCAATGCTCGACGGTTCATGAAGCTCCATAAGTTAACAAGCTTAATTCTTATTCAGAATCTGGTGTCGTTGTATATAAAAATTGGAAGTATTGAACAGATTGTGAGGTTGGGTGTGACGCCTATATTGCGTGACTTCTTTATCATACTATGTACTACAAACTGTGCAAATCAATAAACATTCCAGTTTCCTTGTTTTTTTAGCTCAATTAGATGCTACATTTAGTCGCAATTTTTCAATATTAGTCTAATCTTTTTTATGTCTGAGGTGCGGTGTTTATTAGAGAAAATGCGGTAAATTCAACGCCTTCATATTGTTGAGCAATGACAGCCAACATTTATGATTGTTCAGCAGTTACTTATTTCATTGTTCCGGTGTTTATGTTAAACATCATGAAATAAAAATAACTTGCTTGTTTAGGAAATCTATATTCAATGATATCTTTAGCATGCATTATATTCTCTTCTTAACAAAATGAATGAGAAATGATAGAATCGATAATCGCTCGACTGAAGCTAAAAAATTGATATAAAACAGCTAATAAAAGCAAAACGTCTTTGTTTCGAGTTCATCACCACTGTCGTAATCATCTTTTTCTTCGTTTCTTTTGTCTCATTCGGTGAAGTCAGCTGATCACCTTGCCATCACGTTTGGAGTAAGAAAATTCTTTTTCAACCAGGACATTCAGAGTCAAATTTGACTGCTGTCATGTGTGATTGGTCATTTAGGAATGATTGTCGCATTTGAGCTTGATAACAGTAAGGGGGGGATCAGATGGCAATTAGGCTATTTTCTCTGAATGTTCTTTTAAACACAAATTTCGACCTAGAAGCTTCTGGGTCAATGCTGTAATTAAAGCCGGAAAAGTTGTGATCAAAAGACAGAAATCAATTCAATTCTTATGGTACCACTCTGGTACTGAGGTGTAAATGGGACAACCAAGATTGATGCTTGTCACAGACTCCATAATGCATGCATATGGTGCTAGGCCTACCCATATTTAATCAAATATTACTCTAAATAAGGTCCGTAGATACCCTTGTGAATCAGGAGTTTATGGTATAGGTTTACATGCGAAAATCCAAGTAAATACTCCGCTCTATAATTTATTGCATTACACCTATAATGGATTCATAAAAAAACCGTACTTGTATCACTATTCTAAAAGTGAAAAGTAAATAATTTTCGCAAACCTGATTTTCTGAATTGAGTAGATTTTTAATGCAATCTGAAACAAATATGCCATGCGCAAGTTTTCGATAAGACCCCGAAAGAAATATGATACCATTTTGGCTTTCACTCTTTTTGTGATGGTTGTGCTTCCTTTATTTCGTGTAGAATTTTCTGCTTCTCTTATTCATTCGTCATCTTTCTAAAGAAAGAAGCTTCATTACTGATAATCAGTTTGTGAAGAATTGTGAGGAAATTTGGCCTACACCTGTTAATGTGATTCATATTCACAAAAAACAATAAATTGATATGAACAATCAATCTGGTTGAGGCAAAGTAAGGCCCATCTACCGGAGAATATTCTTCTTCTCAGGGAAGGAAGGCACATATTCCTTCATGCTTTGCCCGAGTGCACATTTCATGTTTTCGTAGGCTTGTCTAATGAAGAGTCAAGCGCTTACAGAAAAAAGGTTAATGGTGCTGTTGACTTGCCTGTTCTAAGTAGGCCCTACGCGCAGGTCTTCGTCAGCTTTAAAGGTATTAGATGATGTTCATTTTTCCGCAATGACTTCCAAGCTGTCCACTGCCTTCTTCTTTTTCCCGATCAATATTCGGTTACAGAGAAAATATTCGGTTATTCGGTAACTGAGTTTTGAATGTTTTAGACGAAATGACAACTTGGATCCAGTATATGGATATCCATATTTAGGTTTACAGAGTCAGATTGCAATACATGCGTGAGCATTGTCATTCACTTCTTTATAATCTTCATACCAAATAGTCTGTAGACCGCCATTTGATAATTCGACCGTCGAACACGCGACCGTAAAATTTATGCTATTTTTTAAGTTTTACCTGTGATACCAATAAAGATCATAACTTCGAGTCAGCTACTTTCGATTTATTTGCCTCTGTTATATGCATGGCTTGACTCATAGGCTGGTCAACTATGTTTTACATAAGCTAAACAAATCTCTGGATTCCAAGTGAAATTCTATCGAGACAATGTTATCCGTAGTCGGAGTTCTATCATTTTTTTTATCACTACGGCTCACAGAAAAATGGATGGACCATGAGGACTCCGCATCACTGATTGATTTATATACCTCACTCAGCATCATCTCAAGGATCTTGTATACGAGAGTGGATAAGTCAACAAGTTACAAAATTACGTCATTGATTTCTCTAATACCACTTTTTCAATAAGCATCAAAACCACTTGCAATAAATGCTGACGATGAAATTACAAACAATCGCCAAGAAGCATTCTATTTAAAGGCCTCGAATGAATTGCGATATTATGACAACCGTCGGTTTGTAGAGGCTGCTAGATGTTTTGTACCCTGCAGTCCACTGGTAAATTTTGCTAAGTTCAAAACTGCATTTGGAGGAAAGTTGAATTTTAAAAGAGAATTTTAAGCACTCAAAAACGCCATTATTCGTAAAAGATAACTGTAGCTATGGTGTAAAATTCTGTTTAAATGCTTGACAATCAGTGGCAACATTGTGAACTCGATCGGCATTTACGCAGGTATAATTTCATTCAATTTTAGGATTTTCCTTTGAAAATGCAATCTTAAAAGTGCGCGAAATATTGTTCGATTTTGCAAGATTTATTCAATTTGCAAACGAAGTCATTTTTCGATAAACTCTTGAATTCAAGATTTAGATATGCTCAACAGCCAACGGCTCAATGCAGATGGAATGAGTGCTCATTCATCAAGTATTCAAAAGTCAAATAGTAAAGCTTGATATTTCGGGCGAAATCATTGCAATAACGATGTTTTGAAATCATACAGATCTTGCTATCACTCTGAGAATATTTCGCAAATTCTTAGTGCCACGTGTATACTAAAGTGATTAAGATAGGTTACTCGTATTTCGGTGACACGTTGTAAGGGATACTCTTGTTGAAATACCTTGATTACTTCTTTATGTAAGTTGTGGCTTACGATGCAATTTACGGGGAACTGCGGCCACGTAGTTCAACTATATATGTTGTAGCTTGCTTTTACGCCTTTCGAAATAGTTCCCATTAGTTTCACAAACTTGATCAGAGTCATATTAAGTATTTAATTAGCTTTCCTTTTTGCACAGGTGCATATATTTGTCATCATACAACTGAATACGTTCCTCTCAAGATGATAGTGTAATTTACACTTGTCTTATGAATTGCAATTAATTAAAATTTACATGACATTCACAGCATATTAGTAATATTTTTGTATAGCTTATATTTTGTTTTCAAGCACTGATGCTCGTATGTGTGAATTAATATAATGTTCAGCATATTAGTGAGGGTCATTGCGAATGCGTATCAGAATTCTGATAAATTGGAAAAGTGATGCGGACTTTCATCACGCAATTTGTTTCTTTATTGTACATTAAGTTTTGTTTGCTGACTACGACCGCTTCTTTAACGCTTCTGTTTGCAAATTGCTTTTATGATCACAGTGCACTGTGTGTGAGTATTAATGGTATTCCACCTCTTTGAACAACTGAGCAAATATTGACATTTCTCATGACTTTACGAGTATCCTGCAGTTTCCATTGCCATTGATTAGCAAAGACAACAACTTAAATTGGAGTACCTGGATTTACAAAGTCAGGGAAGTTTTACTTTCTTCTGTTCATTCAAGTTTCAGTAATGAATCCGAATAATTTCAAAAACGGATGAAATCGGTTTTCGTCAATTACAGATGACATGAGCACCACAGAGAATAGAAAATGTTTCATTTTGACTAGAAACTTGTTAGGACTCTTACAAAAAAAAGTTCCTTAGATATCAATTTTGTCTCTGTAGCCATCTAGCCTCAAAGCAATGACGATGAAAATGATCGCCCTACAGGTGACTTTGCACTATCATGTTGTCTCAATTTGTTTTATTGAATGGGAGTAGTGCTTGATAGAAATATATCTAGTCGCAGATTACTTCGGCAGTTCTCTTCTCCGTGTTTTACAGCGTCGAGAGACCCAGCTTTGCAAGCAATTGATCTTTCATTGATTCTATTCGATAAATTCATCCAATGGAAGCTATTTTCATTTCGGTGTCTTCCTCATGACTTAAACATATCACATGCGTGCGTTTGACTTGGTGCTAGTGTTCTGGGTGGTCAGAAATCAGTATTTAAATCTTCCACCCGGGGATTGTAAATAACTGATTCTAAGAGTAAAAATGAATAGTTACAGAGCCGATTATTTAATATAATTGATGAATTTGTCAGAAAATTAATTGCAAATTCTCACAACTATGAAGCAGAATTCTGGCTGCTAAAGTGATCATTTAGTGCCCATTCAATTGGAAGATAATAATTCACGTTTACGCAGCTGTATTTACTTACCACGCCGTAAAACACGTATTGATTTCATCCTCTACTGTATGTGCAGGTCGATTTATGGTAGTACAAACAGGATATGCACGTTAATAATGCATTATAGTACTTACACTGTTGATATTACAGTAAATGAAGACAAAGATCACGAGATATCATTGTCCAGTTTTTGCGTGCACCCACAGATAACCATCTACTTATCCCGAGCTTATTGTCATAAAATCAACTGTGCTGAATAATGAGCTGCAGGCCTAAAGCTTCAATCGAGCATTCGAAAGGAAATTTTTCTATGAAGTACAATTCGCTTTATAGTCCAACTCTGGCATATAGTGCATTGTATTGCTGCATTACATGTTTTATATACCTTATACTTGTATATCCACTGACAATTTTTAGCTTTTGTCAAACTATTGTAGATTGCAACGTCATTGGTTTTCAAGCTCGACCATTTGATTTGAGTAAAAGTGGTTTTTATCACGTAGGTCACCACTTCCTGAGCCCTCGGATAATAACCCAATTCGCTTACATAACTCAGCAAAGCGTGGTTCGGGTTTTCTCCATTCATTCTAAATGCCGACAGCTTTGCGTTGTAGGTCCAAAACCCCTTTGATAATCCTAGTACAGGATTATTAAGGGGATTTTGCGCCTACAACGCAAAGCTGTTTGGAGGACTTCGCATTGATGAAGAGGACGTTCGGCAGATGAAGAGGCACTTTGCAGATGAAAAGCCACTGCCATCCAATGAACGACGCCTCTTGGGGTGTCAGACTCGAGTGGAGAGGATTTGGTCAGATGATTGCTTTCGAGACTAAAGGTATTCCAGATATCATGCTTCGATAGGAATTAACATCAGTAACGTGGGATAATGTTGCCTATGAGTTTACATCGCTAATAGAGTAAAGTATAGGCTATATGAATCACGGAATTATGACATGGAAAAGAAACTCGCAGTTACTCTTGAGTATCTAAAAATTCACATTCTGACTTTGAAAAGTCAATAATGAACAGTGGAGTATCCGAAACCTTACATTTCGTTTTATGGTTCCATTGAGATGATAAGCAGAAAATTATTGGTCCGGAAAAGAGCCTATTAATCGGCGACCATTGTAATTTTTCCAAATATACTGGTGTCATACTCTCTTGGTTGACATGTTCAACTTATTCTAGAGACTAGTGCTGATTCATTAATAAAGTAGGCCCTGCTGCAAATAATGTTCGCTGGTGGAAGATCAACATTGAAAAGAGCATTATTATTAAATATTTCAAAAGTTGATTGATAACCGGGAGTCTTCTCTAGTCAATTAGTTGATTCAATTAAATAGGATATATTTTGCCGATTATACATGTATAACATTAATCGATATATAATATTGTCAATAGGAATTACATCTTACCGATTCATTTTTAGCATTCATTCACTCAATTTCTGCTTCCTCTCATTGGAGCGATCGCTCCAAGAAATCCCATCGATCAAGAAACACATAAATGACGCAATTTATAGCTGTGGCCTATTCCTGTTGCACCGCCTACTCCTGACTAAGCCATTCAACAATTCGCAGGAATGAAAGAATAACGATCCGAATCCAACCCATGCACGTACAGCTCAATCGACGCATTCCTGTGTCATATGACATAAATGTTCATTATCAAATGGAGTGTTTTCATAGAATACGTTAATAAATTCACAGATGCTATAATTAGTCTAATACATACTCTGTGCATTGTTAAAATTAGTACAGAATGGTGGTTTGGTCTATAGTCCTGTATGACGTTGCTTCCTCATTCTCCCAATTTGGAAGAGAAGTCATGAAGAAGCTCCGATAGGACGGATATATATTTCCACCACGCTTACACTTACGTGATTAGCAATACTTTCTGATTTCCCATTAGTTAGCTCTGAGTCGACGTACTCATCCAAATACGTTGTGTAGGTGATCATGTGATCTCTCACTACAATGTAATTCCTCTGTGATGATTGCCATCCTAATCCATGACTCACAACTGATCAACGCATCTCTTATGAATCAACTTAAAGGAATTTCTTCTCAGGAAACATCAAACGTCATTGCGACATCTAACAACTCTGCGAATGGTCTCATTTTAGACTTGTACTAAATCTTCGCCAACGTTAGAATTTAAAGTACGACAGCGTGGTCGATCTTCACTCATTCCAGCTGCGGTTGAGAACGCCATGGCTCAACGGGAAAGAGGAGCTTCTCTTCCCTCTGCATGTGAGTGTTGACAAATTTTCCTCCCAGCAAGAAAACGCTTTCTATAACCGTGAGATAGATTCATTTTGTCAACCATGTTCTTTGTCGGAACTTTGAACATCATCATTATTACGAAGTAAATGCGTTCGAATTGGTTTCAACGATATTTCAGTACAAACTACAAATCTCCTCTTGAGATCATTAAGGCAGACTTGAAGCTCATGAGCCATCAAGTTAAGCTATTAAAGGGGATAATCTGAGCGTAAGATCAGGAGACTTTGCGAACCAAAATAAGCGACACATCTAATTTGGGCTGACTTGAAGTCTGGCCAGAAGTTAAGAATGAATCGCATCAATTAAAGAATTCTGTGAACAGAATGAAGGTTATCCACTTTGCAGTTAATTAGTTGAAATAAACGTTTAACAAATTGTCATGTGTGCCTGGTAGGACTCGAACCTCTGATCGAACCGGTGTTGTGCAATGGCCTGCGCTGGGAATCTGTTCTAGTAGTCAAAATAGGGCTTTGGGCGGCAGTCAGTTGACGACAACCGAAGACTCCTGTCGATGCAACTAAAAAAATAGTTACATAAAATCCAAAAGTAGTAAGTCCTATATCAGTAAACAAAGAAGTACCCACATGAATATTACCGTTGTTAAACCTTCTCAAGATCCCTTCTCAGTTTTTTAACGCTCACTAACAAGTTATTGTTGATGGAAAACTGGACGGAATGAGATTTACTTTATATTTTCTTACTTTTGAGAAAATTAAAAGCTAATAATGTCTATTCTAAATCGACCGCGAGAAGTACACTGTAAACCGTAGACCGACAATTATCCTACAAAATCACTGACAAAATCAACCGACGATTGTCACCTTCAAACTCCTGCGATGCCCGACGAATTTGTAGGTTCTTCACCGACGGAATTCTGTAAGTTTTTGTCGGTTATCATTTTATTCATTTTAATTTTGTTGGTGTCTTCTTAATAGTTTGTGAAGATTGATATCCGATATTCTATAGGATACTTTTGCTCAATTTTGTGCAATATTGGAATTAAATTTCATATTGCAGGTAGAAGAATATTGAAAATTCGCTTTTTTGCGAAATATACTACTCTAATTGATAAGAGATCATGCAAAAAAACAAAATTACTGAAGGCATATAAAACAATTTATGACAACAATAATTTCAAAATGTACAGAATTGATATGAAAATCAAAAATGAGATTCCCAACTTGGCTTTAAACAATCATAGTGTTTAATACATACAATCCATCAATGTTGGACTCGGATGATAAATTAATTCCCGAGAAGCTAGAGGCATTTTCAATCACAGTTCAATTTTACAGTTCTGTAAAGGATAACATGATTTGCAATTCAACAAAACTGTTGAATTAGTGATTGCTTGACTTTCACGCAATCTGCATTATTGTGTGGCAAAACTATGATTTATTTTGACATAATTTAATTAACTACCTACATTTTTGATATAATTTTAGCCATAATTTACTGCTATTCATTTTGTCAATTTTTGTCAGTTATTGCAGGCGTTCAGTGGCAATCATCCTACAAGAACTAACAATGGCCGACAAAATAGATTTTGTAGGATATATGTCTGTCAATTGTCAGTCAACGATTTACATACTGGTAAATCAACTTGATTTTTCTGACCTTGCACTTTGTAAAAATCTGTAGTGCTTTCATCATCTTTCAATTTTGTGGAACGATCCTTCGCACTCGAAAGCAGAGTAAGTAAAGATAAAACCATTATTGTGTACTTTTAACTTATTATCACAATTGTAGGCATACTTGAGATCAGGGCTGTGCTGAAACGTTGAGTGCTTGTATAGAAACGCTGAGCAGGGTATAGATTTCGATTTATGAACTCTAGTCATGCATCTGAATCAAAGAAAAAGCATATCAGGTAGAGTGGCAATTCAGTATCAATTAAATCCCTAATGTGTTTGCAGACTCGATTGTCTCAACTTGAGTTGAGACCCAAAACCAAATGTGAAGTATACAAATTTTGCAGTTTTGAAGAAATTGCCGCGGAATTCATTTATCATGATAGCAAAACAAAGGGAATTATAGCACGCACGCATTTTGCAAATCCTCCGTGTCACGACAACCTTGAAGAGATGATATTTGTTAAATTAGTAATTTATAACGGTTAATTATTAATGGTTTTTTATTGACCTAAAAAATTATGAATTTTGACTTTATTTTCAAGTAAATTTTTACCTAAAATTTTGATTTAAATGTAAAATTTTTACCCAATCTTTTTACCTAATTAAGTTTTGTTTAACCAAAGAAAACATCATTTCAGACTCACAAGAAAACGTTACTTGTTTTATTTAAAGAAACACATTTTATTATTGAGCCCACAAATACAGAGTTCTTCACGAAAAGAAGGAATGACTCTTAAACAACGAGTTAATTGTTACTGGCGTTGTAATTCATTATTGCATAGTATTTAATGTTTTGGGGAGAAAAGTTTCTGATAAAACGCAGGAGATTTCTCAACTGGGTCGCATGTTGGGCACTTTTGCGATGACTGTCAATCATAAACTGTTTCGCGTATTTCACCGGGCATTCACAAAGCACACAGAAAAGTTCAGTCCTTGGTGTTACTTTAAATTCTTGAGGATATTGGCAAGGAATTCTTTTGCACTTGAATGCATCACTTTCAGCTGTCTTAGGCATTTCGAACAATCGAAGATAGTCAGTGTCAGTTAACAAAAAGATGTAGTTATGTGCGTTCAAATCCTTGCGAGAATATTTGGTGTCCCAATAGCTTAGCTTTTTGTTTTGATTGAAAAGAGTTCGGGAAAACCCAGATCTAAAAATAGCGCCTGGGAAGACCAGATTCCTGAAAAATTTAGTGTCTTATTTAAACTTTTTGACCCTATTTTTACTCTATTGACTATATTAACTTCATTTGTTTATTTTGACCGTATTTTTGCTTTATTGACTTTTTGACTTTATTGACCGCCCTAGTAATTAGTTATAAAATAGAATAACTTAAAATAGATTGAGCTAAAAACGTCAGCCTAGAAGCACAGTAAGATCTCAACTTATCCATGAAGAAAATTGTATTATAATGCGGCTGATGAAATTTTCTTGATAATCAACTTAATTTCCGCTAAACTCAGATGCCTTTTAGTAAAAATTATTTCCTTCTGATATCTAATAATTTTCATAAACTTATAAATAGAGGTTACATATCGATTGCATATAAACATAGGAATATTTGCGAAAAATTTTTTGGCTTAGTTGCTTGAAACTTTCATTAATCGTAGGAGCAAGCACTATATTGTCTGTGATCTTGAATGCAAATGTGTATTTTACTGGAGGAAATGTTATAAATCAATAGAGGCTTTCCTTTCCCACATGACAAAACAAATTAAGTTTGATCTTATATAAAATTCACAATTTCATTCTCATGTTTCTAAGACTTGAAGCAACAGATATTTTACAATTTCTGTAATGCTGAAGTAATAATTATATGCAAATTTATTTATGTATCCTGTTTCAAGTCAGTTCTCATTTTGGTTTCTTGAAAGTTTGATTAGGGCTATTTCTTTTTTAGAAGTATTATTGCATAAAGATGAATTGCAATGCAGTCAAACTATCAAAATGAAAGCCATGCGTGCAATAAGCGAAAATTCGACATGTAAGTTGAACTCATTGGATAGATACAATGAGCATTTTTCCCATACCAACTAAGACAGCAGATCCGCCTACGTTCTCTTATCAATTTCTGTAATCACCTCGCTTGGTTCAATTCAGGTCACCCACCCACCATGATTGCAACGCTTTTTAAGTTCTATGAGCTGTGATGTGCTAACCTATCAATTGTAGTTGATTTTGGTCATAAATTCATATATATATTTAAATCAATTTATTGCCACCTACGCAAAATGACAGGACTCAATTTTAATCAAAATGTGGTTAGGATCTTTACGATTGACCGATGATATAACTAAGTCACAACTTAACTTTATTGTTCTTTTGTTTTTAAGTTTCACGCTAATGCACCGTATTCAATTCATTGATCCCAAACTGTTTGTTTAAATTGCGACGGTTTTCTATTCCATCAGAATATCTGAAAATATAAAGACAAAAGTAGCTGAATGAAATCAGAAACGTCTTTTATATTATTGTGAAAATCTTTCCAGCTAATTTTTCTTACTGTTGTTTACATTTAGACTCCACTTTGCTGATTTTAGACAAAGTCATTGTATTGCTTATAGGAACATTTCAGCTTCTTAAGAAGACATGCCACAAATAGAATGTGGTGGGGAGAGACATGAATTATCAGTAGATACATATCATCATCATTTAAAATTTATCTTTATTCTTCACCTCATTTCATCACAGCATGAACAATTGCGTTTATTGTTCTCGTTGGTGCCTATATATAGATAGATCTGAAGTAAAACTTCATCCTTCTGCGTGGTTTTACCATCTATAATTTCCTATGTATTTGGTTTTTGATTGACCGATGGCATATATTTCTGTTTTGTAGACTATGTTGCATAATGTTGCACATCTGTTGTACATTAACACTGTGTTTAAACTGCATACATTCCATGTGTACTTCTCGTACTTATACACCTTCGAATGTCTTCCATAATTGCTTCAATTGTGAATTAAGCAGTCGACATCATATCTTTTCGTTAACTACAAAAATGTTGCGAAAATCTAGCTTGATGAGAAAATGTAAATCACGCAACTTATATTCTGATTTAAAGAGCCTGGCGGAAACCCTGTAACACATCAATTACAGTAAGTCACAAAATCTTGATTTAGCAAATCTGCATGGGACCCAGTCTATAATTCAATAACCATAGGGAATTGTAATTATATATTTTACAGCGATTTAGGAAGTTATAGTCACAGGTTTCAAGCAAAGAACACTGTAATTAGAAGACAAATTTATTCAAAAATTTTATTTGTAGTTAACCAAACGAAGGGATATCATAGACATTTTTGAGAAAAAGCGAAGAGCAAGCTCACCTTTATTTTCTAGTCGATCTCTATTCAGGTATGCAAACATCTAGCATGTATCGACGTTGAAGGCACGGAACGTCGAAGTGTCTTCCATAAAATACTTTTAGCACGAATGGAAATCGACCAGAAAATATAGGGAAGTTTGCTGTTTGTATTTGCCATAATTATTCAAAATATCATTTTTTTATTATCATCTCAGTTTTTAGCTTTGTTATTCAAATCATTTTATATGGATATTTCATACTTTATATATACAACACATAACATGTTTTAGATTACATTTTCTTATGATTTTCTTTGTTTACCTTTTTTGTGTTTTTCTTTTGGCAGCGAATTGTTTTGTGTTGTATGAAATTCTTGAATTGGTGTTCACTCCATTATGCGATGGCTTACTAAAAAAGAGTCAGGGAAAAGGATCAAGTTTTATTTATGTCAAATTTGTTGCAACCCTTGAATTTCCAACAGCAGGAGGGAGTGAAGTGATAGAGAGATGATGAGGTTTATTAACACACTTCAAAATTTCAAGGATCAGTTGCTGATTCCGTTTGTATTTTGTGATTTTGAAAAATTAATTTTCTTACTTTCGCTGTCTACATTCTTCGAGGGATATTTGAAGACAATATTTATTTCACTTGTATAAATATGTGTTTAATGCTTTTAATTTGCATGCTGGCATGGTTTGTCAACACTAAGTATTTATCTAGTGAAAATCTCATTTTTACATGAATCCGAAAATGTTTCAATCTACGGTTTCGTGTTCTGAGTTCCGATTGAATACTCAAAGTTCACTCAAAGATAGCTTTTTTGCCTTTTACTCAAAAATCTTGCGTTCATGCGTGTTCTTTGAGAAAAAGAACTATACCAAAACTGCTTGGAAATTACTGCACCATTAGGAGAACTTCAAATGATAAAGATAGATGGAATATAGAGAGGAATAAGTAAGAAGTTTGAACGTGCCTTTGTTAATAGGATTATGATTCTTAGTATAAAAAATTGCCAGCATTCTAAAATACTATTTCGCTGTGCAGTTACAGTAGGGTAGTACTATTCCATGCATTATTTATTCCAGCAGATCTCTCGATCATGGACCTGCAGTTTGTAACATTGCAGGACAACTATTTCACCTCACAAGGTTTTGTCTAATGGCTAACACCATTTTCAGACTCCCATAGTAGGACAATGCCTGATCTAACAGCATTCTTTGGATATTGCTGAATTCCAAAACGCATGGACATAGATTATTCAGAAATGTCAATAGACTTGAACATAAACACAAAATGCCTGACCTCGACTCCACTCAACGAAATGTTCGACTCCTCACTGTGCGCTAGTTACCTTCGATGTTGTCTCTGTCGACCACGAGACAGAAGCAACCTATCTTTGTGATTCATGCAACATCTAAAATACCAGTCATAGAATTATTGCATTAATAAAAAAAGAAGAATCAAAAGACATACGTGGAACTCTAATGCATTAAAAATATAATGAAAACACAAATTTTCGGTCGAGACATTCATCAGATGAAAGTACTTTCACCTGATGAAGGCGTCGGCCGAAAATTTGTTTCCCCAAAGTCCTTGTGGTAGGCCTGAATGTGTCCACTAGAAACCTGTTTGACTATCCTTAAGGGTCAAACTATATAACGATTGACGATGTGAGAACTGCAACAGGACATAACAAATGACGGTGTCAGATCATCAATACATTAAATAACTTCGTCATTATTCAAACATTTTTGTCAGCAGTAGCACATTGATTGGTCCGTAGCTTAGTGGTTGCTGTCTTGGAGCGCAATCACCAAGGCTGACAGTTCGATTCCTTAGAACTGCAATTGTTTTGAAGTCTATTCAGGTCTCTATCGGACTATTGCAATTTGTCCCTTAGCGCTTCAAGATATATTCCTAACTTAAGTATGCCTGTATTTTCTAGAGATATTAACTACAGATATTTTCATGCTGCCTCTTCGATTCGATTACTTTGATAGTTCCCTCTTTATTATCGTTAAGTCTATTTAGCACCTATTCAGTCACATGTTGTGCAGTTTTGATGTAGGATGAGCATTTTGAAGTAATAATATGTGTAGAGTGCAATGCGTCGGATGGAACAAAGGAAGACCTTTGTTCGATATTTCTTATTAAGTGGAAGTCAAATACTTACTTAATTGAGAAACTTATTACGTGATGTAAGACTGCTGTTTAGAAAACGCACATCAGGCTATACAAAACTTTACTTTATACGCTTGAATGCAATTGCCGGGATTGCTGGAAATTTTGTGTTGGATCTAGCATTTGACGTAGAATCAGATGTTGATTAACAAACAAAATTCATCCTGAATGGTGTTACTATTTGAAATGACGCATTCAAAGCCTCTTTATTTACATTCACTTCTAAAATGCTTTTCCAAGTTTTCCCTCAAAAATGAGAAAATGTGATAATAAGCATGTGATTGTGTAAGATGGATTGTCTATTGGCAAGAGCGGAAGTAATTTCGCCATCATGTGACCGAAAAGAATCACGACTAAATATGATGGTATTTGACCTTGATTGTCGAGGTTCTCAGACGGATTCGTAAAGTGATGATGGATTATATCAACATTTACCGCGTACCACACAGATAATCCAGACATTCAAAGATGATTATTAAACGTGTTGCATGAAAAAATATCAAAATTTATATAACTTGAGCTACCTAATTGAATAGCTAAGTTACAATCGACTAAAGAATGTAGATTCAATGTAAACATCAAAACAAGGATTACATTGTAGGTGTATAAATTGTTGCAACAAAAGCAAATGAATGTTTATGCTATTCTGCTTCCATCATTTATATAATTCATTTTACTATCCGCATTTGTATGCATCGAAGAGACTATCTTGTTAAACCTGCAATCGCATGGAATAGAAGTATATTCCAGCCTCATGAGGCAAGCATGAAATAGCTTCCAGGTCAGTTGCTGCAAGGAACTCGCAAACTTTGAAACTAAGATTGACCTCAGATTGCTAATTCACATTTTCATGCTTTCCAAATTATCATTCAGCTATTATTGCACAAAAAATTCTCCAGACTAAATCCGAAGAACTCGATATTCTTCTTCGCAAAAGTTCTGTTGATATCTGTAAAATTGTTGTGTAAAACCCTGAACGGAAAGCACTTAGCTTGGTTACTGCATGTATACATGCATGCCAGTGCAACCACGGTCATTCCTCTTCCTCCGTAATCGATGCGACAAATGTTTCCGACCACTGTCTCGTTCTTGGTCACCTGCGGTGATGACGTTAGGAATTAAGTTACAAAATTCTCATTGATCTGTTCCTATAATACTCAGTTTATTGACATAATGTTGACAGCACTGCAGCTATATCATTGAATATTTGATACTTAAACATCACAGCATTTACATATCAATTTCTAGGTAGGGAAGAAGTAATTTCGAGGTTAAATTTCGCTAAAGGGAGTGAGTGAGTTTGCCTCAATCCATTGTGCGGTGATTGCGTCACATCATTGTATCACTTCCGCGACAATTGCATCCGCAATAAAAGTTGAAATACTGTATATATGACGTTCAATTTGTTAAGTCATGATTAAATATTCTTGTTAACTAATTTTCGTAAGCAGTCACGCGCTCTGTCTTTTATCACTGCATTAGCCTATACTACATAGAGGGAACTCTCTCGAAGACATATAAATTAATTATTGGATATGTAAGTGAGAGTTCATGCTTTCAATACTAATCAAGAACTGTAGTTAACCTCAGGAAACTGTTTTCACTCTCAAGTAATCCATTAGTTTTGTTCCATTAATTAACAGTTCACTTCTTCTGTCATCTAGATTTTCCTACCTTTTACATGAGTTGAAGAAGAAGAGTTATTAATTAAATCTGCAGTTTATTGGTGGTTCTCAATAGCATAGATATCGTTGATAGGTATTGAATACGTCTAGTCATTGCCTGAGAGACCATTTCATCATCTAAAGTCTCAGTTTGTCTTATCAACACATAAACCTAACAACTGTACACACTAAAATGTTAGCGACACACCCATTAATTTAATTTTGAATAGTTCTGAAAGTAGAATTCTCCGGCGCGTTTCGCCTCGTTGGACAGTTTGAAAGGGTAAGTAAATGTACAAGTACTGTAGTTGGGTAATTTTCCTTTCATTATTGTCGAAGTATATAAATCGACTTTAAAATGAGGGACAGATAGTATTCTCTTACTCCTTTTCAAAAGGAATAATTTTTTGCACGAGTGATCTGATGGTTGGGAAACCGCTGCGGCTAGGATTATCTCTTAGTTAATCGAATACATTAAATAACTTTCACATAAATGGAGACTACTAAAATATAATGCAACGATCGGTGAAATGCGTGATTATAATTCAATTCCTATCAATTTTGGACTCAATTTACAGGGTGGCGCACGTAAACCGCCAGATTTAAAACTTTTATTACTCCTCAAATATTCATCCAATCGTCATGAAATTTCGACTCATACTAGTTTGGAGTATAGGATTTGTGATGATTATACCTGTTGTACTGAGAATTGTCAGAAAATTCTGATTCTATTGACCGAATGACATGTACTCATCTTGTTGACATCGAAAATCTAGATCAAGTTAATTAACTTAACATGAATTGTATTCTGCACAACGAATTGTGCGCAGTCTTGAAGTGAACATTGTTCAGTTACTTCCATGTCATATAAAATACCATTCGACGATTAAATCACTATCTGAAAAGAATCGAACATAGAAGAATGGATGATTATTCGGTTGCAGAACGAGCAAAATGCGTGATGCGAATGGCTCAAGAGTCCAGTGGAGGTACAAAGGCTTTATTATTCAGAGTAAGGCAGGAACGCGAGAGCACCGGATGCCCGTACCGTAACGCGGTGGCACACATACCTGTTGCCCAGTGGTAGTGTGGTGACTGTCAAGCGGGACCGGACATCTTCTGAACGAACGGAGCAGAATGTGGAACGAATTGGGCAGCACTTCGAGGAGGATCTACCGTCGTGCATCTAATGCTCTTCAAGTGAGTCACCGCACTATCCAGCGCATCCTCCATGACCATGGATGGCATCCGTACAAGGTCCAGGTGCTGCAGCGATTACACGACGAAGATCTGGAGAACCGAATGGAGTTCGCAGAACAGGAGCTACAGCGCATCCAAGCCAACCCGAGCCATTTAGTGGAACTAACCTGGTCCGATGAAGCTCACTTCCATCTGGATGGTGGTGTAAATCGCCACAATTGTCGTTATTGGGCCAACCAAAGCTCTCACTAGATCAAGCAAGAGTCTATGCACTCGCCACGCACCACCGTCTGGGCGGCAATCAGCCAATCAGGTATCTACGGACCGTTCTTCTTCGACACCTCCGTCAACAAGGATAGGTATCTCAAGATGCTACAGGAGGAATTTTGGCCAGCGGTGCAGTCGGACAGAAGAGGCAGGAGCATCATATTCATGCAGGATGGTGCACCTCCACACTGGGGACTTCCTGTGCGTGAGTGGTTGAACAAGAAGATGTCTAACAGATGGATGGGACGTGGATCTCCTAACATGCCCTGGCCACCGCGTTCACCTGACCTGACGCCTTGCGATTTCTTCTTGTGGGGTTTTGTCAAATCCAAGGTTTACCATACACGGCCAACATCCATGCAAGACCTGAAGGACCGCATCATACAAGCATTTCAAGAAGTAACAACTGAGATGTGTCGAGAAACTGCTTTGGCCTACCAAAAGCGACTCGAATCCGTCCTCGAGAATGGAGGAGGACACGTTGAAGTTCGATGACTACTAACACTTTTTTCTTATGTTTTTCATTTAATAAATGTTTTCTATGACATTTACCTTAATTCGTTTTGGTCATTATTGATAAAGACGTGGGGGAAATAAACGGAAAAGTTTTATCATTAAATTTGACATGTTAAGATACATTGTTGGTATGTCAATTTTACTACATGTCATTCGGTCAATAGAATCAGAATTTTCTGACAATTCTCAGTACAACAGGTATAATCATCATAAATCCTATACTCCAAACTAGTATGAGTCGAAATTTCATGACGATTGGATGAATATTTGAGGAGTAATAAAAGTTTAAAATCTGGCGGTTTACGTGCGCCACCCTGACATTGAATTTTGAACTTGAAATGATTAAATATTATAAGGAAAATAAATGATTAGAAGCCCATTAAAAGCTCATTAAAAGCCTTAGATCCTTTAATTGAATTAACACCTCAACGGTCTAGTGCCCCGGTAGAGCGCACATGATCACTTACCAGAAATCTAAATTCAATGAGATATCAAACCATTATAGAGTAGCTATATCAGGTAGAATTGCAACTCAATATTAATAAAATCCCCAATGTGCATACAGTTTCGATCTTATCAAATGAACTCGATTTGAGACCCAGTACCACATGTGAGATGTGCTACTGTTTACTTTTGTATAAATTTACACGGAATTGACTTATTATTATGTATGGATTCGCACTCCAGCTTTCACCGGAGGCGGTCGTCCGTCTCGTGTGTAGCTCACGCGACACCCAAACCCGCTTCTACACCTGTCTCTATCACACCGATCGCTTCGAAACTTATATCTACGGCTTCACCACTCTACAAGCATTCATGCAATTCTTATCTCTGAAGAAACTTTCTTGAATTAAGATCAGTGTCCTGCATTTTTTATAATATCTACTGCGCATTAGTTGCAAGCAGTTGCGCTATCATTGATCTCAATTTACACTTCTCGTGTGTCTCTCTTTCATACATGTTTGCACAATGCAGTCTCGCGAGCTCTCAACTGTTCCCTCAAAGCGCTACACGCGAGAAGACTACTTGTTACGTCTGCGCGGTTCTGCAAATGTCCCCATTCCTCGGTCAGCACGACGCAAACTGTGGTATCTGAGACTCCTTGTGAAAGATGCTAACGCCTGTACCGGCGAAGCTTATAGTGCGACTGTGATTCATCCATCAGCTGAAGATGACTGCGGAGTTATCTCTTCCTACCGATCAAGGTGCGTGCGCCCTGCATGTTTACGTCATGATCACGGTTTCCCTACGCGTCAAGAGCGACCGCAATACCGACCACGTGTCCTTCGTCCATTGCCACGTGCTGATCGCCATTGTATTCCCATCAGCCGATCGGTAAACTTCAGCCTTCTCAACATCCGTTCTTTGGCCAACAAGGTTGAGGACATAATTGAGCTTCGTCGAGATGAATCAATTGATATATTCCTGCTAACTGAAACTTGGCATGACTCTGATGCTGTTTGTCTCCAACGCCTAAGATCAGCAGGTTTCGCGGTTACTGATCAACCTCGCTCACGATTGCACCCTGACAATATGTCAACAAATCACGGTGGCGTCGTTGCCTTCTCATCCCAAGGTTTTCGTCTCACAAAACTTGACTGTCCCCGCACATTGACTTTTGAAGTGCTGTGTACCCGAATTTTCTCTCGATCAACGTCATGCGTAGTGATCCTTGTTTATCGAACCGGTCCTGTGACGTCACAATTCTTCATGGAATTGTCTAGTCTGCTCGATATATTCATCACCTGCAACGATTAACTGTTTCTTGCTGGGGATTTCAACATTCATATCGAGAAACCTGACGATACAGCGGCTCGATCTCTGCTTGACCTTTTCGATGCATATGGTCTCACTTGTTGCATCCAGGCCCGACACACGACTGTGGTGGTACTATTGATATTGTCGCCACAAGATCTGATCTCCTACCTATGGCCACTAGAGTCTCCGATCCTGGCCTATCGGATCATCGGTTGATCAATTGGTCAGCTCCACTTCAGCGTCCTCCAACAGTGTATCATACAGCATCAGTCCGTCCTTTCCGGCGTCTTGATGTTGACTCTTTCCGCATATCCGTGGCTTCGTCTGACATTGGTGATGTTAATCTATTTATTGCATCTGACCCTGAGAGACTTGCAGCTAATAAAGTACAACAAGTACAACAGCTATAAGTACAACAACATCATCACCGCTATTCTTGACTTTAATATTCCCTGGAAAACTATACGCTGTCGCCAACGCACCTCTGATCCGTGGTACGACGAAGACTGTTTACGTTACAAACGTCAGGTCAGAAGGCTCGAACGTCAAGTCAAACGTCGTACTCGAATTGCTTCTCCTGAAACTGTCGCCAGAGCAGCAGAACTGAAAGTCACTCGTCTTTCATACCGAAATCTCACAAAGTCGAAGCGTGAGCAGTTCTGGCGCTCTAAGATTTCGGCTGAGCAGCACCGTCCGAAACTGTTGTGGTCATCCATAAATGGCTTGTTGGGACGTGGGAAAACCAAGCCTGACGTACACATCACGGCAGCAGAATTCCATCGGCAGTTTGACAGTAAAATCAACGCCATATATCGGTGTCTTCCTGTCTCCACCAAACCTGACTTCTCTTCAGCACCAGCGGGTTGCTCTTTCAATGAATTCCGTCGCCTATCCATCTCCGATATTGTATCAGCCACATTAAAGCTTCCCAACAAACAAAGTCAGAATGATCCTTTGCCTACTCATTTATTGAAGTCTAACATTGATATTCTCGCACCATTCATCGCTCAATGAGTCACTGAGGTCGGGCTCGTTCCCGAGTCTGTGGAAAGAAGTCAACATCACTCCGGTTCTCAAGAAGGGTCAACGATGTTCTGATGATCCTATTTCATACCGCCCAATATCAAACCTTTGTACTCTATCTAAACTACTTGAGCGTTTCGTCGCCCGTCAGCTCCTGATCTATTTTAAGGCTCACTCTTTGTTTCCATCCTTACAATCGGCTTACCGCTCTTATCATTCCTGTGAGACGGTTCTGTTGAAAATTTCATCTGATATTCTGCTTGCTTCTGATAAAGGTGACCTTACCCTCCTCTGCCTACTTGATCTGACATCCGCTTTCGATACCGTGAATCACAGAATCCTACTGAAACGTCTGGAATTATCGTTCGGCCTTGGCGGGACAGTTTTAAGATGGTTCTCGTCCTTCCTCTCAAACAGGCAGCAATGCGTATCCTCGAACGGCTCCAGTTCCACTCCGTCCACTGTCGTCTATGGTGTCCCACAAGGCTCTGTCCTGGGCCCAATTCTTTTTGTGTTATACATTGCTGATTTGGCCGATGTCATCAGATCTCATGGATTGCAATTTCATTTTTACGCTGACGATATTCAGATTTATGGCTCCTGCTCTCCTTCGGACACTGATTCATTGACACGACGCATGACTTCCTGTATCAATGAAGTTTCAAAATGGCTACACTCTAACTGCCTTCAACTTAACATCGCCAAGACTGAAGTGATGTGGTGCTCTTCACAACTTCGTCAGAATTTGGTTCCTCACCTTCCACTGTTCATAGGCAGCCATTCGGTAACACAAGTCAAGAAAGTCCGCAATCTTGGCATCTGTCTCGATTCGACCCTCTCCATGAAATGCCATATTCAGCAGACAGTTTCTTCGTGTTTCAGCGCTCTTCGCCAGATAAGATCAATTCGTAATTGTGTTCCTCAGTCGGTTTTGTCTACTGTTATAGTCAGCATTGTGCACTCGCGTCTCAATTACTGCTGCAGCTTATACCAGGACTTACCCCTCAGTATCATTTCTCGACTGCAATCGGTCCTTAACGCTAGTGCAAGACTCATCTTCAATTCTCGCAGCGATGACCACATCACGCCTTTGTTTACCTCCTTACAATGGCTCCCTATTCGATATCGCATTGAATACCGACTGTTGGTTACCGACTATTGGTTACCGACTGTTGGTTATAGTGTTTCGTTGTCTTAATGATGAAGGTCCATCCTACCTCAGAAGCTGTCTCCAGTTGGTTTCTGAACTAAAATCGAGATCACACCTGCGATCATCGTCTCTGATGGCTCTAGCTATACCAACGACGCGCCGTAAAACTATTGGTGACCGAGCGTTTTCAATATGCGCCGCTCGTGCTTGGAACAAACTTCCATTATCAATTAAATCTTCTGCATCCGTCTGGTCATTCAAACGAAACCTTAAGACACAACTACTTTCGCACTGTTTCGAGTGACCCCGTTTCTCTCTCTCTCTCTCTCCAGCATTTCTTA
This sequence comes from Prostheceraeus crozeri, assembly GCA_907163375.1. Classification (NCBI taxonomy): domain Eukaryota; kingdom Metazoa; phylum Platyhelminthes; order Polycladida; family Euryleptidae; genus Prostheceraeus; species Prostheceraeus crozeri. The sequence goes on from CAJQUW010014359.1 coordinate 135,404, forward strand.
ACTGTTTACTTCCACTCTATTTTCCGATCCAGATGTTATGTTGTAATATGTCTAATTGTAAAGTGGCCTTGTAGTGTCTAACGAAATGCCACTTAAAAATTATTCGTGGAAATAAATAAATATGGCAATACAGAAGAAATGATAGTGTTTTACAAATACCCCGCGTCATGTCAACCGTAGAGAGGTAATACAGTTTGTTAAATTAGCAATTGGATGGGTTGCTATATTACTTAAATGCTCAGCCTTTTTAGCAAGATTTTTTTAAGCGCCATCATATCACAGACTACCTGCCACAGAAAGAGCAAAACATCATGATCAAAGACAAAGATCACAATTAACTTCAAAAGATGTAAATGGGTAAATGAATGTAAAGATGTACTTTACTATTCAGATTCAAGAAATGAAACGTAGATTTAGTGAATAATAAAATTATGCCGTTGAATATTGAATTAAATATTTAATTAAGCTAAAAGAGGTGAAAACAATGATAGGAAAGATCTAAATCATGTTATAAGCAACAATTCGTTTCAAAAGCTGAAGTACATGATAACAATTAAATAAGGTACACACAGCAACTAGACTCAAATTAATTTACATTTGAAGAAAGCACCATCATGATTAACTTGCTTATTCAAAGTGGGGTTGAGTTTTTTTATGTACATGGCTTCCAAAATATTTAAGTCATAAGTGTTGGGAGCTTGAGATAGAATTTTGAAATTGTCAACTTTACAGCTGCAACTGCAATTTAACCTATGGTCAGAAATGGCTGACATTTTTTCCCGATGTTCTTTTATTCTTACGTTTAAGTGTCTTGTAGTTCTACCTATGTAGGTAGTGCGAGGGTCCACCTCACAAGCGAATTGGTAAATGACATTAGACCTAAGAACTTTGGGAGTATGATCTTTGTTGGAGAAACCACTTTTTAGTTTATTGCATGTGAAAACCCAACGGATAGGAAATTCTTTATCTATTCTACGGAATAGTGATTGTAGTTTCTTTTTAAAATAAACCGATTGAATGCCAAAAAAATGGAATTTTGAAAGTATGGAGGTATTGGGATTCATCTTTTTCTTTTGGAACACCGAATCTTTTGTCCAGATACTGTTTGACCACTTTTTGTATAAAGTACAACGGATATCCATTGTTTTGAAAAAATTTTGTCACTTTCCCTATTTCATCATGGAAAGTTTGCCATGATGAGCAGCCGATGTAGGCTCTGTTGATCAGAGTGCTTAAAACAGAAATTTTCCATTGCATGGGGCATATGACTCTGAAATTCAAGGTTAGACCGGTGTACGTGGGTTTTCTGTACACCTTAGTAGTTAGCGTGTTGGATGAAACGTCCAGGTCAATATCTAGAAAAGGTAGCACTTTACCTCCTACCTCTGCGGTGAATTTCATATTACTATGCCACTTGTTAACATAGTTGAAGAAGGATATCTAGATAACACTTATTTAATTGTTATCATGTACTTCAGCTTTTGAAACGAATTGTTGCTTATAACATGATTTAAATATTTAATTTTCAGCCAAGAAGAATAATAAGATCTCAACTTTTCCATGAAGACTTGCATTATAATGTGGTTCATGATAATCAGTTCCATTTCCGCATAATTAAGATACTTGTTAGTAAATATTCATTCCTATTGATATTTAAAAGTGTCATATTAGTTGTATAGTGGTTTCACGTCGTTAATTCTGTATACAAACACAGGAATAGTTTTCAAAAATTTAGCTTCTTGAAAAGTGATCAAACGTTCTTTTTAGACCGCAGGAACAAAATCTCTGCAAAAAACTGAATCTTTTCTGTATGCTGACATTATTTGAGACGACACTCAACCTAGTGTACTATGTAACCATTTCTTAATACTATGCAACACTATTTAACTCTGCTTTCCATTGCATCATTGGTTCCATATATTTGAAGCCATGAAAAAGCAATTTAGACCAATTATTCCGATGTTATGCACCAGTAAGTCCACTATTTTATACACAGCCATCAGAAGAAAGCATTGCCACCATAGACAAGTAATATGACAAGTCTATGAATTTGTCTACAAATACCATTGTTTCCACGAAATCATGAAGTGCGGAATACATCGGCATGAAGGCTGAATATCTGCCTAATGCATTGTTTTACATATATCCTGTGATTCATTGCACATGTCTTTTTCCACAGTTGTTCAAGATGCTGATCATGTTCGTAAATGAATTCTATTTTGTGGAAACATGGGCGCATTGTAAATTTGCGGACGATTAGGCCGCCGAAGGTATATACGAAAAGCCGCAAGCAATTATTCATAATCCATTTACGAGTAAATAAATAAGCAGTTCCGTCAGATGTTATCATGAAGCACAGAAAATGGCCTATTGTCTAGATGTCTTGTGTTCCATCTGTATTTGGAACTTATGCCTTATGTCATATCGTATGGATTGTAGCTCAGCCTGTTGGTTCCGACTTCACTGCTATCATTCGTTGGCAATTATCACTAGTAAGTAGACATTTATTAGCAGCCAAAGCTTAATGCTATCACATAAATGTAATAATGCATCGATATGCTTGATCTCATATGATGATGCTATCTCCATTTTGTCATGTATATTTCAACACACCATCACGCAGCTCCACAAATGAATGAGTTTGAATCAAACGGAGGCGACTTTCTACACAACCCGGCCGCTATATTTACAGAACAATCCAGTATTGCAGACACTAGGTTGTGATGCATTAAGACGTTGATTACAGATTCTGTAGGAGAGCAATCTTACGATGTTAATAAGAGTTTGTGACGTAACGGGCTTGTATTTCCCACTATCCTTTGAGTGGTTTTATCTTTGAGTGATTTGACATTTCTCTCATTTACATCATGAAGCTCATTAAAGTGTATTAGTTTTATTAACTTAATATCCACGAGTGATGACGACAACGTAATACATAATGCTCAGCGGAAAAGTACGGTTTTACTCAATTTTTGACTTTGTACGTTGAAGTAAAAATAATTATGACTCAAATTTGATCTGTAAATGTAGTATGGCGCGTGAGTGATCAGAGCTGATAACAACTCGATGCACAGAAATCATGGGATTGGTTTGAGTGGTAGTCTACAGCACTTCCAACAAGGATTTCTAGTTCTCCTAAAGCAATAATTCTTTCGGAGCATTTTATCAGTTAGAAAATGATGGAAATTAATGTCTACTACAGTCGACGACAAACAGTTTGCACAGAGGTAATTTCATGCGTATTTTTTTTTAAATTGTTACTATGAAAAAATATTAAAATGAAGACATCTTGAGTGCTAACAATTATTTATTATATTGTACGACAGACACACTGAAACGCTCAAAGACATTAATAGGTCCAATACCTTGTCCGGAACCCCTTCGCAGCGATGATGTCCTCTAATAATGTCCACTACTGTATACAAACAGCAAAATTAGGCTCAAAAATAATATACATAACAGTACTGACAATATAGTTGCATCTCAATTCGACCCACAGTTTGCAATCGGTATAGACGTATCGCAAATAATGCATTCTAATGAAATGCACAAGCAATAAATAAAACACAAAAACACACGAATGTGAATGAGAATAACTATGCACAAAATTTTGCAAAGAGTGATTTGAAGTCCACTGACTCTGAGATGGGCTGGATGGACAATTTAATCACTTCTGCTACAGTGACGTTTCAAAGTGGAAAAATCACGAAATGTATTTGTTGGTCGTAATATGTAATTTATTGATGAAGTATCAGAATGAATCCCCGATTATCTTGAAGGCTTTTCAATGAAGTAAAAATCAAGGAATTAAAAAATTGCTTTGTTTGAACATATTACCTCGTGCTTACGCAACCTCAGGAAACCCTGATAGGTTCGTTCTGTAGAGGACATAACTTGCTTCTCTAAAAATTGTACAGCAATTGTTCGTTGTTGCAACATCGTTTCCGGCTACGTTCATTCAAAGTGAGTTAGGTTCATATGGACCATGTCAATTACGCCAATTCTCAGACACTTCGTGCATAATGACGACTGATGACAGTCTAATGATGATACAATTGAGTGGTGTTCATAATTGGTACGTTCGCTGCGATCTTCACTTAGTTACATTAATCATATTGACAATATCTTTCACTGTGGAATTTTGTTGAATTTTAAATTAGTATTTAAACTGGCTCCATTACTGATGTCTAGACAATTTGGCTATAGTGATAATAGATCATAATGTTAAATTTCTATCAATATAATTCGATGCATAGATATGATTCGAATGCCTTCTTGCGCAGCATTCTGTAACATTCAACAAATAATCATGCAGTTCATGAACGTAATAATTATTATTGCCATCTGAAGACAAATTACATTTATATTAAAATTTTACTTGAGATCTAATTTGTACTCCCCGTCTGTTGTGTATAGAGTGCGAACAAGAATCGCCAAAGTCGAAACAGAATTTCTTGAAACTATAGATTTTTGCAGAGAAATTGTCTGGAGATTGAAAAACCAGTGAAGTGATATAATTCACATCTTCAATACAAATTTGCCTGGATTGTCAGACTCGTGCTAGGAATATTCGTCTTTGTAAGCCATTTGAACAGGAAATGAATAAGAGATCGCAGAACATGCGCGGCTAAGCTTCCCTGATTAGGCAAGGGATTTCGATATATATCAATGATAAGAGAAAAAGATTTAGGTTCTCAAAATATTTTGTTACTTATGAGCAACGGTTTAGGAAGATTTTGATTGCATGACTGAATTGTATGATGCATGAGCTGCTGGTTGATTAATAAAAATTTAATCCCCCTTAAATCGCTTTTTTCACGAAGTATAAATGATTTTTTCTTATTTTATACAATATGATAGGGAATGAAGGAAATATATCTTCGTACTTAACATGATTCTTTGGTGAAAATAAATATATTTTGTCTATTTCTTTGATTTCAGGCAATTGACACCTTCTTTTATTTTTAGACGCTTTTATTACACTTTAACCTGAATATACTCGCAGGTGAAGGTCATGAAATTGCGAAAAATTGTTAAGATTCAAGTTTAAGATAGTCTACACCTTCAACTGATGATAACAAATTTCCTCAAAGCAAGCCCGGAGCATGTATTCCGAAACTGCCTGATGCACTTATTGATTATAATGACATTTTAAGCAACGTCTTATTGATATGACACAGCAAATGGCCAAAACTCGGATAAGCAAAATACCCGTCAACCTCAACAAAAATTTGATCAAATTCAAAACTCTGTTAAAATCACAAAAATTACGATCGAAATTCATAACAAACTATCCCAGAAATGCCAAGGTCTTTTCATACGCAGCTTGCTACAGAACAAGTAGCGATCGCTGTCCAACGTAACTGGTTCAACCCATGACGCTTAAAGCAATAGGACATCGAAGCCTCATCCGGCGGCAGACTACGTGTGACTGATAAGGCCCAGTCAAACCCGGCGGGAAGCCGTTTCAGAAGTGAAAGAACTGCAGGCAAAAGTAGTGGCATGTTTCGATACTGCTTGCCTAGTGGTGTTTGAAGATGCATATCTTCAAAATCTTCTATGCCCTTCTTGCCAGAAAATCATAGATATCGAATTTTCATAGGAAGTATTCTATTTTTCTCCAGAAATCAATATTTGATTGGATTATGTGGGCAGTGTAAAAAAGTGCAGCGATAAGTAATAGTAGACATTAGCTATGCCTGCTTAGAGGTATTTGAAAATGCATGCCTTAAGATGCTGCTATGCCCTTCTTGCCAGATAATCATAGACATCGAAGTTTCATAATATGCATTCTATTTTACTCCAGAGATCATCATTTGATTGGATTGTGTAGGCAATATAAAGAAGTGTAGCCATAGATTTAGATGTAAATGTATGAATATAATATACATATAATAAATAATATATTAAATTTGAATTATTAATTTATGTATGCCTGTTCAGAGGAATCTGAAAATGTACATCCTTAAAACCTTCTATGCCCTCCTGACCAGAAAATCATGGATATCGAGCTTTCATAAATAGTAGGCCTATTCTGTGTGGCTATATGAATGAACGTGAACGAATAATGTGTGGGCAGCGAAAATAGGCAGACAGAAGTTATCATATATTTCAAATAAAATTTTCAATATATTCATTTTTCATTTTCTATAAACTGAACTGAGAAATCCTCTTTCGGCATGACGAATTACTTACACTGAAACCGCTCACTACCAAGCACATACGAAGGATGTACACCAAGTAATGTCGGTTTTAATCAGCCAATCATAGAAAGAGTTGTTCCTATCGTTACATGCCAAACACATGCAAGCATATACAAACCGAAGTCAATATTCGTATGAAAAACATACCAAAGTTCTGAAAAGGTATGAGAATCTCGCATTAATTGGTCGTTTCAAATTGTATATGAAATTTACATTGATTTTTATGTAATTTTCGCATCCAGCGATTTACACTGTGCATTTTTTATCTTAGATTTACTATGGGCTTACTGCTTTGTGGTTTGAAATATCACAGAAATGTGAATATCTACTCATCAATAATGTGTTGTCTACTACAGCTAGTACAGTTTAAACATCGCTGTATTATTCTATATTACACAACATGCTAAGTTTTAATAATATTGGAATGTATTCATCATGATTTCAAGAAGTACGTATTTATTTCTGCTACTATTGTTTGGAGCATTTTGTGTCTACTTATTATAATTTAAAAGTAACATGTGGATGGAATAATCTCTATCCCTTTAAGAAACAGTTTGAAAACCTCGTGAAAGATTCGAATACCTCTCTTACTTCTTTAATACCTCCTTCACAAAATGGTCTTCTTGCAAAATCTTACCGAAATTCGATTTTGATAAAACTGTCACACAGAGACCGAAATAAAATTTGTATCACAAGAGCATTTCTAGTAGCATCCAAATTCTTGCTGGATAATTAACTGACTCCTTACAACTTGCCGAGTACAGATTTGGCCTAAATAAACATAAGTAATTGATTTTTCGGCTGAAATGTGTGCAGAATCATAGGTAAGAAAGTAGGTGCTAAGAAAGTGATAAGAAAGGGACTTCTCTTGGGAGGGCTTTATTGAAGCCATTTTGTACGTAGACCAAATACTCAACAGGTACGATAATTGACCACCGCAAATAGAAATTCACTTTAAAAATTTTTGTGTCAAAAAATCTATTTCTTATACAAAATCTTGAGCAACAATGAAAAATATATCTTGAATCTAGTGATGAATCTTTTCAATAAAAATTTGATTGACTTAACTGCTATGCAAGTCAACTGGAGTAGATTCATTTTAATTCATTTAGATTTATTTCATTTAATTCATTTAGATTCATTTTGTTCTAATTTTCCTTTATCGATGTTTCAATGTCTTTTAATTAAATTTATTTTTGTCACTTGTTTTGAATGATACTTCACAATTCCCTGTGATGGGCTTAGACTTTTAAATGACCAAATTACCGTTTGAGAGATATTAGTGAGACATTGAAATGAGAATTAAACGAAATTTCACAGCCAGTACAATGAATCCAATCAAATTTTAAAATGTTAAATTCAAATAGTATTTATTTGCAACGAATACTCACACGTTTTTTTCTACTTTGCAACTTTGATTCAGTGTATTATATCCTAGTTCCCAGATATTAATGCAATTATCAAGACGGACTGAATGTCATTTGAGAGCAGGTCTAATTTTAAAAATATTTTTGCTACTTCATCATGGCATTACACAGCAGCATCGTCTAGTTTGATTTCAAATGCAGCTTTATCCAAATACTTTATCATTAGTCACTTTATCAACGTGACGGTGTGCATGTAAGTCTTATTTGTTACTTCTTATTTGAATTTACCATGGATTTCGTTGTCAGCTATACTAAATCGAATATTGAGTGGCATGAATCAAAGATTTCCACTTTCTTCCAATGTCTTTCGCATGTAATAAATGTTCAGAACAACGACAGTGGTTGATTTGATCACTAAATTTGCATCGCATTTTTCTTTATCATGTGAAATATTTTTGAGTTTGTTCTGATTTCAGTGATTCATTGATCAAATTACACTCGGATGAATAAAAATAGAAAAACATCCTTGTATTGCACTATTCCATGTGTAGACTGTAATGAAAATGAGCGGATTTGTGCGAGAAGTCAATTAGTTCTTAAGAAGATGTCTATATCAACATCTTCGTCGCGATGATATAAGCTTAATATTTGTTGCCAACAGAGTCATCATTATCTGATGCTTCAACAGTTTGACGGAATTTCTGGTACATCTGTACTAAAAAGGTAGTTACAGAGTTTATATGTCATTTTCTAAGTGGTTGCATACATTCTTCAGTGAAAACGCATTATGTTTTTTTGAAACAGCCCCATTGATGCATAAAACAACATAAGTTATAAATGTAATCATGCTGATCAACTTTAGATTTCACAAACACATCCACAAACTGAAATTCTTTTCTGTAACAAAGTTAGTCTATTATTCGCTTTCCATCTTCTGATGGACTATAGGTTCAATTAACCCAAAATTTCGAACGGCTATAAGCCTAGAGTAATCGGCTTGCATTACCGGTCAGTGACGAAATCAATGAAATCCAAATATGACCAAGTTTGTTGTTTTCCACGTAAAAAATGCGTACGATTCCGCAGGGTAGAGCGCTCGACATTCGCGTAATCCTCCCCACTCTTCGCTTTAATCTTTCTAAACATTCTCTCTGGAACTGACACACGAGAAAACACATACACAAGCTACAAAGCCTTATGAAATGAATGATGTCAAGTATTTTACATCTACAAATCATTCTAAAAAGTTCACTATCGCCTGATGCATGATGATGCTGTTTGCACAATGTTTTGAAATATTTAAATGTGTAATTGTTCGAATGTTTTTAGAGCATCTCCACATGTTCTGGTCAGCTTAGTGCATGTTTAGGATCTAGGAAAAGTTTCCTCATCAAGCGGTTGCTAATTGCCATGCTGACAGCAACGTTCAAATACTATTGTCGGCTACAGTAATATATATGCGTTTACAGTAATTTAATTACGCCTAATGAGGCAAAAGCGCTTGCAGTGCTGACGAATTTAAAGTATTAGGCGCTAGATTGGTTATAAAACCCGTTCTCGCAAGAATACAACGACAAGTGGAATATTGCAATAGAACCAACATAATCAGCTGCTAAAATGAGCATGATATTCATCATATCTATCAGATATCCTGGCAATCTGATTTAAGCGTATTTGTTGGCTAAGCTTGAGTCACGCTGTTGCATTATCAGAATTTAATTTGTAAAATTTCGTAATTATTATGCACAGGGAGATCATATCGTAGCAATGGCAATCTAGTTATTTTCAAGTCCACTCTGAGACGCAGTTTTATCCTTTTGCGGTTTTGTCAAAGCTCAAATACAAATTAGATTGTGCAAGTTAAGTGATGAAATCCAAGTTTGAATCGATTTGCTGTGGCATCATTCCGACAACGCATGAATGTCAAAGCAATCATTTTCAGCAAGTTATACATTTTGCGCAGCTTGTTTAAGAATACAGAATGTACAATGCAGGTTCATCAACGATAGGACTCAGACAAAATGAATTGATTATATTGCATTTGCGGTTAGTGGGATTGTGATTTGCCACAAGCTTCTTAATAGAATGTACTGTAATTACAATGGTAGTTGTTTTGCTTCTCTTCAAGAGGAAAAACTTTGGATAATAATTTTGTTTATTTATTATCCTGTTGTACACTGAATGCGGAAAAATCCGAAAATTTGTGAAGATTATGCAAATAAAACGGACAGTGAAAACGACAACAAAAAGTTTGAAGATTTTTAACATAGTGTTCAGAAAAAGCAAGTGAAAAGGGGGAAAATTGTACCCTTATTGATTACACGTGCGAGATAGAAATATAATATAATATATGGCACAGAAAGGGAGAAGTGCTGTTTTAACAAACAATAACAGATCGAATTAAGACACGACACGGTCAAAATAATTCGAAGGATCCAGGAAACGGAAGATACCAAAGTTAAATAACTACCCTAGTGGAGAATCCTGTAAATAATTAGGTAATTAAAAGCCATGAACGAATGAATACAAATTAATACTAACCACATAGAGTAACCTACTCCAGTACAGAGTAGGGACTGAAATGCGTATGAAGGCTAGTCGACGCAACTTTAGACGGGAAGGGAAATAAATTGATGCTGATAAACGATTTTATTTAACCATTTAAGAACTAAAATAAGAGTTCGTCATGGACCTGACGAGAAGCTAACTTAAAAATAAGAAACCTAAAAAAACAAAATTAAGTTTGCTATGTATGGAGTCATCAGGGAGGAACCATGTGGCTGCATTAAGCAAGGTTTCGTCCCCTAACCTCTAACCTATACCACGTGGCGGGGCCAGGCCAACCATATCGAATGAGCGACATGGAAGGTCTCTCCAAGCCTGAGGAAACATAGCAGAACCTAACCGAAAATAAAATTTAGGAATTTCTAGGACAAAAGGAAACACATGAAACTGGAAGAGGTTTCCCTATAGAATAAGAATATGAATTACTGACTTCAAAGCAAGAAAATTAGAAATTCTCCGATATTCAAATGATGTGCTTCATGAGCATATTTATAAATGATTCTATAATAACCTTGCAAAGTCTGCTAAAACTAATGTCATCTGAATAATAAAAATAAATCTTTAAGCCTATAAACTGTAAACGAGAAAATAATTGTTTGCTGTTTCATTACATGTACATTTCCCGGCTTCTTTCTTCAGAAACAATTGTTTGCCATTTTTCTACCATGAATTTTGTGAATAATAAATTTTCACTTGTAAGTAAAACGCTGATAAAACAATTTCTTTTAATATAAAATTATGACAATTATTTCCAATCCGTCTGCCTAGATCTTCTTTTCTCCCACATTTCACAAAGTCGCATATTTGTTACAATGAAGATCAGCAGATTGTGATAAAAGTTTATTTCCAAACTTCGAACTTCAATCGATTTCTTATTATGAATATTGAAACCTTTGTCTGCTCACATTCCTCATACAGACGAGCACGAAACTGCACGGTTTTCTGCTCGACCAGGTCGCGCTCACGATCAGCGCACAGAGATAGGAGCAGGCGTTGGTTGGGAAGTATAAAAAGCGACAGTCACACGCTCTTCCCATTCTGCCATCTGTCGCCAAGCGCGTTTCAACTGACTTTCCCTTCTCTCTACAGACGGAGCGGCCCTTACTGCGCCGTCCATCGAGATCTCTAATTTCTCGAGCGGCTCCTGTTCCTACCCTGACGTCGACTGTGATCCGGACCTCGAGGAGGAGTCCTTCTTCGTCCAGGCTAGTCCGGAGGACCACGCAGCCGACTGTGAGACCTCAGACTCAGACGACGATCCCGACGACGCCATGGCGACGCGTTACCCCGCGCCAGTGGACGAATTCGAACTCTTCTGTCGCATCGCTAATTCTCCAGCTCGTTCCTCGCCCCCTCATTCTCCTCGAAATGGCAAATTTCACAGCCCGATGTCATGCAGTCCTTCCGATGATGTGACAGGAGCTCCCGAATCTCAATCCTGCACTGGCAGTCCATTCCGAATCAATCCAAACGCTGGCGGAGTCATGTACTCGCGTCAGAGGTCCCGCTCAGTGAAAGAAAAGTCCAGAAACCGGTTGCTTCTGGCAGACGATGCGACTGCCCGCTCGCGGTTCAGCAGTAAATCGATGCGAGAACGAAGACAATCCCGACAACCCGGTACACAAGTGCAACAATTAGGCGACGACCAGCAACTTTACCGCGTGCGAAGTTTCAAACGTACCGCGAAAGGCGTGGTCAGCCAAGGTGACACATTCAGGACGCGATCCCAATGCAGTCTCAACTCCCAAAATAGCTCTCAGGTAAGATCCAGGCATTTCATCATGTGTGGGAAATAAATATTCGACCGACCGCAATTCCTTCTCTGCTTGACAGATGTGATGAGGTCGAGAATCTTTAAATAATCATATCGTTGGTGATCTGTGTCTGGAAATTGTTATTTACCCTGATAATAGTGACCCCAGTCTTGTAATAATAATAACTGAATATGGTGAGACATTTGCCTTACATACTGCACTTTTACTTCAATAGAAAAGACGTGTAGGAATTTTGCTTCCGACATTTTTTGTGTGAACACTGAACAGTCATTCAAATTTCGTTTCCTCTCTTCTTGACATAAAAGAACACAAATGTATGACAACTTCTCGTATCAGATGCATCTGTGATGAGACCCATTTATGGACCTTCACAGTCGTTTTCAGTGAGTAAATGAAAGAAGACAAAAGAGGGTGTCAAGTACTGTTGCCAAAACTCTCCTATTAGTTCCATGAGTATGTGCAATAGCTACAGGACAACCAAAAGTGATAATTGATATCTTGATGAATTGAGGTATACTGTTCCGTGCTACCTCATGCAAAAGTGATTAAAATTGTCTGAATGTGATACAAAGCAGGTGAATCACTTAGTGGAATATTAAGAGCAATCTAAGATCTTTTGTCTTTAGCTTATCAAAGGTAGAAAATTTCTTTTATGAATACAGTATAATGATCATGCAAGCTATGCAACCAGTTAACATTGAAGCAGTGAGCTATGTTCCACAGGGTGGATTCCTGATTTGACTAATGTTTGTCGACTTCCGAAGGGCTATTTTCCATCGGTTGACGATGTTGCATCGAGAAGGCATGTGAAGTCAAGGAGTAGACTAACATGAATTTCTAACATTGCTGTGGTTGTTAACAACGATGATAATTGTTGAAAAATTCTTTACTAAGCTGAGCGTTTTAACGATCGCTCCTCTTTGGTTGATTAGTGTCTTTTGCTTAGACCTTGTTATTTCAAAGATGCTCAAAAGTTATCAGTTGATAAAGAATTGATCATGACGGTCATGAAAATGATGACAATCGTATCACAATGACTTCATCACATTTTCAAGTGATGTTTATCTACACAGCTGAACTTCACTCAAAAGGAATACTTGCAATATTTATATCGTGCAGAGTGCCATAAAGTATAGCAGGGTTGTCAATCATGCAGCCGATTTTTCATCCCATCACTTCTTAACTGTTAGAAGGCAAACAAACATATTTTTGTAAATCATCAGTAAACCTTTAACTTGGAAATTTTCATAATTAGCATTTATCAAATAGAAAGCAATATTAGGTATTTTCGACCCCGGTCAGACCTATAAATTCATGCATTCAAATTTTGAAATTCCATTTTACATTATTCTCAGACTAGCCATTATTTGGAGAGTTGTCATCAGAATTGGATATCAATTACGGAATCAATATGTATGTAGAATGCATGCGGCATTGGTTATTTAGGAGATGCGCTCTGTTGTCCACCATTAAATTGCATGTTATTCTAGATAGCAATTATCCGTTAAAAACATGTATTGTGAATTCGATCTTATCATAAGCAATAGTACCCATCTTCGTTATTTACGTGTGCATAAAATTCATGAATAATTGTTAAAAGATGAATTAAAATTTATATATTTGATGAAATGCAACATTATGAAAACTCAAAATATTAACATGCACGCATCTTCAAATGCAGAAATTCTATGTCAAATTATAGCCTTTCTAAATAAGATAGACGTTTGTTGACTAAACTTTTCTTGGTATTCTCCTTTCTAGGGCGTCTGCTAAGATTTGAAGAGTATTGTCATGTGGGATAGTTGAGATGATGGTTTGATGGTTATTATGCGATTCGTTTGATATGCCGCATCCATTAAGGGAATTCTCTACAACTTGATACTCGTCTACACTTTTATCCTTTTATCTCGTCTTTTGCATGATAACTGTTTTATGACAGTCTTAATTATAGCTTTTTTCCAAAATGATTAACTGATTGATTCGTAGTGCTATTTCGTGTTCATTGTATTCTGATTTTTCGTTGTGTTGAGTTATTCATGTTGCCATCACTTTTCATTCTTTGATTCAAGCATCAATCTTTGATTACATTGATCTCTTTGCATATAAACTGTTTGTATCTAGCTGGATAATTTCACTGCTAAAACCGCTTTGTAAGTGAAGTTGATAATGGATGATATAATTCGACGAATTTACATGCCTTCAATAGTTCGGCAAATTTCATTTCACTTTTTGCGAGACAACTACACCTTTTCCATGTCTATTTCAGATCTTTCCAAATGAATTTCAGACATTTCCAGATGGATTTCAGATTTCTCCAATTCAATTTTAGATATCCATCAGAAACTCAACTTCGAAGATATCTGAAATTCAATTGGAGAAATATGAAATCCATCTGGAAATGTCTGAAATTCATTTGAAAAGATCTGAAATAGAAATGGAAAAGGTGTAGTGCTTTTCATGTTTTATACATTTATAGATTATGTTATTTGTTAAAAAATATTTTGTTTTTCAAATTATATCATGCGATATAATATTTACGTATAAAAACTGATAAACATTTACTTTAATAACATATTTCCAGCTTTTTTAGTTGCATTTTCCACGTGCTTAGGTGGGTTTTGATAGTCAACAATTGTGCATTCATACAATTATATTCACTATCTCACTTGGTACACATTAGCATAAAACATTTGCCGCATGACATATTCTACATCAATCTAATAGCTGCATTGTCAAAGGGCAAAAGCAGCTTTAAAATAATGATCTCAAATTGCCTTAAAACGTAGTCTTTAAAATGGTTTTATAATCGTGCTGCTTTGCACATTGTTCTTGTTGTTCAATAGTTCTTGCGCCTTGGCATGCCTGTAATGTGTCCCATGTTTTTCAGGCCCGATTTAAGACTCCAGTAATTGATGAGTACGATAGACCCATTGATAGCCGCTTTGTTGCTTTATTCTCAGCGATCGCAGGAAAGTCAGCGACATGCAAACCGGGAACCTTAAGTCGTAACCGTGATTTGCTAGAAAGTGAGAGTTTCGTTTACGCATCCCTGCCATTCCAAGGCACAAAGCCATGCTAGTAAGCTATGGGTAGGCATCCGTCAAACACTCACAACTCTCATCAGGTTTAGGCTAATTACTTCAAGTGTGAGCGGTGGTACCTCCCAAGGCAGACAGATTCGAACCCTGGCCTTTCTGCACTCCGTGCCGAAGCGCAGTCCTTAGTCAAATGAGTTATCCTATCATCTATTTAAAAGTAAAGAACCGAAGATTGGAGTGCTTCCAATAACTTGAGTTGTTGATGGCAAATATGAGCAGTATGATATAAACACACGATGTAAATTATATATTTATGAATAACATGCTATTGACATCACAGAGATGGCTCTATCTTGCACATCCAAAAGTATCTTTTTAGGTTGTCGATTCATTTAATAGTTTGTTCAATTATGAAAACGATGCAAAAAGTTGAAATAAAACAAAGAAGCATTTTGTTATATGATAGCTTATTTACGGCTTTTGCAGTTATTCGCTGAGTTTGATGTTTAAGTGAAGCACTGCAAACAGTCGCTGCTGTTCCTGCAATATTTAGATATAACCCTAATTGTTTCAGTAGATATTTTAAACATTATAGGCCCTTTTCGGATGCTTTAGTCGCTACTGCAAGCGAAGAAATCATGCATAGTCAATGGCCGTAGTATAACAGAACAATAAATAAAAATGAGGAATTATTTAAGCGTGATTAACCCCTTTTTCTTAACCCTTAAAATTTCATTTCAAATTGAGGAAAGTGCAGCCCTAGCGATTGCGCAATGAGAAAGGACACTTCGATGCACTATTACTATTTGAAGGTAAAGAAAGGGTTTAGAATCGAAAGAGAAAGTTGTCGCTGTTGGATGGCTCAGTATTGTATTTCGCTCATTCAAACAATCTCAACTGCATTTACTTAAAAGCAATCTATCGTTTGGCAATTCATTCATTTTAGTGAACAAATCGTTGTTTGAAACATTTGACTTTTGAGTTCTGATTGTTTGTTTGCTGATACAAGTAGCAAGGTATGGGGACTTCCCTTAATGCTTGCTGAGAAGCGTGTCACATCATTCATGAACAAGCCAGACTATCATATAAGGAGGAAATGAGGTGTTTTATACATCGCTAACACACTTATACTCTCAAGGATAAATCTGCAAATCTAATTACCTTTCCAACATGTGTAAATTGGCAATGTATCGGGGTGTACATGCATTAACCCTTTAACGTCCATGGGGGCCTCTGAGGCCCCCAGCGACTTTCATTTTTATTCCTGACTATCCATTTTTTGATCAAGTTTAATCAGATTTCCTGAGAACTTCAATTATCATGTCTAGAACATGTATGTGAATTTCTAAGTCTCCATGCGCACTAGTTTAGGTGCTATATGGCTGTAGATTTTTTGTAGCGTTAAGTACCAGTGGGGGCCTCTGAGGCCCCCAGCTCTATTTTGACAAATTTTGCATGCTTTTGGCTCTTTTTGTGACATCAGGTAAAGCCAAGTACATGATAGAATCTGAAAACAGCTATTGTTGCAATTTTCAAATCTACACCGGACGCATCGGCGCGAATCGTGAGGTATAGGACAAGCATTTCGAGTCGTTTTGGAATTATCGGAATTTCTTTCGAACACCGGCCGTCACATGACTGCAGACAATTTCTCCTCGAGCCTTGATGTTGCCCGAGCACTTCTTGGTCGTGATCTGACATATTCCGGAACAATGAGAAAGAATAAAGGTGAGCTTCCGAAAGAAATGTAACCATCACCCGGTCGCGAACCATTCACAAGTATTTTTGGCTTCCAACGATACGTCACTCCAGTCTCCTACATTCCCAAGAAGGGGAATGCCGTGGCACTGATTTCAACGTTTCATCATGACGATGAATATCAGCCAGAGGAACCAAGACAGCCAAAAATGATTCTCGATTACAATCGAAACAAGGCCGGGGTCGATACTCTTGACCAAGTGTGCAGGACATATTCTTGCAAACGAAAGACAGGCGATGGCCATTTGTCATATTTTGCGATCTAATTGACATGGCCTCCTACAGTGCCTTTGTCATCTACACCTCCATCCATCCTCAATACTACCCTACAGCATCTCATAGACGCCGTTTATTCCTGATAGAACTGGGAACACAGCTGATGGCGGTGTCTGACGAATTGCAGAGGTCTCTTCGGCTGGAACTCCAGGACCTGTTCGCGTAACCTTCAATCTCGCCAGACGCCGCTGCTACCTTTGTCCTCGACGATTGGAGAGGAAGGTGAGACAGATCTGCCATGAATGCGAAGGAAACGTTTGTAATGAACATTGTCGCATCAGCGAACATTGTGCTATAAATCTGAATTGTTTTGATTTTCATGGTAATCGCAGAGGCCTAAATGTACAGTAAATGGATATTACATGTATGTAATGTGTTATACTATAGAGGTATTAATGCTAAATGTTGTATGTGTATTTTCCTTAAACATCCTTATTGAGTTCAGTATCATATCTAATCAAACAGTCAGTCATTATCATGAAAAATACACTGGGGGCCTCAAAGGCCCCCACTGGACGTTAACGTAATTTTTTTTCTTGGATGTTAGAGGGTTAATGGCGCATCATCACTCTAATTGATGAAAAGTACATTCCGCGAGGGTGTTTTGCAGGCTGTTGCGTACTTCATTTGATCGACTTTCTACACTTATATTCGTGCATGTTTCAGTCTCACTCAATTCGATCGTCTCAAGGCATTTATTTTCTACATGATAGATACTCAATATGTCGAACGTCCCGAGTTGTCTATTCAGAAATAATATTTTACGAGCGTCGTTCATTTAGGAGTATGTAGTGTTGCTACCTATGTGTTTTACATGTATTTGCATGTACCTGATGCAAAGAGTGCCAACCGATGTTACAGCGATCCGAAAACGAGTATTATGAGGTGATCCTATCTCAATTTTTAAAGAGTGTGATATCACCGTGTCGGATGAGTTTTCTATATTTTCTGAACTTTTAAATTGAAAGATGAAATAAACGGATAACTTTCATACAAATGATTGTTGCCTGTTATTTTGACATTGAACGCTTTGTTCAAAAAAAAATAGTTTAGTCTTTGAATGCCACATTATTCGCAAAAAAACTATGTCGTATACGGTCCTGTGCACGATAATGTATATTAGTTTACGATGGATCAAATTGCCAAGCAAAAGATGTGCAATTGATTGGTAAGACTCGAGCTAACGGGCAGGCCAGGTTGACTAGACCTGTGCTCCACCAACCTAGCAACAAGCCGCTTACATGCTATTGTGTCAATTGGCAGGATCAAACACTAACATCGCATATCAGTTGTGATATTATATGATACATGCAATTATGATCAGTAAATAAACATTTCGTCACCATTATGACTGCCGACATTGAGACCGTTAGTGGAGGTCGACTGTCTACCAAGGCATGTTAATAATTTATTTATTTCAAATGTTAGTGGCCATTTAGAGGTGATTAATTGACAGAACGGGCAGCATATTCATGGAATGATAATAAAACGAAGCATGACTGCTATAGAATCTATCTTTCGCCATCATTCAAGGATGAATTTAGACTATAAGGCGGAATTTCCTGTAAATGCAGCAAAGATAGCGCTTATGTAGGTCCTTTTAAATTTTCTGCAAGTACTTTGATAAAATTCAAGTTAATAATGTAAAATCTTTAATGCGAACTAATCATTTCTCTTGAAAAACATACTTGTAACTCGTCATGAGATAATGATTGACGTCATGAGATAATCATGAGATACACTCTACGTTGGTACTCCATAATATGAATGTCTTAGAAATATAAAAGCCAGAGACTCTTTGATAGGTAACTCAGCGGAATAAGTGTCGCCAAAACTGCCAACATGACAGCATCAAAGATTTTACAGCTCATTGATTAGCAGCGATGTTGAGTTCGATTTTTTCCTTGTTTTACTAATCAAAATTTTATTGCTACAAAATCATCGTCAAAATCGAACAAAAGCCAAAGGTCGTCAAGACACTTTTACCATCAAGTAAAAATGGAAAGAGATAGTATTATTTGAGTAAAAAGCTTCAGTGGTGTAATACTTACAGAAATGAATGTTATTGAATTTGATCGACTCTCAGTGTTGTTATAGACATAAACTAATTGTGAATAGGATGTTTGATATGAATTGTGATTGATTGATATGAAACATGTGGCATAACAGATTAAATGGTTCACCATTCCCCTTTTCAGTTGATCTTTTAAGTATGATGCTATGAGACATTGAATTTCCATAAAAGTAATCCCACACCAGTACTTTAGATCAAGAGAATAAAAATTCACCTTTTCTCTTCACCTGACAGCAATGAAAGAAAATTTGCTCACGTTAATGATTTTCATCTCCTGGTAGATGTTGACCCATAATATTGAAAGTGAAACGAGTAAAAGTTTTTGGTGGAAGCCGCTGTGCCCCGGTTTCCCTATATCTTCATCTAACATCTAGCATAGGCCAAAATGCAACGAAGTATTTCGTTCATGCAGTTATTGTACACAATAATTGGCTTTAAAGATGACTGGAATACTAAATTTTCACTCACGAAAAGTTTGAAAACTTTTTGACTTGATGTTAAAGATTTGAGAAGAATTGAGTTTCTCTGATGTTTACAGCAGAATGGATAATGATATTTCTAAAGACTCTGCTAGTAATAATGAAGATCGTTTCCTTTGCGGAAAGTAAGATGAGGAAAATTGTAGCTCAAGGATGTCTTTGCTCTTTTGAGTTCCATTATGTTATAATGGAACGTGATAAAACGGAGTTATTCTCGGCAGAACTCCGTCTGTTGAAGTTACTTTCAAGTCATCACAGGATCACAAGTAAAAGAGGATTAAATTTGCTGCATCAAAGGGACTGAACTATTCCTAAGTGTCACCAACGATAATTTCATTTAGAAACTTCATGAATCATAAACCGAGACAGAGAACATCGTTACGAGAAAAGTGAAGTATATGTATGAGTGGTTGAGTTAAGCAGACAAAATGATTAATCTGTTTGATAACGCTTTGACTGTTTAGTTGTGGTACCACTGATGTGACAAGTAATGTGAAATTATTTGCTTGAAGACCTTTAAAAGTATGATTATAGATGCATTTGCTTTTGAAATAATACGACACATTTACTGACGATAAGCTGAATATCGAAGGGACGTTTTGGCATGTCTGAGGCCTACTTTATTTGATTAATGAAATGATGTAATCGAACAACTACTATTTTGGCAAGTAGCAGCTCTCAATATGATAATCAAATTTCAAAAAGTAAAAGGCCTAGCCACAGCAAGACATGGATTTTATCGGACCATTTTTGAAACTGTTGCTTACACTCTCATCACAAAGCTGCCGCCCAACAGACGAAAGAGAGAGAATCAACCAGCAAAGCAACAATTTGTTTTGATTAGCGGAAGGACCCAGGTGAAGGTGATCTTTCGTTTTTTATTTTTAGAATAATGCTGTCAAGCGTTTTCGGTTAGCGTCTACCAGCCAAACGAAACAGCACTTGTACCTGGGTCCTTCCGCTAATCAAATCTAGTCACAAATGACTCTAGTCTGGCAGCCAGAACGAGTTTCTGCAGGAAACGAGGCCGAAAGTGAGACTTTCACAGAATGATGTACACCCAATGCCTACTGCGAATCTGCACGTCTGCCGAGTTCTAGTGAGTTCCTCTTCTTGTCAGACAAGATCAAAGAAAAACACATGTAAATCCAATGTGACGCACATTGAAGTTTTTGGCTAAAATGAAATTTTGCATGTTTTCTCTGATTAAACGAAAAGTACTAAGCTCAGAGTCATAATTTTTGGCATGGAATATCTTCAGGTAACTTCCTATGATGTGCATGTGCTTTTATCATGCATTTAATCGGCAATGTATGTGAAAATGAGGTTGAAAATGGATAACGTTGCTCAAAATGTTTGTGTTTGCCGACATTAAGAGGCTTACCAAAATTAAATGTGTTTAGCTTTATAGACAGGTGTGCATGAAGATGAAATGAAATGACCTGAATACATTCTATGCCAAAAGTTATGACTCTGGGCTTAGTACTTTTCGTTTAAATAGAGAAAACATAGAAATTTCATTTTAGCCAAAAACTGCAATCGGCATCCCATTGAATTTACATGCGTTTTCTTTGATCTTGTCTGACAAGAAGAGGAACTCACTAGAACTCGGCAGACGTGCCGATTCGCAGTAGGCATAGGGTGTACATCATTCTGTGAAAGTCTCACTTTCGGCCTCGTTCCCTGCAGAAACTCGTTCTGGCTGCCGGACTACTCAGTCTCTGTTCGGAAAACAACAATTTTTTCAGACACGGAAAGAATGGATCGCTGTCAGGGTTTATGAAAACTTTATTATCATAGCGTTGATTGACATTAATTGTATCATACGACAATTAGATAAGTGCAATTACATTTGCTTGTGACCAATAAATAGTAAATTAATACAATGCAATTAATCTTTCAATGTTGCAATTGCTTGCATAAACTTGCAATAGCTAAGTAATTAGCTTATTATAAAAATTAAAAGTTTTGGGAAAGCCAAGTACAGTGATGATCAACAAAAATATAGGTTATTATCAACTATACCAACCTATATCGACCTTATATCCAAGGCCATCATCAGTTTCTGAATCATTTTATGAACATTATATATGAATCGCTTTTGAATCGAATCAGTAAACATGCACAGAGAAGCATGCTATGCCAACGCTGATAAAAATAAAATCGATATAATTGACTTTGACCCCGGTGAGACGAATTTACGGTTGCGAGAAGCTATCCCAATAGAGAAATACAATCCTCAAATTAACTCAAAAGCAGAAGTTGAAGAATTGAAATACTTTTTATATCTTTGATTTTTATGAATTCCTCTTAACGCATATAACTTAACATGTTCTTTAACTCTATGTTTTCCACAGACTCTTCCACTTCTATGCAAGATTGCATGATCAGCCTACAATGTTTTTTCGATCAAAATTTGAAATTGATTTTCTGTACAATGTACATAAAATGATTCAGAACCCGATGATTGCCTTGGATGTAAGGTTGTAGCATAAAGTTGATAATAGCCTACATTTTTACTTACCATCACCATACTTTGCTTTCCCAAAACTTTTAATTAAAATTATGTCGAGCCAACGAATATTCGCTAATGAGTTTATATTATCTTACCAGCTAATTCCGATTTCAACAGATCACTGGTTCAAACCTGAAGACATGTGATCAGGCCTAAAAGGCCGAATCTTGTCAAATTTGATTACATCTGCAAAAATTTGCTGTCCATGCGGTCCATTCAATTTTATATGGAATATGTTTTCTTCGCATGCAGGTCGAATTCATTTTGTTTGCCACATTTTTCGGTCAACGGTTTCGTCAGTGACTCAAAAATACACCAAGCAAGAAGTCCACACAAAGAACTTATGTCACTGGCGATGTCACAAGACAAAAATACTGGCAAATGACAATAAATCATATCTGCACCCGAGAAAATTATTTTCATATGACATTGATCACTTCTGTTGAGATTCCAAAGAAAAATGGTCCTCCCAAAGATGTGGTGGAGAAATTGTTATTTCTCTGGAAAAATTTAAATTTAGTCTTACTCAAATTCAAAGTTGAAAAACATATATTGTTTGTTGACATAAATTCTCATAATTAGCTATACTAGCCAAGTAAAGAAATCAGATAGAGAGACGAACAATGCACTGAGCATCGAAGTACATCAAAGAAGCGCATTCATGTGAATTATTTTCAGTCAGTGTGGAGGTATTTGATTCCCAAGAGTTGTGCTGCTTCTTTTATATGTGGCAAATTTCCATAAAAAACTGAAGTTCTAGAACTAATTTGTCTGCACTGCTTTTGTCAGTTCATCAGTTCATTTGTCGACGACATGCATTGTCCGTGAGATTCTTTCAATACTGAATTGGTACGAGTAGTATTTCGTCCATGGGATTACAGGATTCAGCCAAAGATTGCGGCTGGGCTTGCATGATTAATTTATGTAGATACGACACAAGCTAAAAATTAAGTTCAAATGGACATTCCTTATAAGAAGAAGGGTGGCTCCGATTGCACCATTGTTGCTTCTGTCAATAATCACAAGAATGCAAAGCCGATGTAGTGTAAATACGTTGCTTCATTCTCCTTGAACATGTTCTATCTTGCTCAAGCGTCAACATGTCATGAACAGGACTCCTACCGTATCAACCAGAGCGAATCAGTAATATGAACTAGAACAGGTTCGTTATTCAATCTCGGTAATCTGGAAACGGTGCGACCTTCCCAATAATTCTTTCAGAAATTCATTTGTCACTAGGAAGGCAACGAATGATTCATCGGGGCCTATCACGGTCATAATCGGAATCCGATCTGGTATTGAGAAATGATGACCGGGAATCGATCGGGCATCGAGCCGCTGTAATAATCGGGCGCTGTTCACCTGATGAACAGCTAAGATTGAATATCTTCAAAGTTCAACTTGAATCACATGTCAATAATAGTAAAAATGACAATAATAATACCATCCTTGATGTAGAGTCAACTGCAGATCATTTGGCAGCTAAATAAGGGTTTGAAATGATAGATTAATTCCTCTTGGATTTTAAGTGATTTGTTTATCTTCAGATGAATTATTTGTTAGCAGGCTATACTAAAAAACATAGGAAGTCTGAGAAGTAAATTTTCATTTTTTATAAACATGTATTTTTTAGGATCTTTTAGTGCAAGAATTTTTGCTATCTTTAAGACTTTTGAGAATGCAATATCAAGCCTTATTAGCTCGAGTGTAGACATCCAAGATCGAAGCAATTAAGTTTGACATCATGCTCTTTGAAAATGGCACTAATTTTGCATTCTATTATCAATCCTTCTCTCTCTTTTCCTCTGTTTTTCAGTACATTTGTTTTATACCAGAAGTAGGCCTAGGCATTTATATGAGGAAAAATGCGGACGTTGAGCGCGAATAATTTTCATGACCAAAATTTGTTTCCTTCCCATGTCTTCATAACGTCCTTTTGCACGTCTTGTCTTTCTATTTTCCTTCTCAATTCCTTGGTGCGAAGCAATCATGCGTGAGGAAGTCGGTAGGTGCAGTATCTTTTATTTGCTTTTTGCGTAGCCACGCGTAAGATGATGTACTTGTAAGGAGGATATTTGTTACATCTTCTATTCCATTAAGAATACAAAGTTTCTTTGATTTGCAAAAGCTGGTATTTTTCCCCATTTATCGTAAATGGGATATCGCAAACATCAATGTTTTATTGCTGTGTTTTTATAATGCGTTATTTAGTGAAACTAGTTCCTATTTATTTGCTAAGAACAAAAATAATAACGTTTACTTTGCTGTAATACAACAGAAGGTAATCTCAGAAGTAGCCGTCTAGACATGTTGATCACGCTAGAATAATATGGAATAATACTCCAACAGAAATGAGATATGGATGCAAGATCGTTCATGTATAAATAAAAAAAGATACCATGAATAGTTAAGTGTTTCATCCTTTATTTTATATTTCATACAGCAAGCAATTTTCTTAGTCGGTTATTGACGAATATCGATCAAAAATCAAAGAGTGGCAAAACCCCGTCTCAGTAAACTTTTAATATACTAACTTTTGTAGCTTTGCTCAGGTGGTCATTATTAACCTGCTAAAATGGACATGTTCATCTGCCAACTGACATGCCACCAATTGTACTAAGTTGCATTTGTACATGTCACAATCTCTCAACCTTCACATTTCACATTTATCCAACTTTACAATTTAGCAAGCTATTTTAGACAGCGAATGTTTCAATAAGATCTCTTATCGCAATCAGTTTCACTGGGAGTAAAGAACGATTTATGTGTGCTGTCTTGAATCTTCTTTCAAAGAAATTCAGAATATATTAGCCTACATCGTTTGTAACAAAAAGCCGGTAGCCATCTATTCTGTAATATTTTTAAATACGCGATGAATGTTTCTATTTTTATTGCAGCGATTCTCTATGAACTTTGACATTGAAGAGGTATTAAAGGTCACAGGCCTCCTTTTGTACTTCCCTGGAAGTTTGTTTGTGGCAAAGAATACATTTCGTTTTCAGCTCATATCCCAGATTTCTTTGTCGGTTAAAGATTTGTAAAAACACGTTCTGCAAATATTTGGTTGCAGGTAATGAGTCGACAGCTGAAAGCATCTAATTCCAAGCTTTTTGAGGTTGTGGATTTATTTACAATGTTTTAATTTTGTAATCTATATGTCCGGATAGATTTGTTATCAAGCATATTTATGTTTTGGCTTGCATTATGATTTAATAATTCTAGGTCTTGATAGAAGTGTAAGCGACAATTGCATGTGTGCACCTTCGCAGCGCAGTACATCCGTATTTCACTAAATACAAGCTGTCCTTGAATGAAATATATAAATACAAAGTAGGGAGGAGGTCGTTTGCCTTTAGCTCACAAATCACGTGCATTCTGATTGAGTTTCCGACCATTTTATGAAGAAAAACGAAATTATCGAAGGTTATGATCTATCCACACATGTACGTGGACAATGTCGTTGATCATAGGTAACTCTAAAATGGAAATTGGTCCACGATATTATTCAGACAAAAACTGAAACTGAATTTATTCAATAATGAAATCAGACTTAAGAAAATCTAATAGATCCACTGCAAGAACGATGTTAAACTCCAACCGCAAAGAGTTTAATTATATCGAGAAATCCCCGTATCCCGATCCGTATCCACTTCGTGTTAACCATGTAAGCGAATAGTTCATGGCCATAAACCCGGTGCTTGGCTGCTTGTTATCAGTTTTTGACTAATGCTCTAATCAGTCAAGTGATTTTTCTGATGATTACCGAAATTTAGGTTGCGTTCTTCATTATAGCCTCTAATACAAATTTCTTAAATTGAAATTAACCCAATGAAACTCCCTTCCAACATCAATTTGCGACCATCATCAATTTTAAATAAGGTACCCTCTAAGTGGCTCTAAGTTAAATTCGAATGGTCATTTTTAGGAAATAAAGTTTCATTAAATCTCTAATTAGCCATAACATCCATTGTTCTATGAAAGAATAACTAGCTCTGCTATCTTGTATCGCTAAATAAACATAACACCATTACTAAGTTAGACCGATATCAACATATTTTTGATCAACTATCTTATATACATGTATGCATCACATAAAATGCATAGGTGTAAGTGATTATGCGTCTTGTAGAGTGGCATGTGACAACCGGGGCTTGGAAAAAGTTAATTGCAATTATTCACTAATGGTAATTGATTGTACACAGAAATTTAATTAATTTGTATTTGTATTTATTCAAAATGATGACAACAGCTGGATGCCAATTACAGTCATCAGATGCGAATGATATACAGATTACAACATTACCAGAATTTAAATGAGACAATAGAAAACCAGATACTGAAAATATGCACGTACCTGAAGGCTGAAACATATTACAGTATGAACAAATATACCTGATAAAAGACATAGTAGTAAAATACATAGCATTTTTCAAATACTAATGAAATACCACAGATTACCAGAATAAAGGTGAGACATTAAAAACCAGATATACTGTAAATGTACCTACCTAAAATACATGACAATAAGAAAAAAAGATACTTTATAAAGAGAACCGAGAAAATCATGTGAAATGTTTTATCAGAAACCTTTTTACTGTAGAAAGAGATGCACTGAAAACGTCAATTTCTTTGAATTTGTTTACACTCAAAAAGGTCCTCGGGAAGAAAGCATGTTTGCGTAAGAGTAAGAGACTTTTTCTTTTTGAAGTAAAAATACCAGTATTCCTGGTAATACGACCAGGCACTTTAAGACAAACAGCTGATGTCAAATAATTGCAACTGATTGCACTATTGACAATCTTGTGAAATAGCAAAATGTCTGAAATCTCCTTGCGCTCCGCGAGCGGATGGATCATTGATTGATGGATGGCCAATTATTACAATTCAATTGTTGGCATGGGCCTTCCTTCAGTTACAATTTAGTTGAAATGTCTCAGATTTGTAATCCTCTACGATTTATAGCTTATTCAAGTACTTGCAGCGGCACATGGACAGTTTGGCCATTTGCCAAAATGATTGCGAATAGTAGAAATATACATGTATTTTCTATCTGTTGATTTAGAGATTACAATGATGGGTTTAACTTTCAGAGATGCACTCTGTTTGTTTATAGAGATCAAGCAACACCTGGAGCAGTCTATGAGAGAAAAAACAGAACTAAATACAGAACTTGTTGCAGTCCGCGTAAGCTGGAAAGTAGACTGCAAGTCAAGTAATTTGAATTACATTCAGCCCCATCGATTTCGTCTGATATATGCTTGTGTATCTGTAGATTCTGAACACGATTAAATCAAAGTGCTTCGATTAGAAAAGAATTTCGTAGAAATGCTGTGAAATTCTTGGTGAATTAGTCAATAGGCTAAGAGGTTGTTAGGCTATGTTTACAAGAGGTAACAATCATCGAAGTTTTAAAATTTTCAATTAGTCAATTAATTGATTGAAGCAAGGACTCAATTAATAGATTGAACCAAATTTAATTGGTTGATGACGAATCAATCAATTTTTCCAAGCCCTGGTGACCACTCGTACATTGGAGAGAAATGTCAAAGTCGCAAACCCAACACCAAGACTTTGTCTGTTCTGATGGTGATAAAATATAATGACAATTGAATTGATTGCTATCATTGAGTAATTCCAATTAATTGATTATTTCTTGCAGCAATTAATTGATTGCTCAGCCCAATTCGAGTGTAATTAATTTTTGATGAACTCTTTGATAATTGAAGTCTCATTTTTAAGACAAAATCGACAGGAAAAACTGTTGATTTTCATACTTCTTCCCAAGTATTCGCGATTTTTCTTGATTTTATATCTCTTGCCCATTGATACCTATTCAATCACCAGATGACAGAAGCTCGAGTGAATGAATTGTCCATATGTTCATCTATTCTTTATCTCTTACTCTAACCATTAAACACGAAGCTTATGTCTCCATCCATTCATTTAGAAGTTTGATAAATGGGACGGAAAATCTTTCATCCTTCAGGTTATCAGTGGAAGCAGCGGAGATGAAGGGCGCTGTCCTTCTGCTACTCGTCTCAGTCCAGCCGGAAGTCAGCACGAAGTAAACGCCGCCTGGCAGACAACAGAACAGCCGATGGGAATCCCAAGCATTTCGTACCGAATCCAAGTGCTCGGAGCGCCTGGGGTGGGCAAGTCCACACTCTGCCGACAGTTTATGTCATCAGAGGTTCTCGAGGTCTACAATGAACAAGGCAAGATATGCACATTCTTTATTAGCGATATGCATGCATTTACTTTGAACTATGATGCGGTAGACTGCGCCAAACGTGGAATATGGTAGAAAATACAGTGGCCGGAAAGTCAGCTGGCCGGCAACGTTGCTCTTAGCCGGCCCGCTGACGAATTTGTCTCGTTGTATATATGCTGGCCCGACCGCGATGTGTTGTCATCCGTCGGCGATTGTTCTGTCACCACGTTAGATCCCCCACTGGCTATGCGCTTCCGTTTTAGTTGCAATTGAGACGTCAGAGGGAACCCTCCAGGAGACCGAAAACCTTGACAACTAAATAATTACTGGGAATCCTTATTTAACCGATTTTAACCGGTTACCCGGTTATAATTCTTCCAAGTCCCAAAGAAAAAAATTTACAAGTCCCAGCCCTGCCATATAGAGTTTGTAACAAGTGCAACCTAAACAAGTGTCTCGCCTAGCAAAATTCGTGTTTGGGTGCAAAACCTGGTTAAAACATTCAATGCAAAATTCTAGAAATGACCGGCTGTAATGGCTCGTTGCACGCACCGGTAGTTTTTATCAAATTCAACTCCTGGCGGTGGTAGTCGGAAAAGCCTTCCGAATCAAGACCGCATCATGTTATATCTACAGTGATGATTATGTGAACTGTCTATAGGAAAGAATAAAATTATCGCCAGATAATTGTTAGAACCATGCTCAACAATGACACATTAAATTTTGGACCATAGACATGACACTTAATCTTCTCTCATCAAGTCTCAATAATTTTTAGTCACACCTTATACATGTAGGCTACATGTAAAAATATCGTCTACTTCATTTTGATTGTTAATTGATGTATATACAAATAAAATATAAGTTAAAGCCTGAGATTTGAACTCGAACCTTTCACTTGTAAAGCACTAAGTCACCGTGCTGTAAGCCTGCAAGACAGCGAAATTTCATTATTCACTCTAAATCCACTTCCTGCAAAGAAATTGTATAGATCAATTCAGAGATATCAAAGTGATCGCACAAGCAATTAGGACAGGCTTTCTACTCCTTTGAAACATCGTCCGTCAGATGTCTGCATCTAAATTTTGTTTGGTGATAATTCACAATCTTGAAAACAATTCAACACAGCTTCAGTCGTCAATCTAGCAAAGAGAGAATTAGGATTTGTGATTCATTTGAAAAATTGAGCAACGCCAACTTTCCTATCCTTCGGGAGGATAACTAGACAAAACAAAATATTTGAGTATCTTTGAAGCATTGATATATCTAAGTTCAGCAAACATCAAGATAAGCGTCGACTCCCCCAGTATGTATCTAATGTTCTAAAAATATGTGTGTAAAATTCAATAAACAGACGGCAAAAGTTTCCTGACATTATTTGCGAGCGACTAATAAATTGTCCGGTTGTTATTAGGATTGTATTGTGAAATGCCTGCCGTCCACATCTTTATAACTCACTTTGATTTTTGATCTACTTGAATTTCGTTTTTCTCCTTGGGTGACCACCTGCCCTTCTGTGTAATAAATTTAGCTCATTTGGTTATTAGTAGGCATCAACAATCTATGTGAATCGACTAAAATATATTTTCCACCTAAATTGCAGTAATTTTGTCGAAGCACCTAAATTGTTTTCTTTTCGACTAAAAGCTGCTATTTTGATATTGTGGCGCGCATGCAATCTCAAAAAATCCAGTGTTGTCCGAACTTCATCAGATATTATGATGAGTGAAAAGATGGATGCACCCGAAGGATTTTCTTCTGACACCTTCTGATGCTGCTGCGTCAAATTTCTCTTCATTGGTTAGTGCAGACACAGAGAGATCGTTCACAATTTATCAGACCATCTTGATACTGCAAATACCGACTAAGGAACACATCGAGAAAGTCGCCATGACGAATTGGTATTTGAACTGCAAGAGTGACGACTCACATTGACTCACATTAATATACGCGCATTTTAATTAGTCAATCAATAGCATTTGAAGTAAACTGATCTGTTCGCGAAATATGCACAGTCGCTGATGTCTGATTAACACCGTTCTTATTTAGTTTGAAGTAAAATTGTTCCAAATCACATCTAAATTGTCAACTGATCACCTCTTGTTATCATCATCTCTTATCAACTTTTACGCACATTGTTATGTATTCGTTTACAAATTAGACAACGAAAAAGTAAAGAACAAAAAATGAACAGAACATACAATTGCTGCAGATGAATTTAGTTATTTTAAAGTATTTTTAATTCACGCAAATTAACAACCTAAATCTGCAAACTCGTTAACCTAGAAAATACCTAAATCGATTAAAATATTCACCTAAGATGTCGGTGTCTAGTTATCAGCCATCATGCTGCTTGCATATCATTTGTGCATCAATTATTACCTATCGTAAAAGCCTACTGTGAACAGCAACCTACTTTAAGTCATTGTTGCATAAAAAGTAAAAGCTAATTGATAAAGTGTCTAGGAATGAGATTTTCTGCAATTATGCGTCATGGAGTTTGTAACATTTATGTTAATGATAAATTGTGGTTTTTGTTTAAATCGCTGTGTCAAAAACTGATGTTTAAACTTGCGCAAAAATGGAAACGATTTTGTCTTCAACAATGCTTGAGATTTGAAATTCTAAGCATGTACATTTACTAATGAACATTACAGAGTTTGTCAATCTTCATCATTAATGCCAAATAAATACGAGTATATCACCAATTTTTGCTGAATTAAGGCTGGCAAGTTGCAATTCCATTGCGTTATTTCTCTTTTCTATTTGCAGACGAGACCGAAACAGACGAAAAGTTTGTTACCGTTTTGGTTGATGGTACAGAATCCAATCTTACCTTTCTCGATACAATCAGGGATAGCGACGAATCCGATTCCACAGTAAGTTCTCATTAAGTATAATAATGCAATGTTACAAGAGAAAAAAACCCTGAAATGTCTTGTTTTGTATTGGCATCACATTTCACATTCCAATTACATTTTACCATCTGGAGATGCGACCTGTTATACAATTATTGGATTGCCACAAGTTCTATCGGCATAAAAACAAATCAGCAGGATGTATCAATATCATTATTGATTAATGATATTAATCAAAAAAAAATTAGTGACATTAATGATAAACTATGTTGAGCGCATATCTTTTAGCAAAGGATTGTCACAATTGACAGTACATTTGACTTTACAGATTGATCATTAATCGTTTGTTTTGTCTTTACGCATATCCGTTTCAAAGTTGCCAGAGGTACAATATATTCACCATCTTCAATGCGTAGGTGAAGTCAGGATTTCTATTTAGAGGACCGTGAGGTATTAATATAGAAACTGCTGAGGTGTCCACGTGCACAAATGTTCAAAAAACGTCATTCTATTTGATAATGTCTTCATTCATGATAATTTCTATATTCTCTATCATTTAAGATTAAGAAAGATTAATTTCTTTAGTTGAAGCCAGTACGCCGTGGTTGAAGCTTATTATAGTTTTGCTTAATTATCCAATTCACGATTAAGAAAGGAAAAAATGCACATCCTAAACGATGGGTTGTGTTTAAACGAATAGGTCAGTGTCGTTCTCAAGCACTGTCACGAAGCATTAGTTTCAACCGCCTTTGTTTGCTTTTTGCCAGATCTACAATTAAAATTTCTATGTATTCATTTTGGATTATAGTTCAGGATGAGGGTTGAGCTTGAGTCTGTCTTCTGCAAAATATTATAAAAATTATAGAATCGCTGTCAAACGATGTGTTTTGTCGAATTATGACTGTAAACGCAAATATAAAATAAGATTTTAAATCTAAGCGTCATGCAACTAACAGTGAAGCGACAATGCGGCGTGCGTGTGTGCTTGCTTGATGCATTTTGGATTCCTTGAAGTTAGCGTAATGTATGCCAATTTAAATCACTGCTTTTCTCCTCTTATCCTGTACCGAAAAACCCCTTATACTGACATTTTCATTTTCCATCTTATTGATGATAATTATCTTATACAAAAGCATACTTTTTAGATGAAATTTCAACCTCACAATAGCGGTCTTGTAGGAATATTCAAAGATTATATTTGCAGCATCTCACAATGTCAGCAGCTATTTCAATGTGACGAATAATGTGCTCACTACTGTGGCTAGTTCATTTATGGACTTTATGGGTTATAAATGCTTTGAGAAGTCTATCAGGATGAATTGTATTTCAGTGGAGTTCCACTGAAAATACAACTGCGAGGAAATGATATGAAATGTTTTACTTGGACCAGAATATTTTATTTACTTTGGCCCTAAATGTTGATTTCGCATAATTTCTATTGTGTCACATACTTGTATTTGATACACGTTTATCCTCCTCACCTGTGATAACTAATAGCATCTAATTTTGATAAATGTCAGATCTATATATGTATTGGATTCTTTCGATTCCCTGTTGCATGCTATTTTAGTAACATGGTCACCTTTTTATTTCAGAACCCCAAATTGATGTCTAGTGTTCAGGCATACATGGTGGTATACGCCATTGATAATCGTTATTCATTCAAATATGCAGCCAAAATTCTCAAAGGTATTTCCGAGGAAAAGAAGAGAACGTCAGCTTTTTTCCTGATTGCCAACAAATGTGATCTCGTGAGAATCCGCAGCATCTCTAGTGAAGGTAAATCCTTCATGATTATATATTTGTCATTCGTGTTTCTTTCAGCGTAATGAGAGAAAGTTGTCATTACGAATGCATTTCCTGAGGCTTCTTTCGTCGTCGCCAAACTCATTCATTACTTGGCGGTTGACATAAGATATTTGTGACTTCTGTATGAAGATCACATTTCTGAGTAAGAAGATACATTACGTGTGCAGCTTGGCAGGCTTCATGTAAACATACTAGGTATTAATAACTAATAGCCATGGTTGATATGCGGTCAGAGAAACATTCCTTCGTACTCTGTGTGTACCTCACACGCCAATAAAGGAGAAGGGGACGAGGGAGAAAAAGAGAAGATTTAGATTAGATATGCACTTACATGTAAGTTATGAAAACATGTGTCAACGTTCACACATAATACCTTGCATGCAATATGTATGCAGTGATGTTTCAATAACGCGAACAAATCGGAATTAACTTTGTGGAAATAGTCAGATTTTCCATTATGTGGATTTTCCACTGTACATTATCGTGACATCGTGACAATGCAGATTTGTGAGCAGACCGTGCATAGACTTGAGCCAGATATTCTAGAGCAGAAAACGGCCGGATGCGGGCTGGAGGATGTTATCACAAAAATGAGCATCATAAAATATTGCTCATCATTAAGAGTATCAGCTCGCCTGTGCTTAAAATATTGAAATGTCCCGAGACTTGAGCAGATTAAGTGGAGCAGACAGCTATGCAGTCAGTTTCTTCAGCCATTCTAGATGTCATGAGCTAGTTTGGGCCGGTACTGATGAGCCCAAGGGCGAAGCGGAGTGTAGCTGCTACTTGCTCAATATCTGCCAATTTGTCCAAGTCTGAGAACACTTCTCTACCAATAAATCATTGGTTGAATACGAAGCGCGAAGGAATATTTTGAGGCAAAGAGTGTAAATGCGCTTATTTATCGGAACAGCATTCATAACTAGCTGGGCCATCCTAAATGAGTGGGCCGGCGAATAGACAAGCTATAGGACATCGTACAATATTTTCAATTGGATTATTTTCTGGAAATAAGTGAAGCTTGTAGATCGAAAATCAAGAATTCATCGGCACAAATGTTATAAATAGGCTCAAACTGATTTCATTGACAACCGTATTTTTCACTGTATTCATTTGTGTTAGCCAGATCCTTACTAAGATCTTGCAGTGTATAAGACTACAGATGGACATATCGTATTTCCTTGAATTAGAGACGCTGTTATGTGGAGCAAAATGTATAATGAATAAGAGACGCATATAAATTTCCTATTGGTTACATATAAATGTTTATATTGTACAGAAGGAGCATATAAATTATACACAAATCCAGTGACGATTTGACGAATGGCCCGTTTGTTTCTCATTCACCAATCACTTCAATTTCACTTGAGTTGAACAATATCAGCATCTGATAAAGGAAAGAATAAATATCAGCGGTTATGATCTTCCCATACATGTATAAAATCAACCAAAGCAAGAAGTTGGGAAAAAGAAAATGATACGCCTTTGTACTGAAGACGCATTAACTTTAGCTTTAGTCTCAAGGTCATGGAAATATGGCAGTCGTATTTGCTTTCACAGGTAATATAATGTAGCTTGCATCAATCAATTGCATGTAAGCATTTTTTACCTGTATCCCAAAATAAACTCCTGTTCCATAAATACGAGCGTGCGTGACATTATGAAAATGAGTTGAAATCGATGCATCGTTGAAGGGAAATATAAGCTATGATGATGAAGATATTGTAGAACATAAAAACATATTTTTTTACAAAGAATGATTACATTGCATACTGGAATTATTTCTTTATGAAGAAATGCAAAAGAGATGTCAGCAATTACATAAAACAGATGCCATTGAACTTGATAGATGCACCCTTTGTTTGTGTATAGTTCTATATTGAATGGAGATTCCAAACAATAAGAGCTGATAATTATCGCTATAGCGAACTTTGAAAGTCAATGCCTGGATAGGTCACAGTGTTTTCTTTTATGTAACGTAGAAAAGAACGGAACTAAGTGACTAGAAAGTAATAGGACAAAGATGTTGGAACACTGATAGCATCTCTTTCATTTTAATCATGCACATAATGAGCGCAAAGACATTGTCGATCAATTAAAAACTGCATCCTTGTTATCTTGCCAAAACACAGTCGCCCTGAGTCTCACAAACAGTACAAAATCTTATCCATTGTATCTAGTTATGAAAGCATCCACTCACTTCACGAAAAATTTAGATGGATGCGAGCTGTGTGATTTGAAGCATCGTCAAAAATCGATGATTGTCCAAATATCCAAGAATTCAAATCAAATGTTCTGCATATTCACAAGTTTTAGATATATGATGCGCAATTCTGATTTCGCACTGTTGCGGAGCTGCCTCAAACTAATGAGGAGATCACTAAGCATAGGAATGCAAACATTGTTATTTTGCCGATGTAATTAGATTTGTAACACAAATATTCAAAATATGGCAACATTCAAGTAATAGATATCTTCAAGTCGGACCGGACCAGCCTGAAGATCTCGGGCGGCTTACCTCTGGTATATGCAATTTCTACTAGGAAAAGTCAAAGTTCCAATTTCAATGACGAATCACTCGATTTAATGGCATCAATAGCAATGGGCTTTAGAATTCTTAAAATGGTAATGTCCTCCTATTGTTTCGTGTACTATATGCGTATTTCAACAATTCTGCACTTAAGAATATTGTTGGCAACAATCTTTACATTTCACTTTACAATGCATGAATGTACGCATACAACTTACATTGAATTGATTCAGACAAAATTTGATTGGTCAATGTTGTGGTTAAAAGGATTCTACGAATGATCCAAAGATTCTCAAGGACCTAGCCCGATTGCCATTCCACACTAGCTAAGTCGAGAAATTATGTCAATGTTCAAAGATTTATCCATCACGACAAATATGAACACACCTGCGTGATTATCTAGTCAGACTAACAGATTTGTGAGATGTAATGGAGAGATTAGTGTTTTGATTGTATTACAGTGACAAGAATCATTTCGATAACAACACTTTGTTCGAAAGCATAACTTTAAATCAAAAGGAACAAAAAAACTAATGCCAGAAAATCTGCATGGAGCTTCATTACCTCTTTAGACATGAGGTAGACGTAACCTACATGTCCTTTGATGAGGCAAATCGCGGCACTAATACTCGTGAAAATAAAATTAATCGTATCAAACTTAATCTAGAATTCCTTACTAAGTCGGACTCGTGATGATGTGTGTAATTTTAGGCTGTCAATGACCTGCGTTGATATTTCTCCACTAAATCCTTTGTAAGTAAAACTAGAGTTACCTACCGTCTCAGAGTACGATAAATAGCAAGCATGAATGCGCGCTTTTAGAGTGACTGGCTGTATATGTACGCATATTTTGTTGACAATG
Organism: Prostheceraeus crozeri; assembly: GCA_907163375.1. NCBI lineage: Eukaryota > Metazoa > Platyhelminthes > Polycladida > Euryleptidae > Prostheceraeus > Prostheceraeus crozeri. The sequence goes on from CAJQUW010014359.1 coordinate 171,724, forward strand.
TCTAATTGTGAAACTGCCGGTACTCTTAATTTTTAAAATTAAGTTATGATGTACAGCACGTCCAACGACTTTGCTCAAAAGACCAATAGAAGTCAAACGGGATTCAATTTGCAGCCACACTCTTGAACGGAGACATAATGCCGAAAACGATTGAATTTCCTGTCGATTTTGGTGTTATATCGTCAATTAATAAAAAGTTTGCATCAAATCAATTTCATTTTCTCAATTCGACTGAAACTCTGTCAATAATATTTGCTTTTGTGGTCACAGCAAATTGATGGATAATATTTCGCTCGTTTTCCATCAAACCAACCCTTATTAATTGATCAATGATGAAAATCAACGGTGTGATCAGGGATTATTGAGCTTAATAATCTCACTTTCAATAGTCGTCGAAATAGTTGCGTGGCATGTCTGTTTAGAAACATGCTTTGTGAAACTTGGATGGCATTCGTGATAATTTTGACGAAGATAAATTAGCATGAAAATGTCTTACTTAATATTTGAAAGTTCGCATGGGTATTTATTTGTGTAAAAGAGGGTCAGATAATTAGTTAGATGAAATCACTTTTTGATACAATAAACACGGTCCGAAGGCCATCTCTTTCTGCGAATGCTGCCCATAACAGAAGACTTTTTTAGTCATTAAAACTGTTGAAGAACTGTCGCATATTCTATTTCATGTACTTTATTTAGATTTAAAGCAATTTATTTCACCTGACCTGCAGTCGTGGACGGTTCAAGCCAGCTACAATATCTAACCGATGAGTCAATTGTGTCAATTTTTGTAATTATTCCAGAAAATAGAGTGCCGCTATTGTCTTACAAAGGAAACTGATGAGTTTAATCTTTAATGGGATAGCTTGTTGCTCTGCTCGACAACTAATCGCTCTTGCAACTTATCCAATTTTTATTCAGACAAGATCCCCATTGTCAAGAGCCATTATCAAATAAGTTCTATTCGGCAAGAACGATGACACATTATGATCTTCCAACTAGCTGGATAAAGTGATGCGAAAAGTGAAAGGGAAACATCATTACATCGAAATCGTGAGACGCAGCTTCATACAAGAAAGATGACGGTGATAACAATGCCTTACTTAGATGGACGTTAGATTGAAAATGAACTTAATTCACTGTTTATTTTTAGATACAATTTTCATTGATCAAACGTTTAGTATGCAAAATATAATCATTTCCATCGTTGCGACAGTCGACGTCCGTTGACGCCTACCATCTGAAGGTGACAAATTCTTATAAGACTTAGACGATGACTACATAGCATAATGACCTTTGGATTCAATTTAGTAGCTGTGGAATATTGAAGCCACAGATAGACCATGCACGTTGGAGACCAGCTAATTGTTTCATATACAAGTTGGCCCTTTAATTGTTGCATCTCTCGTCATTGATGGGAAATCCAAAGATCCTTTTTCGCGGACATTAAAGAAACTCAAACAATGAACAACTAATAAATACAAAACAAAAATTCCATTCACCGAATGTTTTGGATTATATCAAAATCGCTGCAAGTCCATTAATTTCCAGCCCACAAAGATTTGTACTTTTGATAGGCTACGGGAGACAGAGAGAGAGAGAGAGATTGACTATGAGATGCGACTTGAATATGAAATTGCTTTGAATGAATTCGTACGAAGGCAGTTGGTCATCTTGCTGATGAGCCCATTGTACATATTTTTGCATACATTTGTTTAGTGTTTGTTAGTCCAGTTTTATTTTTATACTTTCTATCTTTTCTTTGTGAACTTTTAAGAATCCGTGTGTCCAGCCCAGTGAACACTTAATGAGTCCTTTTCAGCACTACCTTACATTTTTTACATATAAATAATTTTTATACTTTGTTGTATATGATATCCACACGTTAGCGGACTTCAATTACAATTTAAAGCATTACCATAATTCTGAATCTTGTTAATGATGCAGCTGAAGCGGCCAGACCGGCATTCACGCACTGTTACACGCACATGTATCCATGAGTCTTGCTTTCTGATTTATTCAAATGTTGTGTAGGCAATGGAATCCCTACCATTTAAGCTATCAGATTCGTGTGTAATTCCACACTGGCGCAATGCCTTTTTGGTAGAGTGCTGAAACCTTGGTCGGGTCAAACCCAAGACTTTTAAAATAGGTACATTATGCATTTATCCAATGAAATCGAAGGAGAAATCAATAGGCACGAACTTGGCAATATGAACTTCGTGCCTTCTTGTGCCTTGTGTTGGTCAGAAATGATGCCTAAATTTCGTGCCTAATTCAACCGAAATTTCGTGCCCTAGAGTTTACAGTGCATAGTACTTTCAAATGCGGTAGACGCCTTGTTTGAAATGTCCATCATTGGGTGATATAATGTTCGAAAGGCATTGTAATATACTTCGCGGTCGGTTTTAGGACTTTCCTCACTTCATTTCAGCAGTCCATTTCTGTGAGGATAAGCCGCACAGCACATTTTCAAACAGAATTAATTTCAATTCCAATTCCGATAAATGAGTATCAGTTATGGCCGGATATGCATTATTAATTGAAATCTACTTAATTCGAACCATATTTCGACAAGTACTCACTTGCATGAAGATTCCATTTCAGTCGTAAAATCAACTCGGCAATAAAACAGAAATAATGTTGAAACTAAAGCTATTTCAGAAAGGACATGTTCCGTTTTACACTTTCTCCTGCTACAGTGCCGGGTATTACTTTGCAATTAGCATGCAATTACGTGTCTTAAAAATCGATTCGATTGGCAGAAAATTATTGTTTCAGTTCCCTAATCAGCGTTGCATTTAACATAGTGTAGAGACAAATTTAGATTTATAAGTGATTCACTGCCTTCTTTCAGAAGTGACTATATATAAGATTCCTCGTACTTCTGATATTTGCCTCACCAATCTGAAAATTCATGCAACTTAGATAGCAGTTTACATGATAGACCGAAAGTGCAGACAATTTCAGCGATGATAGGAGAAAGAAAATAAAAATGCTCAGTAAATAAGCCAAATTTTGCGGTTGACAAATTTCTTAACTGATGGGCATTTATAGTGTCTCATTATAATAATCCTGTGCCAAGTGAGAGACTGATCATTTCATAACGTCGAATTCTAAACATTGATGGCAGAGTCGGAAGAGGTCGATAGATTTGAACGATAAACTCATAATTCCTTGGCAGCAGTAGGCGACGCACTTGGTTCCACAAGGACTCGGCAGTACGACTTTGAAAATATCAAACTAGTTCGTGACATCTGGAATGACTGAGCAAGTAGATGGACTGCATATGATTGATTACCTTGCATTTGTTTTTCCGGACTTTAGCGTGTGACTGATAATCATAAAAGATTGCAGACCAGTGCAGAGGCTCTAGCAAGCTATATATATATATAATTCCCATGGTGAACTGTCAGTCTGAACCTCGAAAATCGCCAGCAAAATAAGCGCAGTTGTTTGCTCGAATTTTTTGGTTCTTTGTATCAATGAAAGTCTCTATGAGCAAACATAGAAATTGATTGCTAGAAATGCGATATGTGCGATATGGAGCATCAGGTCCTTTCTTTATCATGGCTTTTGCTTGTGGTTGGATATGCATCATTTTCCGTTTGATCGCTAATATTTGTCATTAACCACTGAATCTCGGGATCACTTTAATTTCTTCAATTGGTCCAAAATAGCCAAATTTACACTTGCAGCATGTCTTAAAGTTAGAAAATAGGCTTAATTCTTAGCTTGCTCTCCTAACTACTATTTCTTCCCAATTTTGATACATTTAGACAAATAAATGTGCTTCAATTCATAACCACTGCACCAGTTAATCATCGGACAAAATGAAGAAATTTGCTTGATTTTGGCGACATGTGGGACAGAAACTTCACCTCTGTCTGACAGCAATTAGAGAATGTCGCAATTACATGCAGTAATTGCAACCATTCAACTATTCCTCGTCATAGACAGCGAAGTTTACTTCCTCACTGTAAAAGCGACTGCTAGCAAAGTGACGTGTAGGTTAGAATTGCAGAAATTTCGGTTTCCTAAATTAATGAAATTCCTAAATAATGCAGTAAAAAGCAATACATTACTTTCCAAATAAGCATCAGCTTGGGAGGAGGTGATGATGAAGACATAAATTGAGTCTCAATGCATTACAACTCCTTAATCTCAATACCATAAACTCGACTGACCAGAATGCAGACAAAATTATAATAACAAATAATTCCAACGATTTCCATCGAAATGTTTCTTATTAAGGGTAATTATATTTTGCTCTCCCTGCAGCCGAGCTGGTTGGGAATAGCATTCGAGCGGCACTGCTGTTGCTTCGAGAGAATTGATACAGCACGCCAATAGTGATATTCGACCAGTGTATTTAAGTACTAAAATTACTGCATTTCTTTACTAACAGATCGATTGAAGATGTCTTGGCCAGTCATTTGTTTGCCAACAGAATTTACCCACAGTTTTCGTTTCACATTTTCTATTTTAGAGCCCGCACACAGATACACAGCGGTGCCGTTGCCATATTTACATTCAGTGCATCTATGATGAGGACGCCGTTGTGCACTTCAGACAACAAATGTTACACTTTGTTAGACTTGGTCGAGAAAGTTCTCTTCTCATGAAAACCTAGTTTATGATTTATTTCTGATGAATGTCATTTGAAACACTTTGTTAAACACGGTGGAAGAACTTCTTCACGATTATGGGACTTGTTCATAAAACAGGTGACTTCATCAACGCGAGGTGCATGTTGTTTTCGAATAATTTATCTTGCAAGACTTCTACATCGAATTTCGCTATAGATAAATTGCACCAACTCTCTGATCCACGGAAAATGCAATCAAGGCTACCACTGAAAAGAGATGAAAGTGAGAGGCACGCTCAGCTTTCGAAGCAACATTCATCATTTGTTTTTAAGAGATTGGTGATCAATGAGGGTACATACTCATTCTTTAGATTTTATCAGTGATAGTCACACTAGCTACAAAATGATCGCCAAATCAAATTAAACAGCGATTCAATAGCTGCAAGCGTCGATTTTGATAATTCATGCGACCACCTCAAAGAGAAAACGTGAAAGAATACATATACGAATGAAAGATTATATTGTTGTGATATTTTGAGTGAGAAAATGAGTCCAACTGCGTCATCTTTTCGTCCCTCCTGTTCTTTCAATTTCGTTGGAGAAAGCTGCCAATTATCTTATAAGAGACGGCAAATTACCCGATTCATATGATACTAGTCTTTTGCAGATCGTTTATGCAAGTTATCTTATCTTATCTTCTTCAAAATTCAATGCGTTCAATGCCTTCGTCTTCATGATATCTTAGATGATAAAAATCTGGACTGCTGATTACAATTACATGCATGTTTCGAGCAGAGTACTTGACAATATATCAAAATGTGGTGGCGGCTCTATACATAATGAAGTTGCACAAATACAAGTTGAAAAGATAATAAAAGTATCATGCTGAAGTACTTTCAAACTGACAATTCTTAAAAATTGAGAACACGTAAAAGGAACGAACGAGTGATGCTGTCTCTCAATATTCATTAATGGGAGCAAAATTCTCAGATCGAGGTAAGCGCAGAGGGATCAACTAATGAAGGAGGTGACCTTCACCAGACTCAATGCTCAACCCGGCGTAAAACTTCAGTAGCACGATTAAGCGTTGTGAGTCAGGCTCATTACATTTGCAATCCTTGTAGCAAATGATCCAAATGGTCCCTACGCTGAAATCGTTCCAAATAAAAAATGAAACGGTGTACAACAGTCGACTAGCAATAATCGCACGATAAATTTCAAACCAAATTTTGCTTAACCTGAAACTGTCTTCAGCTTACGAAGTAACTATAAACAAGGATGATTTCAACAACAAATGACAGTGACAGTTCAATTCTGAAATTTGTCGCCATCACAAGCTGTAGATTATCACTCGAATCTGGATTCTATGTTCGTCTTTACTTGTGATTAGAGTTCTTCAACTCTTATCTGAAGCGATCTTGTCTAATCTCTAAAAAAATGCATGAAAAGCTCAAATTTAATGCATGCGTGTTTAAGACATAGAGTAAGTATATTAGGTAGGGTAGTAACTCAGCATTGATTAAATCCTGAATATGCAATTTCGATTTTATTAAATGAACTCGAGATGAGACCCAGCTACAAATATGAGACAAGCAATTTTTTGCAGTGTTGAAGAAATTATTGCGGAATTGACTGCCATGATAGCAATACAAAAGGAATAATAGTATTTTACAAATCCTCCGTGTCGTGAGAATTGCTTGCAGACGCAATGCTTGTTTAATTGTCATTTCGATGGCTTACTATTACTTTAATGCTCAGCTATATTATAAATAAGAGCATTACTATTCTGAAGCATGATCATATCACAAATTATACATACCATTGAAAGAGCAGTATATCACAAATTATACATGCCATTGAAAGAGCAGTATATCACAATCAAAGACAATCACATTCAATGATCATAATTAACTTTAAATATGCAGAATGGACACATGACTATTCAAATTCAAGAGAAGCACAAATTTAGTGAGTCATAAAATCATGACGATGAAAATTAAATTGAACATTTGAAATTTCAGCCGAGAAGCACAATGAGATCTCAACTTTTCCTTGCAATATACACTGTAAATCGCTCAATACCAATCACATACGAAGGATGCATGCCAAAATATAAAATAAGTATTCAACTATCAACAATTATGCATTATGTCATTTTGAAATTAAGCGTATTATCAATCCGAAATAAAAACACATTATAATTCAAGAATGCAAAAATAGTTATGTTTGAGACATATCGTTTGTATGAAATGATGTTTATCAACTTGGTTCTTAAAGTTGAGCTAACTAAACGTCCTGTTAATGCTGCTATTCCAGTAGCAACGACAATATCGTGGAGCATAAAATTCACAATAAATCTAATCTGGTTGAATATCTCTGTATCAAGCAAAAAATATTCACGACCGGTATTACCGACAAAAGTTATTTGACAGTAGTATGTAGGGCCTAATACATATATATTTTTGCTATGTGACTTAAAGCTGCACCTACAAAATGCATACCAGAGGCATACGAATAAGAATGAATTTGCATCGGGTTTCGTATATAAAACATACCAACAACTCGTATCTCAGTGTAAGACAGCCAATCACAAATAGAATAGTTCGTATCGCTACATACCAATCACACACGAAAGTAAGTGAGATATGGTATGAAAAACATACCAGATCTCTGCAAGCATACGAGAATCTCGTATCAGATGTTAGCTTCAAATTGTATGTGATTTTGGTGTATGTTTGTATGCAATTTTCGTATCCAGCGATTTTCAGTGTAGAGCAGTTCATGAAATTTCCTTGATAATCAGCTTCATTTCCGTTTAAAAAAGATATATTAGATATAGATATAGATATCTACATGTACATAGATATTAGAAAAGTTTCATTCTTTTGATATCCATGAGTTTCATACTACTTATATATAGTAGGTACTAAGTCGCTAGTATAGAAACACAGGAATAATTTACAAAAATTCGGCTTCTTAAAAAGTAACTAAATATTATTTTGGACCACATGAACGCAATCTACGCAAAAAGTTAATCTTTTGATATAAAAATTTTCACTGCATGTTGACATTTTTTTAGTCGACTTACTCTATGGTCTGCGGCCATTTGTGATATGAAAAATGTTGGCATTTAGTCAGATCATTTCTACAAAAAGTAGCCGCGGATACTATTAAGAACTGTCATTCTTGGCTGCGGCTACTATTCGAGGGTGGCTGCCGCTAACTAGCTCCATATCCGACCGATTTTCTATAAAAGCCGCAAATGCTGCAACTTTTCATTTTGGTGCATATGGCATCGATTTGACGATACAACATTTAGGCTACCATTCCTTTTATATTTGAAGTGATGACAATGATATGAGGGCCCTTTGAGTTGTGATTAAAGTGATGATCAATTAGTTTGCAATTTCAAAAATACTATGCATTTTAATCTGCCCAGCAATTAGTTTTTGATCATATCCTATAGGTAAGTGCATGGAGGCATGCCTAAAATGAGGCTGTTACTTGGCATCTTTAACATCAATAACCCACTAATGCAAAGCTCAGACAGTAAGTGTAAGCATAGTTGCCGGCACTGTCTAGTTGCTTGGATTAATAGCTTCGAATAGCTATCCCGACTACTATTCGATGTCGGCTACTAATCGAGTATTCGAAGAAGTGCGGTGCATCAGCTGACTAATGTGACTTTCGCACATCGGTAGCCTGCGTCATATTTCAGTAGTTTCAAGTTCGCAGCCAAAGAGCTTGGGTGCATTATTCTATTTTATTATTCTACGCATTATGTGAGCAGAGAGATAGATGACAATGTAAACTTTTAGAACAAAGGCTATCATAATAGACCACAACTCGGAGTCAATGGTGCACAGGCCATAATATCGATGTTTGTTTTATCGATTGTCGGTTTTTAGAACTTCTTTTACAATTAAGCACAGCTTTAAAAAAGCACTAAAATTTTAGGACTGAAGTGAAGTCAATGGCTCTCAATGTCTTGTATGACATATACTTGATCACGCGAATGTCGCAGCAATTATTTCATCAATATTTTTCTTTGTTTCAGAGGGCAAGCATCTGGCAACACTGTATCACTGTCATTTCCTTGAAGTATCAACTGCTCTTGGCCATAAAGTCGATGACCTTTTGGTCGGCATTGTCACGGAGATTCAAAATCAGTTGAAACGCAACGAGAAGGAGAAAATAAAGGAAGAACGACGGAAAAGTTGCGCATCGAAGAAAAGTTTTCGGCTCAAGAGTGCGTCCAAAGGCAGTGCATTGACTAATTTCTTTCGAAAACATTTTGCAAAGTCGTGCGAGGCACTGCATTCGAGCAACAGCTAATTGCTGTCTGCCAACGACACAAACTTTCCCATGGTCATTTTTCTTCCTTGTGTGATGATGCATTTGTACATAAGTGAATATTATTCAAGAGTTCTGTAATTTTCATGAGATGTGTAGAGAAGACAAAGTTGATACTTTAGTATTCATTTAAGGTTTTTATTTGATAAATTGACAACGTTGATGGAAGCAAATTAGTTACTGAGAAAATATCATGCATCATTTATTCATATTTTGTAAATTTGGTCTAAATCAATTTTGATCAAATATTAACACAGGTTTGAAGTTGACACCGCCACCAAGAAATTCGGAAGTCATATTGGGAATGAAAGAGATGCAAACGCTTTTGAATTGCTGGTGAAGTCGACCCAAAAGAGCACTATACTGCAAAATTGTAGTTCGAAGAAGAATCATCAATCCAAATTCCAAACTTCATCTCTACATTAATTGCAGGGAACGAGGCCGAAAGTGAGACTTTCACAGAATGATGCGCACCCTATGCCTACTGCGAATCTGCGCGTCTGCCGAGTTCTAGTGATTTCCTCTTCTTGTCAGACAGAATCAAAGAAAAACACATGTAAAACCAATGGGACGCAGATTGCAGTTTTTGACTAAAATGAAATTTTCTATGTTTTCTCTGATCAAACGAAATGTACCGAGCCCAGAGTCATAATTTTTGGAATGGAATGTCTTCAGGTCATTTCCTTTCATATTCATGTACCCCTGTTTATAAAGCTAAACACATTTAGATTTGACGAGCCTCTTAGTACCGGCAAGCACAAACATTTTGAACATTTTCATCCACATTTATACCCACATTCTCACATACATTGTCAATCAGAAGCATGATAATAGCACGCACATCATAGGAAATGACCTGAAAACATTCCATGCCAAAAATTGTGACTCTAGGCTTAATACTTTTCGTTTAATCAGAGAAAACATACAAAATTTCATTTTAGACAAAAACTGTAATGTGCGTCACATTGGTTTTACATGTGTTTTTCTTTGATCTTGTCTGACAAGAAGAGAAACTCACTAGAACTCGGCAGACGTGCCGATTCGTAGCAGACATAGGATGTACCTCATTCTGTGAAAGTCTTATTTTCGGCCTCGTTCCCTGCAGAAACTCTTTCTGGCTGCCGGATTATTTCGCGGAATGACGTGCACATATACGAATCTGCACCACAAGGAACTACGAGTCTGTCGAGCTCTACCCTGTGTGTCTTCCTGTCAGACAGGATCTAAGAAAAGCATAGAAAATCTTATTTTTGCCGAAAAATTCAATCTGCCTACATGCAGCCAAAAACTCGCAGTCTACCATCTTTTTGCAAGATTTATCATTCGATCAGGTATTAAGTGCACGAAGTAGAACGGTTTACCCTCAAGTTAAACCATCTGTGCGTCTTATCCATCAGTACGGCTGCGAAAGACTGAAACTAGATAAAAGCTTCTGATTGGATAAACAAACTGTCGGTCTACGCAACACAATGTTCTCCTGTTACTTCTTCTGGCTTGTCCTTCCCGTGTAGCGCAGGTGGGCCTTTCTGAGCAGTTCTGGCGAGTGTAAGAATGTGAAATACTGCGTCTACAGCTGTCAAATAGTCTGTAACTCAATTGTTCAAGTCTATGGGTTAATGAATAAAAACAATATTAAAAATATAATAAATATTAAATTATTTTATTCAAAACTGAGCGATCATAAGTAACTTCATGATAGCTTCATTTTTTTTTATTTTAAAGCCTTGATTTGATTTAACGAAATCATCAGTATGTGATTTCCCTGCAAGATCTCAAAGGATTGTGCATCAGAGTGTTGAATTTTATTTAATGTCATGCAGAATTCACAGCTTAATTTTGAAGCGAAATTATACCAATTACGCAGACGTCACCTGTAACTGCCCTGCCCCTTCCACAATCGTCCACGATCGTAGTAACCGCTGTTCAACTAAATTAGGTGGAATCCAAAAATATCTAAATTAGATACAGCTAGTATTTGAATACTGTAGCGATGTTGCGATGATGTACTGTACATATTCATAGGGCAGAAGGGTGAATGCAATTAATCCAATCAAATTTCGATTTATCTCTTTGAATATAGAGATGATGACCAAATAAATGCAATCACTTGAAATTTCAGGCCAAAGTTAAATCTGAATATTGATTTTTAGTTTATGAAATCAGAACAGTGAAATGATGGTAATAAACAAAGACTGCTTGCAAAGTTTAGAAAAATGTATGATTGCAGCGCCATGTATTTTTTCAACAAACTCAAAATGAATTAAAACAAACAATGTTATCGGGACATTCATGCTGCTCATTTTTGTGCTATCTAACTGAGCATCTCAAATACTTTATCCTGTTTGGAATTTGTCGATATGCATGTTGAATCTTACAAAGCGAAACCTATTTGGCATCTAGTATATCTGAAAAGTATTTGCCCGAGAGATGAGTCACATCATGAAGACAATTGAGCAGACCTATCGCAGAGATGGATTCGGCTGTCGCGGTTACTCTAGAGGTGACGTGATTCCATCTCAGCCATTGTATGCAACGGTAGAGAGAGGTGGAGAGATACTTTGGCTTACGTGATTGGTCAAGCGCGTGCAATGCGCAAGGAAACTTGCATTAGGGAACACACGATCTACTGTTGTCACATTGAAATCTGAGCATCTGCCAAGTCAAGCGTACCAATCTTTGACTCAATGTTTCGCCGTGATAAGTTCATCAAATCGAAATATTATTCACATCGTTCGAATCCTCGCGATCTAAAGTTATCGACTGTGACCGTTCAATGCGGTGTCAATGATTTAGTTCGTCAGAATTCAGACTTCAATTTGCATTGCGTTCAATGGAAAATGGATCTTCTTGCTCCTCGGGACTAGTTCTAAGCGTGACTATCTGGATAAAAAATATGTCATCTCTAGATCAAGCAACGTTGACAAAGCAATTTATCTCTGTGGGCCTTACCCTCTTCTCACCGCCGTAACGCACAGCATATTCTTGATATATGCACAACGTGACATTTTTCACGCAGCCCTTCTTCGTTGTCACGTACCCCAACCCTGAGACAAGGACTACGTGACAAAGTAGCAAGTTGATCGAATAAGGAAACTCGCAGCCAACTCTCCAAAGGATCATGTCCGCCCAGCTAAAAGACACAAGGTAGTCTACCCTTTCTTACTTATGCGCTAAATCTACGTGGGCAGGACTAGACAAGCGTCTGTCCTTGACGTCAGCGCACCCTCCAACCGTAATGCTGAGCATGCACCAACATGGTGTGAGGACAGCAAAATGTTTATACTCGAAAATACATTAGGCACGGAGCCTTTCTTCCAAGCCATGTGGCCGAGTTGTCATTTATCCCACTCTCATTCTTTTTTGCTAAGTGTTTAGCAAGAATGCAGAGTGTACCTATTTTAAGAGTCTTAGGTTTGACCCGACCAAGATTCGAACCAAAGTCTTCCGGACACAGAGCGAACACTCTACCATAAGGCCGCAGCGCAAAAAAAGGTAAGAAATATTTCATTTTCACTTGCGCTTTGATTCTTTGATTTTTTCTTTTCTAGGGTATTTTGTCATTGCTTCACTTTTCTATTTGTCAGTACCATGTCACAGTTTTGTCCACATTTATACGCAGTATCTAAGGCACCATAGAATTTCACTCGTGTTCATGATATTCTATGCAGGCGTTTTCACTTCACTGTCGTTTCTGCAGTCAACCCTATCTATAGCTTCAGTTACTCGGTTTGTTTGGTAAATGTTGATAATTTGGTCAACTTATAATGTGAATTTCATAGACTGAAACAGACAATTAATGCTGTCAGAGAGCAGTCAATCAAGCATTTTTAATTGTCTCCATTTCAGCTGATATCAAATTAATTCTGCCGAATGACTGCAATTAATCACAATTCAATCACCGTCTCCAAAACCAATGGATTCGGTAAGCTAAGAAATCAAGTCTCTATTGAGAGCATTCAGGTGTGAAAATCAAAACCTCTAGCAGTCTAAAAACTATGTTGTCAAACCTCATGTCAGAAGACAGCATCAATTGATTCCCAAGTTAAATTCATTGATGATCAGCCATCATGCAGAGTCATCATAAAGTCACTGTAGAGTTTGATATCCGAATTAGGCATAGTTTAATCTTAGGGCAGGTAACACATTTTTCTTGTGTCATCAATTCAATCTCAGATTATTGGAAGCATTGATTCAGCACGCAACATAGAAAAATTGAAAACTAATGCTATCTAGACTTAAGCCTGTAGCCTTCAGTCAAGCGCTTATTTACATCAGATTAATACGATGTCCGAAACAATCTTTTACAATTAGTAGGGAGTCTCAATTAATTCAATCTCACTACAGGTAAGACACTTTGATATTTTTGCTCTTACATTGATTATGATTAATAGTTCACGTACATGTGTGCATGTATATTCTTTACTTGCTCCGGACCTCTTGTTAATTAGGTGTAGGTCTTAAGAATTTTCTAAGTGCATCTTGATTACAAACTCTTGATTTACATATACATTACATCATCGAGTTCATCCGTTTATATTATTATTTCTGATGTTGGTTTTATTTTGAATATTACAGAAATTGGCTGATAGAAGTTTTGAAAATTACATCGATAAAAACATATTATCTATATTTTCTTCCTCTCCTTCCAACGAACCAGAGCATACTTTCATAATCATTCATCCCATGCCATCTTTGTAAATAGGCAACTGCCATTCATTTAAGCTGATGAAATGTCATTTTTCATCACTGTTTTACTCACTGTGCGTATTTTCAGGTTTTGAAAAATACACGTTTCTGATTTCTGATTTCTACTAAGCATTTAGCTTAAATATTGTGTCATTTTCTCGAGTCAATGCATGCTCTCAGTTTAGCTAAATATACATGGTCTGCAAAGGCAATTATTGTAATTGAAATGCAAATTACATGTATCATGCTTTAGCTTGAATTCAATGTTTGCGTGAGATGCACGCTGGCATGATGCAATCAGCATACTGTACTTAGAGTATTAGATAATGATAAGCAATGAAACTCAAAATGAATCAAATGATATAAGAAAGCCTACTTTATGTTCATCAGCATCAAAGAAACACATGTGAAACATGATAAGCACTCATTAAATAATAATGACAGTTTATTCACTCTTTGTCAAGCAGTGAATCTCGAGATATTGTCCAAGTTTCATGCACGCATCTGTGGAAATGTCCTACAATTACAAAATAAATGGAAATCGCATCAAAAGTTGCTCTTGCTTTGATCAAGAATCTGGGAGTATCGATCTCCATAAAAGCAATATAATGAATATTATAAATTCAATTTTAATAAAACAATGAACCAAGAATGCATATTTTTGTCAACTTCGACATGTGGAATGAGATTAGCTGCATTCTTGATTTGCAAGTACGCTGGGCATATGAAAAAATGAGACAAAATAGAGAGTTACATAAAACGCAAGAGAGCAAGTTTAAAAAATTGAACTTACTCGAGCAGTAAGCGAAAAGAATATTGACCTAAGGATTAAACTTGACAAAAGAATAAGAATACCGTTTAGATCTTAACCTGTAGGCCGACTCAGAGACAATAGCTCCTCAAAGAAACAAATCCCCGTTAACAAATATCTGAGTGGAAGATAGAGTGATTTCGCTCGTTGTGCTTGTAATAATATGTCTGTTTGTTATTATGTCTGTAATTTATGTCTGTTGAAATAATATTGTGGGTTGTGACTGAATATTCAAGATTTTTTCGATTGTAATTAATATTGCTGCATATTTAAGTAGTATGATAACTAAGGAATTTTTCACAAGAAGCTATATATGAAGACATTCTGAACTTCACATGTAGACGCGGGAGGTCATCAAAATGATCAACTATTGAATAGGGAAATCTGTGCCTAATAATCGATGTATTTAAACTCATCCTGATCCATCGTGACTACATGGCCTTTGTTAAATTTGCATGTATGAAATAAAGGTAAGTGAACCATTATGTTGCTCGAGAAGAAAGTGTTATAAATCGCCTTTATTAGTTGAGCATAAACAAGCGACGTTCTTGATGTCCCGGCTGCACATGCACGAACCATCTTCAATTTTCATCATGTTGACTTATCAGCATTCATCAAGCATCTAACAGCAGGAAATGATGAAGCCCATACCAGATGAAGCGAACATTTCAGTTGTTTCACCTTGACAGTCCATTAGGTCTCTCTACTCCGCTACTGTGGAATCCAAGTCCTCGGGCCGTTCGACGTCAAGACGTTTAGGCATCAACTTGCAGATAACGCTGTTGTCCAAGAAGGCAGACATCCTCCTTATGCGAACTTAACTGACTTGAGATGTGACTTGCCAACTTGCGAGCAGCGTGAAACAAAGAGAGCTCTGTGCGCTGACTATCTAATGACGTACAAACCATGCGGTGCATGGTGTGTTTGATGTCTTGTGAAAGGATGATGATTGGAAAATCCGAAATTTCTCCATGTCCAGTGTATCATCATCATCATCATCAGCCTTTCGTGCCACTGCTGGCAGATGGCCTCCACTCCCTCCTTCAGCTTCTTCGATCTTTCGCATTCTGAATCCAGTTGATTCCACTCCTTTCCTCAATATCGTCTCTCCATCTTCTCCTTGGTCTTTCTAGTGGCGTCCATTCCGTTACTTTCTTGGCCCATTTGTTGTTGTTCATTCTGGCTAGGTGTCCTGCCCAGTGTCCCTTCATCGTTCTGATTTTACTCGCTATGTCAATGATTCTCGTCCTTTCTCTGATGTTCTCGTTCAGTATTTTGTCCTTCCTCGTGATGTTTAACATTGGTCTTTCCATATGTCTTTGTGCCACAGCCAGTTTCCATTCTTGTCGTTTTGTAAGTGTCCACGTTTCTGCACCATACGTCATTGATGGCAGTATGACCGCATCAAACAACCTTCGTTTCAGACATATTGGGATGTTCCTGCGTTTGAGGAGCTTGCTGTATTGTCCGAACCTTCTCCAACCAGTATTTATTCTGTGATCTATTTCTCTGCCAATTTCGTTATTTGTTGTTAACCATCTTCCAAGGTATTGGGTATTCATTTACTTCTTCTAGTATTTCTCCATCAATTTGAATTCCTTGTCGCGTTGTTCGCTTTGCTATTTCATTGCACATAACTTTTGTTTAACAGTGTATATACGAATATAATACCAATGATATAATACATAAATGCATACAAGTTACATAATCTATTTTCAGTTGCAAAGTTGACTACTTTTCTTTATATTTCAAAATCCAAAAAAGGGTGCTTTTTACTATCAAAAATGTCCATAGAAGTGCAATTATAATCAGGATGTTGAGTACGTTGATAGTGGAGGTGGTAAAATCACTTCTTTGTATCTTAATAATAATAATAATAATAATAATTCGTTTATTTCATTGAAGCCCCAATATTGGGAATCGTTGGGCTATGATAACATAATACACGTTGCTTATCAAAGGTAGAACACATATAAGAAACAAATAACGAACAACAAAAAAGGAAAAAAAACAATGAAAGTCAAATTCAACATGATAGAACGATTAAGACGACGATTGATCATAAAGTAAAACCACAGTTAGCTAGTTTAAGAGTTAAAGATGATGACAGTTAGAGATCAGGAGTAATAAATTAGTGATAATGTAGAACGATCTGCTCATAGGAGCAATCTCTGTCAATAATTGTATCTTAATTTTCTAATCATACATTTTTATATCGGTAATTTTACTTCTGTACTTATTAACTATAAGTTAGAAGATTGACTTTTCTCGACCGAAAGTGTATTAAAATAATTTTTGTAATTTTTGACGAAATTAAACAATAATCAATAATTATTTTAATACAACTTCGGTCGATAAAAAATTACTTTCTAACTTCTATTTAATCTGTTCTGCCGATCGATAGCCGAGACACAAAAATTTCTGCACTTATATTTAATAGTATGCGAATACATCTGAATGATTGATCTTCATCCTTCTTTGCTTGAAAACTATGGAATTGTCACAACTCTGCAGCTGCATCAAATGGTTCAGAAACGCTTTGTATTAAGCTTCCCATGAAAATGACAGAATAATTTCCGTCACTTTCAGAAAGTTATGAAAGTTCATGAAATTATTTGGCGATAAAATTTCCTCATTGTAACAGACTCTGAAGCTTTTTGACCGGTCAATATTTCGTTCTTGCTGATATCGATAACACAACTCAGACGTTAAAGCTATTTGAGTATTTTGTTTCTCGGTGTTCGTAATTCACTATCAAGTATATACGGTATCTTATCTTCTGAAAAAGGGTTCAACAGAAGTTGGGACGCCTGACAATGTGGGAACAGAGGACATTGTTAGTGAGTTGTAAAGATTTGCTAGCACTAGCAGTGTTTCGTGCGCTTGCCCCTTGTTGAGACAGCTCCTGAACTATATTTAGAATGCTACTATCAAATGGAGCTTTGTTACCTTTTTGTTCAGAACATTTTATTATAAATACTATTATTTCACAAAAGGCATTCTAGGTTTACATTATGAAAGTATGTAATAATTATTTATTTTGCAGACTTTGTTTAATATTGCCTTTATTTCATTTAATAATATGATGTTAAAAATATGCATACATTTAAATGCATTTGGCTTCATGAATTGCGTTCTCTCAATGGCATGTCGAACAGTTGTATGTAGCTTAAGGGAGAAGCATTGTACTTGCAGTGTATTCACAGCCTAATTTATGTTTTCACGCAGTGTTAGTGCATCCAATGTAATAAAAATATTGAAATTTACTCTTAGTCGTAGGTTTATTGTTTGTTTTATTAACTGCCACCTAGCTCTTTTTCTGTGGGATGCATGAAGTTCATTAATTCATTAATGGGACGCCACATCTCATGTTTTCGGAAAGCTGACAACGTACACAGGAATCAGATAGTGAGACCATATAGTGAGCGAAATATTGTGTTACTATGAGAAAGTCAAATCTGCAAAAATATTATTGGTTCGGTCATGAGTACGACGGTTTTTTATTGGCCTAAAAATTACGAATTTTGACTTTATTTTCAAGTAAATTTTTACCCCTAAAATTTTGACTTAAATGTAAAATTTTTGCCCAATCTTTTTACCTAATTAAGTTTTGTTTAACCAAAGAAAACATCATTTCAGACTCACAAGAAAACGTTACTTGTTTTATTTAAAGAGACACATTTTATTATTGAGCCCACAAATACAGAGCTCTTCACGAAAAGAAGGAATGCCTCTTAAACAACCAGTTAATTGTGACTGGCGTTGTAGTTAATTATTGTATAGTATTTAATGTCTTGGTGAGAAAAGTTTCTGTTAAAACGCAGGAGATTTTTCAACTGGGAAAAGCTTCGTTCGATCGCAGCTGTGGTTGATTGTGCACACAACAGAAGATTGTATTCAGTTAGTGAAATATCGTCACGTGCCAAGTTAACAATCTCCATGATATCATTCTTAGATAAACGCAAGTTTATATATGATTTGATTTCACAGGGATCAATTCCGAAATCCAGACTGTTTACGTTCTGTATTACCTGACGAATGTTGTAGTTGGTTCCTTCGCATCGCTCCATTAGATGATGCAGAGGTCTATACGTTGCCACATCCACGAGTTGGTCAACAATTACTGTGCTGGAAACTGCAGATTTTGCACGACTTACAAGTAATCCATCATCCTCGAAACCCAACACAATTTGTTTGACGTCGGAAAAGTGGTCTGCATACCAAAAAGCCGCGTTGAACCATGTTTCCCACCTGGTTACGACCGGCTTTGGTGGACTTCTAATCGATGCAAAAAGAAGACGGCGATCACCATTTTTAACAGTGGCAGCCTTGATTGAGGAAATCAAACTGTCGACAGCCTCATACTTCGACTTCACAAGCAATGTACAGTTGTGCAACAGGTGCGCCATACACGTTACATGAAATAATGATGGATACATAAACTTCAAAGTTCTGCCCGCAAGAGTCATATAACGAGTTGCATCAGATAGCAGTAAAAGGAAATTATTGCGATGAACATTTAAATCTTTAACAACATCATCAATAGCATGGCACACTGTTTGATGATTGATGTTTCCTCATAGCTGTCTGCAGTCATATGGATAAGTGACTTTAGGCTTTTCTATTCCGACAAGAATGCTCATAAACTTCCGACCAGAAATTTCCGTTCCGTCCACCATTATAAATATTTTTCTCCATTCACATATCGAAACAATTTCTGTTGTTCTAACTGAAAGAGTGTTGGTTAGATCTAAAAATAGCGCATAGGAAGGCCAGGTGTCTAAAAATAGCGCCTGGGAAGACCAGATTCCTGAAAAATTTACTGTCTTATTTAAACTTTTTGACCTTATTTGACTACATTTGACCTTATTTTTACTGTATTGACTATATTGACTTCATTTGTTTATTTTGACCGTATTTTTACTATATTGACCGCCCTAGTCATGAGCAATGACTGACGCCATAGCCACAGTACTGGCTATGTCAGGAATACCATGGAAGACAATGATCGTTGGAGATGTAATCACTGGAACGAGTCTTGCAGTTGAAGGAGAGGATTTGGAGTCTGTCAATCCGTTCCTATCTGAGCAGACTCATAAATAGCTCTTACAAACAACTGCCCAAAGGAGGTCGACGGAGAATCGCACTGGTGCACATGTGTGGGATCCTATGTGCCTTCAGGTCCATTTAGATCAGTAGAGACAGCTAAAAGTGATCATTTGGAATGATCTACCGCATTTGGTGATCTACCGCACACCTCCAAAAGGACGAAAGACGAATCACTGCATTTGAGTTCAAATCCGAAGTTCTAGTTCGGCAGCCAGAACAAGTTTCTGCAGGGAACGAGGCCAAAAGTGAGACTTTCACGGAATGTTGTGCACCCTATGTCTACCACGAATCTGCACGTCTGCCGATTTATAGTGAGTTCATCTTCTTGTCAGACAGGATCAAAGAATGACATGAACATACATGAACATGAAAGGAAATGACATGAAGACATTCCATTTCAAAAGTTGTGACTCTGGGCTTAGTATTTTTCGATTAATCAGAGAAAGCAAAGAAAATTTCATTTTAGCCAAAAGCTGCAATCTGCGTCCTGTTGATTTACAAGTGTTTTTCTTTGATTCTGTCTGACAAGAAGAGGAATTCACTAGAACTCGGCAGACGCACCCATTCGTAGGCATAGGGTGTACATCATTCTGTGAAAGTCTCATTTTCGACTTCGTTCCCTGCAGAAACTCGTTCTGGCTGCTGGACTATCATGTCAAGAATGTGGAGGTCTGCCGACGCAACCACGCAAATCAAGCATTCCTATACTCCTACAGGTGATCCAGAGCAAAGCGGGCTTGTTCGATCACATCTGCCGAATGGATCAGCAACGGCTGATCAAGAATGTTGCCTTCGGCGAAGTATAGGGAAGAAATATAAGAGGCAGGCCGCAGGTTGAATCAGTGGCTGTCTACGGCAATGGAGTAGTCGCAGGGTTCACACACTGAGTCAAAAAGCAAAAGATCTAAAAGAGTGGAGAAAATGGCAGTTTTAACCCATTATATTAATTATTAATATTATATTATATTATTAACCCATGTGTTTCAACCGTAAATAAGATCCTTGTTGATGTAGGAGTCTGAAATTTACATTCAAAAGGAAGGCAGATCGGGCATGATTACTGTCTTTGGATTGCCAGAAAAACGAATCCAAATGCTTAGGATAATACCAAGATCTTGATTTGCTCCCATCAAATAAAAGCATCATGGATAGATGATGACACAGCAAATAACCAAGAAGTATATTTCTCATTTCAAAAACGACTTTTGTTGTTTGAGGTTATATGCATATTCCTTTGATGTGTTCAGCCACTGATTGAAACGATGCAGTAATGATGAAACAGGAAAACATTAGCTTGTCATTTTAGAGTGTTAAAAAACATGAAAATCTAGTTGTGAGCACCAAACTTTCATCAAACATTTCAGTGGAGCTAACTGTGTTAGTAGGAATTCTCGGTTTCAGCATGAACCGAGAATAAAAAGGGCAATAATGAAGTGTAAATATGAAAGGTAATAATGAGGGATAATGACAAGTGCGAACCAAGTTTTGAATTTATAATTGCATTAAGAATCTAGGACCCTTAAGTGGCTAAGTATTTTTTGAAAACGTGTTTCGGAATTCAGACATGCGTGTCAGCTGTCATTGTTTTCGGCTCATCATGATTGGAATATTGTCAATATCATCGTTGGATGCAGTATATTTCCGCTTGCGATCATTTTGCTTTTGATGAGTATATCGATTGTCTTTCGCAAAACTGAATACTCGATTTAGAGAGGAGAAATGAAACTTTCTTCAACGTTAGGCGCGCGAGATGGATCAAAGCAGCAAATAAAGTCAACATCATTCCAAATAACTCGCAGTGATTTATTCTGTTACGGAACCGCCTTTTTGATCAATCCAGGAAGGATATCGACAACGGGGAGCGTCAACTAGCACTAAGATACATTCATTACCATAAACTATCACGATATCCCCGTGGCGGATGTTACAGACGCATAAATGATGAACCGCCTTTATCTCACCTCAATATTTCCGACAACAATTGCACCGTTATATTCTAACTGCATTAAGACAAGAATTGCAGTAGATAGACTTCTAGATAGACACTAGATTTCTTAGAATTAATTTCATGCGCTACGTATATTCTGATTAATTTGATAATATATCGGCGGTGCTGTGCTTTGATGATTTTTGACAATTGATCAATCTACTTTGGATTTCGCAATCGTACGATTAATCGTACAATGATTCCAAAAGGATAATTCCTAATTCTCTATCCTATTCGTGCAATGTTGAGGAGCGACCGTCCTTTGATACCTTTTTGCCGTACGAAAAGAAGACAAAACTGCTTCCCTGTTTTCATTGCCATGTATAAAGATGGTTTCGCAAAACTGTAATCGGTTGTCTGTGTCACTTTGAGCACACATTTCTTTTAGCATTTTGCACTATCGTGCCTCGAGTTTTTTATGTATAATGCTTCTGATTTCCATTCAAAGAAATAAATGGTTTAATATTAATTAATTAATCATAATTAATTGCTGATAATGATTAAGAATATCTTATTTTATCTTCTTGTCACGATTAATATTTCTATGTGAAATTACAACCACTTTAATTTCAAATGACCATGGAAAACAATGCTTTTGTTCTTTATTATTATGCCCGTCACACTATTATCTTAGCTATATATGCCAGGCGTGATACAAATAGATCGATAAACGTTTTTAGATTCGAAAATGAATTTATATATAGTCTTCTTGCATCATTAGAGTTGAATTAGTATGACTTTTATTTTCAAGTTGATAAGCATTGCACCACAAGACTACTTGTATGAGGCTCCTAGTGAAGCATGTTCATGGGCTACTTCAACAAATAGAGTCTACATGATTTGTACTTGAATTGAACGATTCAAGCTCCGAAATGGTTGATAATGAGGTCAATGGTTCGGTGCTAAATCGTTTAAGATGCGAATGAATGTTTCAACAACATCAACACGAAAAGGAATGCATCATTTTAATAATTTTCTATCAAACTCATAATATTGCCCCAGCATTTAAGAAAAATTCTAGATTCCAACAATAGAATTGTGACACTGAGAAAAATGCTGCTAAGAATGTCAGGAGAATGTTCCCTTGTTGATAGACTCATGTCTCATTTGATAATCCATAGATCTTAGGAATGACCGATTACATAATCGAATGGAATTTGAGAGAAACAAGATCGTTTTATTGTGACTCGTGCTATTATGGCGAACGAACTTTTACAACTCCCAAGAGGATGGAATTTCCATTGATGTATGATCGTAGACTGGGATGCGGTCGGATTTTCCATCAATGTTAAATATTTCAAGAGAGATTTCGATGGCCGTTGGCAGCTTCCACTCTCGAATTTACAAATATGCCTTTGGTAGTGAAGGATGATTATTGTGGAGTTTATATGGACCAAGAAAATTTGCATCAAATATCAAGTCTGTTATTTCTGTGTCCGTTTCAGTGGTAGCTCCCAACGCATTTGATGCTTCACACAACACCATCCTCATTCAAATTGTTCATGTAATTATCTGAACAACGAAAAGTATCAGAACTTTAGTTCGTATGTTATCTGAACAGTGAACTCTTGAACATGAGGTCGCAGCTTAGAAAGCGTCGATGGCTTGCTCATAAAGCCTAAATTCAATCGATTCTCATGCCTTATAATCGTGTAGCACATCGATGTGTCATACATCATTAGAGAGCTTGGATTTTCAACTTTCAATAAAGCTAGTCTATGATACTTGCAATTCCAGTTAGCAAGTTAAAGAATTATTCATTATATATTACATTAAGCACACCATTGATAATTCGCCTAAGTTAGTGCGCCTGTAACAATTAATAAATGCTGCATTTTGAAAACACAATGGAAATACTGTAGAATAATTAAATATTGAGTTGCATCCTTAGTTGAAAAATGGTAACAGATCTGAATAGCTGCCAATTCATCTAATACCAGAAATCATCAGCAGGCCTGATTCACATCTCTCAACATCGACACAGTTCTCCCTTTTGAAGTTGCAGCCATGCCCGGGTAAATTTGAAATTTGCAATTAGCAACAGAAAAAGCAGCATTTATTAATTATTGTCGGCCCGCTAACATAGGCGATTTGTCAGTAGGTGATATTTGATGAAAACCGGTCGAAGTTTTACTAAATTGTCAATTGCAGATCTCAAATTTACCCGGGTATGGCTGCAGCTTTAAATTGGGAGTTGTGTCGATGTTGAGAGATGTAGACTAGGCCTGCTGATGATTCCTGGTTTTGAATGAAATGGCAGCTATTTAGGTCTGTTCCCATTTTTCAACTGAGAATGCAACTGAATATTTAATTATTCTATTTATATTAAGCTGTGGTAAAATCGGGTAATATCGACTGTTAAGCCACTTTTCCGGAATGATACTTAAGAACTAAAGGAACTCATCTATGCGTGCAGTAGATTGCACCAAGAAGAAGTTTACTCTCAAAGGATAGAACGCTATATCCTGACAAATATCGAAGCGTGAAGTGAGTCGCCGAATTCTACAATATATTGCCCCGATCGATGCAACTCAGTCAGCTCCTTCACGCGCCATCTGACAGCTAAGTGCTTGGTTATTCCATAGCATAGGGGGATATAGTTTCCATGAATATCAAAGATCCCGTCAAATTCTTTGGTTGTTTTGAGTTATACTTCCACATGGAGTCGGTGCAGAAATGTCGGGTACTATCGACAGTTAAAAACTGCTTTAGGGCACTCCCGGTTGCATTTCTCGGTTTTTATATGAACCATGATGTATCAAAAATCTCTTCCTACTCGAATCCATTTATCCATCGACTTAATTTCTGATTTTAGGTGAAAAGCAAGGACCGTGAGAGCTCGAAAACCATTTTACTGTCGAATACTTCCGATTTTATCGTATTCCATATTAAATTGTATTCGTTCTTGTATTTCCTGGGCAGTGGTCAAGATGTGATGATACCGGTAGCTCAATTTTCAATACCCGCACTTACTGAATCAGACCACGAGGGAATAAGCATTTTCTGAGTTTTCTTTCCATCGAATTTGTTGGACTAACAAGGAAATAATAATATCGCAAAGTCAACACAAAATTGTGACCTCACATTTTCGCTGCACGGTAACGCACAGGCATTTTGCGAGGGCGTGTTTTTTTCCTCTCACAACACTAGCAACTGTCCCAGATATTCACTATTCAGATGTTCGTCCATTCATTGAATAGATTTTTTGCGTATGAAAAAATGTTGAAAGAAGTTCGAAACAGAATCATTGAACTGACTTCGATAACATTTTTTATAAAATTTGTTATCAAAATATAGAGCGGGATAACAGGTGCTGTAGCAACTTAGGAAGCAAAAGAAAATTTCGGTCACAGCACGCATATTCTTCTTCACTGTGTCCTGGAACCTTTTTGGTCCCCACGTTTATATTATTGCCGAAAATAAACTGGCACAATGAAAAATATGCATGCAATTTGCATTATACAGGCCAACATGCATTTGCAAATACCAAATTCTATTATTACACTTTATTCATTCTGTCTGTCTTGTCTATATTCATCAATTTTAGTTATCTAATCATTCGCTATAAATTGTTTCTATCAAACATCAAATATTTTTATTTGACATCACCTTTTTACTTACTATTATTTCCCTATTTCGAAAAAATAGCGTTCAACAAAAATGTTGTTTAAAAATTGAATAAATTTCCATATAACAAGTGCCCACAAAATTGAACGAAAAAGTGCGTTACTTTATTAAGAATCCTATTTGCGTCAAAAATGAGTGGAGCTGACGCACTATAACTTGTGTCTGTTTGGAATAGATTATTTGTCAGCTTTATACAAATCATCTCATCACAAAACATGATACGAACGTCAAATCCAGAGTGACAAATCCTCACATCATTTTGACACTTCCTTTTTCTGTTCACTGATCTCTGAATGATACATTTCCATTCAACTACAAAGCTTTCTCATTTCTGATCTTTCAACAGCCAAATCTGATTTCGCCCGAAGAGTAATCGTTCTGTATAACGTCACACACTGAACTTTGCGTGATTATTCAGCTTTCATTTCTTCTGCTATCGAATGAGACTTCATTGTAAAGAAACGTTGAAGTTCACTAACTTGAGAAGAATGTGTTATCTAGCCTTTTCCATAATGAACCGACTTTGACATCAACTGCTTGAAAAAGATGCATGAAATGTTTACACTTTTTGATAAACTCGACATTGGTGTGAATGATAAAGTGAAACGATAACAAACACCAAAAATTATATCAATATTTTCAAACTACTGACTAGGACACGCCTCCGAATACTGCACGCAGCACGCACGTACACGTGGATTGAATAAATTATATAACCACAGCCACACCTTAATTTATCAATTAAGAGATTTGCATGAGTTTTATTGTAAAAGCATTGTCACTTGTGTGTGATTACATAAGTCTGACGCTTATAAGTTGTTTGTAAACCCGCCCTCAATTATGCAGCCACACCTAAATTTATCAATTAAGAGATTTTTATAAGTTTAATTACAAAAACACTGTCATTTGAGTGTAATTACATACGTCTGGCGCTTGTAAATTGTTTTGCAATAGCTGTCAATAATACATCTAATGAAGAGCTAGTCAAATTATGCGTTCTTGATCTTAATTAGGTAGTCAACATAATAGACATTGTAGATGATAACAAGTTTTTGCCCTGTAGTTGCTTTCCATCGAGAAATAGCTGCCTATTTAATAAATTTATTTGATTGTTATCTTGAACATGAAATACAGTTCTTAGCAAAACAACAAAAAAAGATTAAATTGATGATAGATGTCAAATAATACTCATAAAATTGACATGAAAAAATTATTATTAACAAAATGGTCAACACTACATCGTCACTCAACATAAGCTTTTCCACATAAATTTTGCGTTTCTAGTTCGTTGTCAATATTGTAACCATTCTTCTCTTAGATTTCTGTCTTTCGTTTTCCGTCTCATTATCAGTCTACACAATGTCTGTGTTTCATCAATAAAAAATCAGGTCACAGAATCGAAAATTCATTCATGCATCACGCATATTAGCATAAACCACACTTTAATGGCAAACAGTAAACAGACCCGCGGGTTAATTTCGAGAAAATGCAGCTTGTTTTTCTCAAGGGTAGAAAATAGTAATGTTCACATATTCGGGCAGTCTTCATGCATCCACATCTCAATTTTGGGCATTTAACAAAATTTACGGCGCAGTTTAAATGTTTTATGATCTGCTTCTCCATCTGTCTGCTGTATTATTCAATATGATAGGATTGCCTACCGACTATCAACTAGTCGACTATCACACTGACTAGTCGACTCCAACGTATAGAAACCGAGCAGTTGCACTTCATGCCGCAAACCGATTTCCTTCCTTGTCATTCTATGCTCATATTTTGGGATTGTCAGTCGGCGTTATAATTATGACCACTTCTGTAAATTACTCGGCAATCACTTCATATAGCTTCCTGCAGATGTACGCTGTCAATCTTTCCATTGATTTTTCAAAACATGAATGGCAGATCAACCTCTATATCCACTGTGATTTATCCATAGAGATAGATTCATTTGCGTGTGAGTTAGTCTAGAGCGGACATTATAGCCAACGGTAGAAATTGACATAGATATTCGCCTTTATTTGGCATGTGTGATTGGCCAAGCACGCTCATTGAAGAAGCAGCACGTTCTTCCTAAATTCACGCACAAATAGCTTAATAGCATGGATTTGTAGATCTTGAAACGCTGAATACAAAAATAAAAGCCCTTGAGTTTCACAGTCAGTCGCTTTCGGTTTTAGGCAAGGTTAAAGGATTTCCATTGGAATGCAATTGTAAAATTCAAGAAATTTCTATGGATAGTGAGACACTTGGCGATTTTTGTACATTTTCTTTTGCAGAAAAGAAACTATTTATCAGAATGCCATGAAATTTGAAACATGATTGAGCTCAGAACATCAACTTCAATATAAAAGTTAAAGTGAGTCACATGATTCAGTATTTGATGTCTGACTGCCTCTACAAGATGAGTAAAATTGCCAAAATTAAGTCAAAGCATGAAATTTACTAATTTTGTAGAGAAATAATGTAGAGTAATAACATTTTCAAAATGGTGGACATGAAACCGAGACTGCATTCAGGTGCTAGATTAATATTCATTATGCATCAACAACAAGTATTGGAGGTATGATCGATCTGATGCACACCAGTGATTCACATATTTTGGTTTGTACACAAGCGAACATGACACTTCCAAGAAATTTTAAGAACCTATTGGGACATCCAAGACTTGTTGTTGATACCTAATGAATATTAATCTATCCCCAGAATGCAGTTTCGGTTTCATGTCCGCCATTTTGAATTTTCGTAATTTTCTCAAAAAGGCGAATCGCATGAATTTTTGACAATTATGTTTGAAGAGAGAGGGTCAAATTACATAGAAAACTACTGACAAAATGCTCGGGAATTTTTTGATCCAGCACCAGAATTCAGTTTTGGTTTCTCTGTCCGCCATTTTGAATTTTCGTAATTTTCTAGAAAAGGGCTGGTTGTATGATTTTTAAACCCTGATATTCGAAAATTTCATACAATAATACATCAGAAACCGTCGAGAAATATTTTGGAAAATTTTAAAAATGAAACCGCTTCACTGTCATCTCGCTGAAACCGTTATCAATTCAGAAATTTTTGTTTCTTGCAGGATGAAATGCTATACCATCTCACGAATACTCGCAGACACCTTCGAACCACTCCGTAACGGCCGAAGATGATGGATGTGTCTATGAAATGAATATTGAATGAACCATTGGCAATCACTGTTTTGTTTCTTTGTCCTGATGGTAAGAAGATGCCCTCTGTGAAAGGAAATTTTTCATTGTTAATTGAGAATTTCCAGAGGGACAAAAACAATTGATAGCGCAGAAAACTCCTCACTGGATGAAAGGTTCGCAAATAGTCTGACGATAGGCATTTATGCAAATGATGAGGTCGCATCTGTACGAGTACTATGTGATAGGTTTATATGTGTTTTCGCCTATTCAATAAACTAAATTTCAGAAAATGATATTGTATATTTTCGTTGATCATATCAGACATATTGCACATCATATAACCGAAATGATTGTTTCCGAATATCGAAGGTCTCATATGCATCAAGAATTATCAAACACATTGATTTCTCATTATTTCAATTTCAACTGAATCTGGCTATTTATTCTTCATCTTTCTAACGGTGATTCCATGCTTCAACGTAAACTACATTTTCACTTTTTGAAAAATTACATTTCACTATATAATACACTATATAACATATCACTGTATAATATTTTCACTTAATACATTTCACTATTAAATTGAAGGTGTTGGGTGTGACGATGAACAGCAAGCTCACATGGAATGATCACATCAGAGATGTTGTCTCAAAGTGCAATCGGCGATTTTATATCTTAAGGAAAGCAAAGCGATATACAACAAGAAAAGATCTTATGACTACATATTATGCTTTGATTAGATCTTTGATGGAATACGCCTGTCCGATTTTCGTAGCCTTGCCAAAAATGTTGGAGAGTAAAATCAACTGAATACAGAAGAGAGCACTAAAAATTGTCACGAGTGATCAAGATGGCAAGCATGAATCATTATTTGCACAAGATCTTCGTGAGAGACGATTTGATATAAGCAAGAGATTGTTCAAGAAGATTTCAAAGAACAATGGTCACCTTCTTCATAAGTATTTACCTAAAAGGCTCCATTACTCTTCCCACTATAGACTGCCTCTTTACAATTATAAGAAGGTAAAATCCTCTTTCTTTCCGTTTGTGTCTGCGCTCATGAACTGTGTAATGTCGAGAAAGTCTTGAATTTCATTTCGCTCAACAGGAACTTAATCACTTTCTAGTTTTTCATTCATTTGTGACTTAATGCAATTTCAAACATTTTTTGTACATGTCATATTTGAAATTATCATCTATTTGTAACTATGATTTCCATTTCTGATGACAATATACACCACTATTACTATTATTATCTTTGCAATTAATCCTCGATTATGAATCACAGCAAGTATCATGATCAAGGACAGGAGTTTTCGGCGCTCCGCGGAAAAACTGGAAAACGGAGAATTAAATTTCTCGAAGAATAAATCTTTGTGTTCATTGAGAAATGCCGAAAATCTAAAGGTCATATGACGAAACAAATGAAAGAAAATAATCCTATGACAACTTCTGGAATTCATCAAGCATATTGTAGCTATTTTAATTGCAACGGATTTTCTAGACTAATCAATAATTCGAGTTTTTTTGTTTACTATTTTTGTGTTATGCACGGACTGTATGAGCTAATTTATGAACGGCGAATGAACGACAGTAGCGCCCAAACGCGATGTGATGGAATCAGAATTCGTCACACAAAATTTCAGCCAGTTGTAACGCTTTTCCTTGTTTTCTGTTGTCTGTCAATGCATGCATGATTTCATATTCTGCACTTAATAGGCTGTAGTTAATGTTCACGTTGACGTCATATAAATTTCGTCGCACCACAATGCGTTGCGGGCTTATTCAAGAAATCGCTCAAATACTTAGGATGATTAAAGCAATCTAAATCAATTAAATAGGGCCCGCCGAAAACGAAATTTTCAGAGCGGAATTTCAAGTTTTGAAGCACGAATTCTCCGCGGAATTTTGAAAATCTAACCGCAGAAAATTCTGGTATCATGTTACATCATGTTAAAATACAAACCTTGACTAATCTGTGGGAGATTTTAAAAGTGGGAAAAGAGTGGATCTCAGGGCAGGACTATGGGGGAAGAAGGACAGAGGTCGACCTAAAGTTACTGCGAGGAACTTGGGGGAAGCGTTGAACGAAAGAATGCGGTCCAAGCGGCTGAGCGGAAGCTTCGCGGATGGCGGTGCTGAAGAAGGAGACTTTGCATTTAACGAGTTTTAGAGGAAGCTGTCACTTAGAGACCTCGAGCTGAGACAGAGTTTCTTGGACAGCTACAGTAGCGGGGTGAATGTGAGAAAACGCCCAAATAGTAAGATCGTCCGCATGAAGTGAGAAGCTGACTGAGGGAGGGAGAACAGAAGATACGTCGTTGATGAAAAGGATGAAGAGGACTGAGCCGAGCACAGACCCTTGAGGGACTCCCGATTAAACTCGGAAAGAGCTACTGGAGGAGTTTCAAAAGGCCACCTGTGCCCGACGGTCCGAGAAGAAAGCAAGGAGGCAGGCCAGAAGACAGAAGCTTGTGGTAGAGCTGAGTGCCAGACGGAGTCGACGGCTTGACAGAAATCAACAGTACTTGCACAGGGTTTAAAGCCATGAAAGCCATCGGAGATTGACTGAGTAAGAAGAACTATCTGGACAGTGGTAGAGCGGCCTGGACGGATACCGGCCTGATGGGGATCACAAGATCCTCATATTCGAGGAGAAAATAAAGACGTGTTTGCACAAGACACTCAAAGAGTTTCGAGATGCAGGATACATAAAATACGTCTAATTCCAGTCTGTTTTCGCAATATGTTTATTTGAAAATATTCGCTGTTTATCAGAAATTCATTCATTAATCTGTCTGAATAAACCCTGTGTCATCATTAATTCAAGTTTGCGGAGCCAGGGTAACCAAAGGTCTTCGGTTAAGTAAAAACGTCGTTATCTCATGCGTACGATGCATTTCGCTTGCCACCGGCAAGCATGGTCACGTTCTGAATTGACAAATCATGTACAGACAAAATAAACGCTAGAAATTCCATGCATGATCAATAATCAACAACGGTCAAAAAGATAAGTGTCCGAAGACTCTATGAAATCGATCTGTACAAAGTTACTACTCATTTTAGTCAAAAGTTAAAGAAGTTAAAGAAAGTTAAAGAAAAGTTAAAATGAAATGAAAGACAAAAATGAAAGTCTAAAGCACTCCATTCCAAGCCGTACCGATATTGAAGTCACATTTGTTAACGCTGTTGTACTTCCTAGACCATAGTGATTCCTTGATGAGACGTCTACGATGAAACGGCTCCCGATCCAGCGTCTCGCAATGTTCCCAGTCGATTCCATGGCCGGTGTCAAGAACATGGGCGGCGACTTCTGAATGTGTAGCAACATTTCTCACGTTACGTCGATGTTCTTTCACACGTTCCTCCACCGTTCTCGAGCTCTCTCCCACATATGACCATCCGCAGCAGTCATCAGTACAGTTGAGGCGATAAACCACTCCGAACTGTTTGAGCTGTGTAGGTCTCTTCTTAACCAGCATATTCCTCAAGGTGGATACTGGTTTGTAAAAGGTCTTTATACCAAGTTTCTTCAGAGTACCTGAAATATTCTCTGCAAGTCGAGGGATGTATGGAATAATACATACATCAGCCACACTATTACCACCATCTTCGTCCTGTACATGCATATCACTGGATGTTGGAAGCTCGAATACACGCCTACTCTCACTTGAACTAAATCCATTCATCCGAAAAATTCTTTCCAAGTTACGGAGCTCACTGTCAAGTAATTCCGGAGAACAAATCGACCTAGCTCTGTGGCACATCGTCCGGACGAGTCCCTTGAAAACACTTGGATGATGACAAGACGAACGGTTTAGATATAAATTTGTGTGAGTTGGCTTTCTATACACTTGATAAACAAGCCCGCCTTCATTCTTCTTGATCAGGATGACAAGGAAAGGAAGAGTCGAATCCACCTCAAGCTCCACAACAAACTGAATAGAAGGCCGCAGAGCGTTCAAAAACTCCACAAAGTCATTCAGTTCTTCCAGAGACAGAGTCCAGTGTACGATGATGTCATCCACGTAGCGATACCATAATTTAGGGAAATGGCGATTATGGTTGAGCGCTGACTCCTTAGCCACTTTCTCGAAATGATGCATATAAATGTTAGCCAAACTGCAGCTCAGACTACTTCCCATGGCTATACCGTCCGTCTGTAAATATAGATGGTCGCCAAATTGAAAGTATGAATGCTTCACACACATATACAATACACTGATGAGCTCATCCACCGTCAAAGGACAAATCGCACCGAAAACATCGTCATTTCTTATTATGTCGGAAACCACCATCAATGATTCATCCAAAGGGACATTCGTAAATAAGGAATTGATGTCCAAACTCAACAGTAAGCCATGATTCAAATCATCGATCGATCCAACTTCTGTATCAAATCTGAGGAATCCTTGATATATGAAGGACCTTTAGTAGCGAAAGGACGCAAATATTCTGCCAACATCTTTGAGACCGGTGCCAAAAGCGATCCCAGTGTACTAATTATTGGACGAAGAGGATTGCCAGTCTTGTGCACCTTTGGCAGTCCGTATAAATGTGGTATTTGGTAATGTGTGGGACACCACTTCAACATAGTTGGTCTGGATATTCGTCCGCTTTCCACTGCAGATTTTAAAAAACCATGAAGTTCTCTTCTCCATTTCTGCGAAGGATCTGTCGACAACCGCAAATAGGGACCTGTACAGATCAATTGCTGGAGTTTGTGATGATATTCTGTCTTGTTCATTATTACCACGGCATTACCCTTGTCAGCAGGCAGGATGATTATTTCATCATTACTTCTCAAGGTTTTGATTGCCAGAGATTCACCTCTCGATAGGTTCATCTTCCTGGGTGGCTTGGTCCTTCTGACGGCTGCAGATATTTCTGTTCGAGCCCAAGACTTCAAATCGTTAGGCTGCTTGTAGATTGCACTCTCCACACTCGCTATAATATCACTGACAGGAATATGCTTAGGAGTAACGGCGAAGTTCAAGCCCTTGCTTAAAAGGCTTGTCTCAAATTCATTGAGTTCGTAATCACTTAAATTGATCACAACATTTGATCCAGTGTCAGTCTCCACGGCTTCATCTTTTCCATAAAGATAGCGTAATCGACTTAAGCGTCTCTCCAGGTACTTAGAGTGGCCACATTCCGCTTGATTTCGACTCATAGACAGAAAATCCCGAATACGTTCATTGTCCTGCGAATCGCACACCATATGAAATAGACATGCACGGCGCGTTTTTAACTCGATATGCAGTCGATCAAAGTTGCCTTTAAGACGTGACCTTTCCTTCTTGACCATCATATTGCCAACTTTAGATTGTAACTTTTTATCATGTCTGAACCGTCCAGGTAAAGAAAACCAGAGAGACCGTGGAACCATTCCTTCAGTTGCACAACTTTGAAACAATTTCAAACGTGATTTAAGTTTTATTAATTCAATTTCCTCTTTGATAACTGTTCGGAAGATGAGAACACACCTGCTCCCGTAGGTGTCCGTCAAGTGTCTGAATAAACCCTGTGTCATCATTAATTCAAGTTTGCGGAGCCAGGGTAACCAAAGGTCTTCGTTAATTCATTAATCTGACCAGCTTAAAATGCACATTTGTATCACACGCAATGTCAGTTTCGAATTATTGCACGTGGGTATTAATAACCTCATGTGTTTCAAAATATTTCACAGCAGGACTTAATTTTGAATCGGTACTAATCGTGAAGTCCTACTCCATATTCAGATTAATTATTACTAAATATCACCGCACATGGTTTCACGCACTATTAAGATCTGTATCAATTATTCTTTAAAGCATTTTGCTGTTGTATTTAACACGTATACCGTTGCCATTGTACTGTGCATCAATGTAGTTTCTCTGCGCGTCATATTGGCCTACCAGCTTCGTCGGAGATGACTTTGCAGGTTATTAATCAACTTGCTAAATTAGATGCTACTAGCTCTACATACGAAGCTAAGTATGTGTCTTAGTAATTTAATTGCAACTAAGTCGTCATCTAGTAAGATAATTCCGGCATATTCTGTATTTAATCAGTACTCTGTGAGATAGCTCATTTTTTCTACTCGGGTGCTTTCGTAAACATGAAATACTGTTCTAATGACTGCATTCTAAATAGGACAATGTCTTAATACTTTTAACCAAAGTGTTTAAATATATCAAGTGTGTTTAAATATACCAGTTTACCGAATCATGAATGTTATCCGAAAAGCTTCTTCCAAGTTACTATGTTAAATAACGAACACCCTTTAATAACAATTTTAGTAGGCCTACTAGAGAAAGAGTAGTGACAGCTGACGAGTCTTTTTGTGAGAGTACTTTCAAAAAATGAAAATTAGCGGTTCTTTAATTCAATTAGCAAAAATGAAATTATTTTTTTGTTGCCAACAAGGCTTGATTTGATCCGATATCAAAAGACGTGAGGTTATTCGACCGCAATATTGCGTGCAAATAACCAGACAACTGAGGCCAAGTTATTCCCAGGTAAAACGGGTACCAGCAGCCATAACTATACAGTGAGGCTCGTACAGTGAGGTTTTCAGACGCAACAATTCGTCGAAATGGTAACTGTCTTTGCTGAACGGTTATATTTTTGCATGTTCACTTCAAATATTCCGCATAATTTATTTAGGCATTCATGCATTCATTTAGAATTAAGCAATTGCTTCTTAGAAGTGGTTGTCTACTGAACACGTTACCAGCGCTTCATAGTATCAAATTTATTGGAAATTTTATAGATTATTAGCATATACATGTAATGATATACTGAATCTGTCTTCTTGGCAATTCATAGTCGCTGCTCGTCCGCGATTTCCACATGATCATCATTAGTCTTCAGTAATTGTAGTTTTTAATTTGATGTGAAATCAACATGTTTGAGACAGGGATGCGGAGTCCTATCATTTTGATAGGACTCCGACTCCGGGTGACAAGTGTAAAAGGCCTAGCTTTTACATAGTTTTTATAATTTAAATATAGGCATACTGGTACCCTACATCATAGATCAGTATAGGCTTACCTGAACCTATTTTTAGTGATCTTTGCTGTATCAATTATCAATTATTTTCGATGAAAATTTATCAAATGTGGCTTTAAGTTGGATGCGTGCGACTCGGCTCCTCCCATCTTGATGATGTGTGCTTCACACGGTTCTTCTCCAGTCTCTACTAAGAAGGAAAATTCCCCATCCTTCTCCATAAAATATTTGTGCACTTTCGATTTTAATATGCGATGTGGAGGACACATCACAAGCGATTAACGTGACGGTAATAGGTAATTAAATGTTCTCAAACAAACTAGTACTATTTCATTTTTGTCTCTGATGTGACCTTTGGTGCGTAGGTGTGATAGAGAAGGCTTGTCTTCTCTACTAAATCACTAAGTGAAAAGACAATCCTTTTCTCACTATCACGGTTCATTCCCTCAACTATTACAAGCTTTCCATGCACTGCTGTCTCTGTACTTTTGTTTGACGGAGAAAGTTGACATCAAGACAGTAACAGCCATGCACGAGGATGTCTGTATTATATTTCGGGTATAGTTATAGGCCGGAGTCCGGAGTCCTATCATTTGATAGGACTCCGACTCCAGCAAAAATGATAGGACTCCGACCCCGACTCCGACTCCGCATCCCTGGTTTGAGAACAGTGGTAGGCATATCAGAAGGTACAAATTGATGCACTTGTTTAATCTCCAGGAGTAGGCATATTCAAAATGTTAAAGCGGGCATTGATTCCTTTGCGTAGTTATTTGGATGAAGCTTTTTTGACATACGGTAAACTAGGGCGAATCAGACATTGTTGGTAAGAAAGCTGTTTATTTGCTCAATGATAGCCACTATGACATGATGACTTATGTCAGTGGTAGGCAACCAATTTGTGGTAGTGATGACTTACAGATCTAGTTGATTACATCACAATTGATTGTACTGTATCGACCGTTAGATGAATCGAATACCTACAAACTTGTATTGTGATGAATCTGACACATTTGTTGCAATATTTTTTATTTAAGCCTTTATTTAACAGAAGCTTAATAAACAAATTTTGATCAATTTAGAAAAGCTGTTTCTTCAACCGAAATTTATATTTATCATGATTTGAAAATGTCCAAAATAACTACGCTACGTTTATTTTATTATTTTAGCTATATAAAAACAATGACTTTTTTATGGGTGTGCGCTGTACTCACCTGCTCGCACCGAAAATTTTCGAAGACATGCTGAAGCAATTATTAGTAGGCCTATAGGTGAAATATAATTTGTTAAATAAAGATAGCCTACATATTCGCAAGAGGAGCAACAGCGGGGTTTTCACAGCGAAATGATAAAATTTCTGAGAGATTTTGCGGCCAAAAATAATTTGTCATGAACTTGAATGCCCAGTAAATTTCCGTCATGAAAAAATGCTATTCATGTCTATTACTTTCTTGGAGTATTGAAATATAATTGAAATATTGCATTAGGAAGTTACTTTTGATCAGCCCTATACATGCGCATTTTTGTCAACATCGTGAAGTAGTATGAGGCAATCAGTATTCAGTAGTCTATACTGTACTTTGAAATACTTAATACCGATATCAGATGAACATGTACGGTGGAATTCATTGATAATTATTCGCAACGTCTAGACAAAAACTTGAATGAACAGCACTCGAAATTTAATCGGCACAAGTGATCAAACCAAAAGTGAAACGTTTTGTGGTTTATTCTATATAGCTTTATAATACAAATTTCGGTTGAAAGCCTTTTGTGAATTGATGCAGCCTATGATGTTCCAACCGATGAAATCAAATCTGCGTCACAAATGTTTTCATCTGTATCTGAATGTTTCGTGTTGCCTTCCTTTTTCTGTTGTGAATATAATTTTACTTTTCAGTGATTTGCCGGAAGCCGAGGAGCTATTGTATTAATTGCTCAATATACTCGAATGCAATTAATACAAAGTATCTGCAGCTTAAGGCTGGAACGTCATTCATCATTTTTCATTATTTTCATCACTACCAAAAACAGTCATTTACGTGATACATCAATAATTTAGTGACAACATTTCAGAATTTGACTATTTCTTCATAAATTGTTATCTCAACACGGATCATCAAATACTGCTATTGATCATAGAAGGAAATACAAGGGAATACTCTGATGTAAGAAGAAAATGAGATGTTAGGATGTCAGTAAAATAATTATTAAATTTCACATAGGATGCTTTCATAATCAGATGAAAAAATTAGGACTAAAATAGTATATAGTGTAGGCAAGGTCCATCATGTTTCCAACATACATTCATGAATGGAAATCTAAAACTGATCAATGAATGTATGTACAACTGGTCATCAATAAGAAAATGAAGTATTTCTAGATTCGATACAAAGATTTTCAGATGTTCAGTGGGCAAAAGTTTGTAAACACGTTCATACACAGTACATGAATGCAATACATGACACAGTACATGAACACAATCAGAAGTCCCCCTTAAATCGTGTAGAGTGGTTTGTAGTCGTCTATACCTTAATAATCAATTAATTTCTATGCCAAATCGAATCTAGCATTCTAAGCATAGAAATGGATCTTCATCTCATGTTTTTGTCTTCCAGATGTCTACGGATAACTATGTAATTTTTCACTACTTAATAGTTTTGACATAGCTATTCAGTCTTTTCTATTCAATATTTCAATACTATTCTGTTGTCAATTGCGATATCAAATAAAACTGCTTATAAGAGCTGGCGAAAAAGTAATATCATAGCTGTCGCCACAAATCAACCATTGATTCCATACTTCCCTTATATACTTACTTTGCTTTTAACCGTAGCTGATGAAGACCACAAGCCAAACATCACGACTCAATGAAACTTATGAAATGAAAGGACATAGTTGGTTATCCGAATCGATGTGAATTTCATTTCTGCTTCTTTGAATCGTGATCCTTGGATAGAACTTTTCCACTTCATCGAACACTGCAATCATTGTTTATAAATGTACTCTATACAATATTTTTAAATTCTTTTCGCATTGATCTTGATATAGAAATTACGTCTTTTAGTCATGTGTTAAACTATACACGCGAACAGGTTGCTAATAGTACATTTAATGTGTTCTGACGGAAGCTACTGTAGCAACACAAGGATTCGCTGAAATATTGGCACTCATTCCTCTGTATATGTTCTCTGAATGAGTTGCAAAGGAAGATCGTTTAACACTCGAGTTACACGAAAATTGCATAGATATAGAGTAATTTTGTCATGGTAGGAGACTAAAGAAAAAAAGAAATGCAAAAGGCTGCTAATGTGTAACGATATTACAAAAAGTGGATACCAAACTTCGTTTCATCTTTTGAACAGAAAACAGAAATAATCACATACAGAAGAGGATATTGAAATTGACTTCAAATGTTTCGAAGTGGTAGTTTAAAGCTCATTTTGAGCTTCGTTACTTTCATACTTTCTTCCATGTTCTTCTAATGTCCACGACGTTCCAAGTTACTCACTGAATGATGCCAATTCTTTGACAAGTAATGATCGCCAGATTTACAAAATGTTTGTTTTATATTCATTTCTATTCTAAGCGCCTTCATAGTTGGAGCATTATGTTGTAATTCAACTGCTGTAACTTCAAGAACTGCTTTTTGTGCTGCTGATAATGCACGCATAAAACTAATCCCCGATATATAGCCCCGGCAAAGAAAATTCGTATGTTCCACAAAACTCACAACCGGATAGTAAATGCGGTTTTGTGCACTTTTCTGTGTTAAATATCGGCAAGAAACTCGAAAGGGAATTTCTCAATCTATCACGGATCAACGATTGTGATTCATTTTCTGAATTGCCTATGTCAAATTCAGTTGTGGATTCCGAGCAAACACCGCACGATAACGATGAAGTTCTTGAAAGTAAAATTGAAATATTCATCACTCATTTCATCACAATACTTATAAAACATCTGATGAAACATCACGCAGAAATCGTACAATCGTGCAGGATTTTCTTACTCAAAACGTTGCCAAAATATCAGAATTGTTAATTCTAGCGAAAAGAAAAACGTTTACATACATGCATAGCTGACCGGCAATTTTGAACTGTGTGCTTTGGGTGTCGTTCAGCTGACTTATCACACATGCAGTCTACATCTCACTGCATAGATCTCTTCAATACCACTAAATTTCATTTAGACACCACTTTCCACATTCTCTTTCTCTCTCTCCTCCAGAATATTAGAACGCATTGTCAATCAAAAATAGATTGTCCCTCAAATAATCACTATTGGTGACCCGATTCAATTTGCTTTTTGATCAAAACAATCCACTACTGATTGTCTTATCACCATG
Organism: Prostheceraeus crozeri; assembly: GCA_907163375.1. Classification (NCBI taxonomy): domain Eukaryota; kingdom Metazoa; phylum Platyhelminthes; order Polycladida; family Euryleptidae; genus Prostheceraeus; species Prostheceraeus crozeri. The sequence goes on from CAJQUW010014359.1 coordinate 211,369, forward strand.
AAGTTTATCATACTATCATTCCTACAAAGTTATTCAAAAAGTCTTAAATGAGTACTAGAAGAAACAGTAGTGACATAGGTAGCTTCATCAAGTTGAAGAGCTTTGATTTCGAGATTTTAAAATACTGCAAATTTTGTGTGATTGCTGAGTGGGTTGCAAGAAGTCACGTCATGAGAGGTTGAAGGAATGTGTTAGAATGATCTCCATTGATACTGGCATGATCGGGTTCTCTCCTATTACCCAATTTTTTTCTTGGAAAAAGAGTGACAGGCGGATTCTTCTGGAAACCACAATTAAAATATTTAAATCACTCTAAATCTTACCACAGGTGCAAATGTAACAGTTATCTACGCAAGAAAGTGCGAAGTATTCATCTTTATTGCATTTTACGAGATCAACATGTCTATACCCGAGCCTGGGGGGTGATTCAAAATTATCGCCTAAGAGGATGAAAAACTTTCTACGTGCTAATAATAATAATAATCGTATATTTGAGCATTGCCTCAATATTGTGAATCGTGAGGCATCAAAATTTTCATCGAACGCACAATAAAGTTACAAATCAAGATAGCAATTTACAAAGTCAACAAGTCATACAAATTCAAGAAAATCCACTGTTGGAAAGTCGTATCATGGTTGTGAGGAAGGCTTTGTGTCGAATTGATCCCGAAATCCTTGGCATTCTGTAAGTATTTGAATACAAATTCAGTTCTGGTTTTAAATAATAAGAGGGATGGGAATTGTCTGTGACAAGTTTGTGAAATACTTTGAGACCCATTATCAGTCGGCGATATTGTAGAGGAATGAATTTAGCACATTCACAGTTCGAGGATCCACATATAATTTTGTGAGCGCGATCTTGCACCCTTTCAATCTGATTGGATTGTTTCTGCTGCAGATTTACAAATAAGGGAGCCACATACTCCTGTACTCCTCGAATAGCACACTGGTAAACCGTGGTGAGTGCATCATTGTCAACGAAGACTTTAAGCTGCCTTAGAACAGAAAGCTTCGAAGATGCCATTTTTGTGATTTGGTCCACGTGTAAATTTTATTTTAGATGTTCGTCAATAATTACGCCGAGAAATTTTATGGATGTCTGAACAGGAATAGATGGTATGGAATAGCATGAAAAATCATAGGACTTTGAAGTTGTGATAAATAGTTGAGCACATTTCTCTTCTTTTATTGGCATTTTCTTTTGTACAGCCCAATCTATGACATCGAAATAAACTGGCAAAATAGGACTACCAGTAGTAGTCTTGGAAATAGTTCCTGCAATAAGTATGTCGTCCGCATATTTTGTCAAGCAAATATTGCTATTTGCACTTCGGAGTATTAAATCAGACGTAAAGTAAGCGAATATGACCGAACTGAGCGATGAGCCTTGTGGCACGCCACTGAGAACTGGAAGAAGGTCACTATAAGCAGTTTTCCATCTGGTTCGTTGAAATCTCCTTGTTAGATAATTACATACGAAGGAAGTTAGGAATGGATCAATGTCGTTATGATGCAGTTTTTCTTGAAGCAAGCGAAATGAAATTTTTTCGAAGCCCTTTGCTAGGTCTAGAGACAAAAGATGACAAGCAGTAATGTCGCTAAGCTGCAAATTGCGAGTTACGTAATCCTCAACATTGAGTACGCTGCAAGCTGTCACCTCCTAAAATCGAAGAAATCTGCATCCTAAACGCGACACGCTAGAATTTTAGGAGGTTGCGTGAAATAGAATGCTGACATACTAAAGAGAACAATAACACTAGTGCGCTAGCCTCCTAAAACGCTTTGCTTTAGGATTTTTTTATTAGTTACGAATAGTGTCTCGCTTCAGTGTGTGATTTAGGAGGTGCTGGTTTTGAGTGTAGAGCACATATAGTTGAGCTTTTAACTCGATATCCAAACTGGTATTTGTCGATCTTGGAAGCAAAAACTTTACCCATGTATTTCATCAGCTGTTTTTCAAAAATTCTCTCAGGGACAGGTAATAGGGAAATTGGCCGAATACTTTTCAAGTTTGGTGGATTGGTCTTTGGAAAAATAATTATATCCGCTTTTTTCCACAATACTGGCAAATCCGCAGCACACAGACATTTATTGTACATAATTGTCAATGGTTTTGTCAAGAAATGCGCTAGCTTTGACCATAAAATTGACGGCATATTATCAGAGCCCACGCTAGTCTTCGACGAGATGTTGGTTAATAGATTATACACTTGAAGTTCAGTAAATAGAAAAGGCACAATAAATGGTAACGGCCTTTCAATCATGTTGGGAACGCACCACCTGTCCTCTTAAGGACAAACCTTAAGTCTTATTAACTATAAGTTTATTAAAATTATGAAACATGTAGACATCGTTATGGGAATGTCCCAGCTTCAAATGGGATCAAATATAAATTCTGCAGTCAAATTTTGATTCACCAATTGCAAAATGTCGCAGATAGACATATTTGGTTCACACTGAGGTAGCCACTGATCATTATGAACTTTGCTATCGATGACACTTTTTTTGATATCCCATATTGATCGATTGGACATTAGGCGACTACTCCATCTCCATTTAACTTCAAAAATCAAGTCTTTCACCTTTTTCTTGTAATGAGAGTAAGTTGCCCAATCTTTACGTCTATATGCATTGTATCTTTTGTTGATCGCAACCTTTATTACGTTTGTTATCCAAGGTTTGTCACAGGATCGTCGCTTCACTAAATCAAAGGGTAAGGAGTCGATGGCATTATTCAAATAAGAGTAAAATAAATCACACTGTTCATTTAAATCACGGCTTTTCATTGTCTCATCCCAATCTATATTCAAAGTTGATGAAGCCTTTTCAAGGTTAGAGTCTCGAAGATCAAACACTTTGGCATGCTGCTCAGTTGTCAGAACTTGAATATAAGGTTCAACCAATATAGTATTGTGGTCACTTGCTCCCATTGGAGGATGAAATTCAGCTTTTTTGAATAAGTGCACATGTTGCTCTGGTACCAATATTAGATCGAGAATAGCTTCCTGCCTCGTGGGCTCATGAATGATGTTTTCAATACAAAACGAAGATTGGAAACCCGATGTATCGAAGTGATTGAAATCTCCCATCATGTAAACCAAATAGTTGGGATACTGTATAAGCAATCTGTCAACAATTGATATAATGTAATTTGTAAGAGTAGTAGATAAGTCCTCACATAATCGTCCATCATGATTCATGAGGTAAGTAAATGATAACGAACAAACAATGAAATTTATGATCAGCAATTCTCACAATCAATAGTTCAACGTCGGAATAAGCGGAATCTTGAAATACAATTTCAGATATGAATGTTGACTTGACCCAACAACACACTCCTCCTCCTTGCTTGCCGGTTTTTCTGTCCACACAATAAAACATATAGTTCGAAATATTTAATGATTCGTTGCAGACACAAGAGTCCAACCAAATTTCAACAACACATATAACATCAGGTATTTGAGAATTCACAAAAAGATTGAGTTCGTCCAATTTATTCAGAAGCGATCGAGCATTGAAGAAGCAAATAGATGGAGGCGAAACCTTCCTTTGTCACATAGAGATTTTCTCAGCCACTCTTCTACCACGAAGCTCAACATTTCGTCCTTCCCTTTTCAAGGCCGTGTATTCTTCAAAAACTTTCTTATCCATTTCAATTTGCGACCTAGTTTTATCATGGCGAACAGTTATACGAGAATCATTTAGCATATTGTGGCGTTTGAGATTGTCTCTGTTATTAAAAACGGACATCTTTTCCTCATATGAACGAAAAGAGACTTTCAGAGGTCTGCGTCTATTACCACGCTTTCCAATCCGAGACTTAAACACTACTGAGTCTTTCGGAACAGATAGAGTGTGAAAGATTTCATCAATCCTTGTCTGCTTGGACACAACATCATCATCGTCATCTCCGTCATATTCTTCATCAATGCCAAATATAATCAGTTTGTTGTCGGGATTATTTTGTAGATGAAACATAAGGCAGCCTAGAGAAACCAGTTCAGCCTTGAGTTGAGGAACATGGTCGGAAACGCATTGAGAGTACGCACATACTAAAGTTCAAACCCGATCTATGCGTGCATAAAGAATTCCTGTTCACGCTTAAGTTAGCGTGGCAGTAGCGTGGTGCATCATATATAAGACGATCGTTTTAATGTAGCCTACAGTATTACTTTCCCACGGTAGACCTGAAGAGCGTGGGCGAAAGGCCTTGTCACTTTAATATTTTTTATGAAATATACTTTCTCGCATGAAAGTTGCCTTATGTTTCATCTACAAAATATAATCAGGTTGTTTCGCTTATTTTGTCTTTCTGCGTATTCATTGAGAGTCTTATTGACCACCAATTCTATATCCATGGCAAGCCTTGAGTTCATTTCCTCACGAATGCTCTGGAGCTCATTTTCCATTTTAACAAATCGCTTCAATAGTTCGTGAACATCAATACCCTTGCACGAGTCACACGTGAATGATATATTGTCCATGTCAACAATAGTTTTGCAGACGTTGTTTGCAATACCGCAGCATTCCTTTCTCATGTGGAGGGCCTTCCTGCAAAGAACACATGCTATAGAGTCACCATCCAGTGCATTCTTGCAGCCGACGCACACACTAGTATTGATTGACGCTTCGCTATTCTTTCGTCCAGTTCCAGTCATCACAATGAACCGTTGATAAGTGATCACAATTGAAGGTTTTTGTAAATTGTATTAAAAATAATCTTTGGCAACCAAAACAGATTGAATAATCGTGTACAGTAGACTTCAAGGAATCGTTTGATGTTTAATACTAATATAGTACGGTGTTGGTATGATGATAACAGAGTGTTCGATGGTAGTTGATCAGAACCGGCGAGACGATACGACCGCACAGTTATACAGCCAAATATGTGGATTGTGCTATGTGCTACGTGCTAATGTGCAGTACTTCTATGGAGGAATGCAATACTTGTTATTTACGCAACAATTGCAAAGTAGCCATCTTTATTGCAGTTTTCGAGATCAACATGTCTATACACGAGCCCGAAAGGCGAGGGCACAGTTTGTTGAACGAGAATCATGCAATTATGATGGAAATCTTTGCACGAGTTGCGTAATTAAGCTTATTTGTTTCTGTACCTGTTCTGTAGATTTCCTATCGCTTTATTTGACTTGTAAAGCAGATTATTGCCCGCGCGGGAAATTATATTTACTACAATACACGAGACAGAGCGCAATCTATGCCAACTATGAGTGCTCCTGTCCTGCCTTAGTATAGACTATAGTACAGACTAGAATTGTGAAGAGATATTTTCACGATTGATGAAGCGAAAATTCTATTCAAATATTCCTGATGATCATAGACATGTCAATCACAATGTGTCCTTGATCATCACAGCACGTCGTCAAATAAAATTCTCAATGCAACTCGTGCATAAGATTGTTTCATCATAACATTCGAACTCATTAGTCCCTCCGGGTTCGTGCATTTAAGATATCCAACTTGTGGAATGCTATAAAGAGGCAATCATGCACTGGCTGCGTAAATAACTATTATATTTCTCAGGATTGTAGGAATCTATGACCTTCAGAATTTAAAGGCTGTCAAATATCTACCTCTGCTTGTTATGGAATTGTTGATATCAACGGTATTTCTTGAGATTTCTGTGTAGAATTTGCTGTTTTAGAGAATGAAAAGCTTTCTATGTACTAATGTGCTCCAATGAGGCAGTGTAGTGAAGACTGTGTATTGCACTCCTTAGTTCACTGCAAATTAATGCACTCTTTGGAAAGCATGAATAGTTATTTACGCAACTAGTCTATACTGGTCTATACTAAAGCAGGACAGGAGCACTCATAATTGGCATAGATTACGCTGGGTCCCGTACATTGGAGTAAATATAATTTCCCGCGCGGGCAATGATCTGCTTTACGTAATGGATCGAGGATGGCTGTACGGTTCTCTGAGATATAGAGAGGGAAATTATTTGATGAATCCCGAGGGCTTTAGCCCGAGGCCTTCCTCTTCAGGCACATTGGGAGGTCGCTTTTGATTACTACATCGCCTTTGCTGAAAGCTTGCCATGCTTGAGCGCATCTTCGGGAAATTTCTGCTTCTGCTCCTTCTGTCATACTTATCACTTGGCCCAAGTACACGTATCGATCCACCTACTCTATTTCTAGATAATATCTCCTCCAGAAGTGCCGTGAACAACTTCGGTGATATTGGTCACCCTGTCTTACTTCTCTATTAATGTTAAAAGGTTTACTTTCGTCTTCAATTCTTATCACTGACTTTGCTTTATTGTACAGTTTACTTAATATATCCATGGACTGGCTATCAACTCCTTGTTTCTCCAGGGCTTTAAATGCACATCTATGTTTTACCGAGTCAAAGGCTTTTTCAAAGTCAATGACGCCAATACAGAGTGGTTGGTGGCACTCGTTCGCTTTCTCGATCCGCTGGCTCACAGTATGAATGTGGTCAGTCGTTGAAAAAAGTTTTGCGAAAGCCTGCTTTTTCAATTCCTTGATTTTCATCCAGTATTTTCGTAACACGGTTGCAAATTATCCTCATGAACAGCTTGTGTAGATGCGAAAACTATGTGGAAGGTCTGTAATTCTTCAAATTTTTTCTATCGCCTTTCTTGTGAAGCAGTGCCATCGTCCCAATTTTCCAATCTTCTCGAATTTTGTGGTTTTTGAGTATTCTGGTGAAGAATTTTGCCAGTCTTTCTGCTAGCCGGTCATCAGCTGCTTTGAAGAAGTCCATCACTAGTCCGTCGCTACCACTAGCCTTTCCTTCTTTCATGTTACTCAAAGTAAACTTCACTTCACTTGTGAGCAAAGGAACAGGGAAGCACATGATTTCAGCCTGTCTCTTCAACTTCGTCGTTGTCGACGGTTTCTGACGAGTCATATAACGATTCATAGAAAGAACGACACTCCTCTGAAATCTTATTTCTCTCCGTTATTATGTTTCCTTTTGTATCAATGACTGACATTATCAAATTCTTTTCTAGATTTTTACCTTTCGCACTTGGCGGTAACCTTTGTTTCCGAACCAACTCATTGTTAAATGTGCGTAGATCATTTCTGATCTGTTTTCTAACCAATTTGCACAACTCTGCATATTCGACTTTAGTTCATGCCGATATTTTACAGAGCTTGAAGTTCTGTTTTTCTTTCATGAGAACTTTTGTCTTTTCCGACAGTTTGTTATTTCTTCCATTTTTACCCGTTTTTTGATTGGCTACTGATGATGAAGTTTTAAATGCGTCTTCAAATACGTCGTAATCGGTTTCCATTTTATCTGCTTCGCTTTCTAGGTCTGTTTATTCACTGAATCTGTTTGATAGTGTTATTTTGAACTCTTCTCGCTTTTCTTTGATAACACTTGTTTCTATCTTCTGTTGCCTTTTTGTGGTGACCAGCTTGACTCGCTCCCATTTTTTATTCAAATTAATGGTTGCACGGACAAACCGATAATCTGACATCTTGTTGCATTAAAAACTTCTAAGTTCCTGACTATCTCTGGCCTGTTAGTGCTGATGAAATCGATTTCATTTTCTGTTTCCTTATTGGGGTTTATCCACGTCCATCTACGGCTCTTCTTCTTTTCAAACATGGTGCTGACAATGAACAGCTTATTTGCATGTGTAAATTCCAACATTCTTTGACCTTCTTCTTTGACTTTCATTCCACTACTTCTCAATTCAAGAAGAGCTGATAAAGCAGAATGCAGTCAAGCGCAACCAGCTTTATAATGGTACCCTCCAGCGTTCAATTTTGCGAACAGCGTACATAATATTCAAGTTATTCATGCAGTGATGGCAAAAAGATATAAAAAATGGAATGCATCAAATATGCAAAGCACACAAAGTGATCGACTGTATACCTGCCAATTTTGGTTTTATTGAAAATGTGATGTTTAGAGACCTAAGAACAAAACTGATCTCAATTTGAAAACGCCAGCAGTCCCGCAGTTCGCATGCAACTATGGTACGGAGATAGTAAAATCCGGGCACATCTCACTGATAGTAAAGCCTCCGATCAACTGCGATCAGAATTCATGATGTCTTGCATGTTCAAAAATATAGCACATAATTCTATATACTGTTTGCAGCATTATTCATAAAAGTGCAGTGTATTATGACGCTAACTGCGAATACTGCATTAGCGCAAAGACATTTCATACATCATCTTCAAAACTTCAGTTTTTTCTCTATTTTGTGCTAGTTTTCAATTCAATTCAGATTGCACAAAATCTTCTCAAAGACGTGTAAAACAAGAAGCCATTTTTCGATTTCGTGTCAACACAGTTTCCATCAAATATTTGAAATATGAAATGATAATGATGCGATAGCATCGATCTAGATGTGCTGAAAACCAAAACTCACATTTCAATATAAAGAACCTCTGAAGAAAGATAAGCATGTAATCAAATGCTTCATTAAAACATAAAGGCACTATTATGACGGGAAGATGTTTAATGCGATCCTACATTGTTACTAAAAGATGTATATATGCCATAGCAGAAAGCGGGAGGACCATGATTCCGATGATAGCAATAGAAAAAACCTCTCCCGAGTGAAAATTACTGCCGATGTATGACTGTATAAAATTCAATAAAATATAATTGTGCCGACGTTTCGCGTCCAGACGCTTAGTCGTGGCAGAACTAGCACAGATAATGAAAGAGTGATTTACAAAACTCTAATTCTCGTTGCAACAGTTTCGTGACGCCTGTTCATCAAAGGTTGATGGTAATTAATTAAAAGAGCTTCCACCAAACTTGCCTCAACCGAATCACGCACACGCTTTAAAATTTCTACATTAAAATCGTCAATGCTATTGACATTGCTACAAATATTTCAGACTCAACATTAAATTGATAATTCAAACAAAGACTACAAGTCATTTTATCAAGAGCAAGCTCAACATCATTCATAAACTCAGAGTTTAAGTTTGGTGGAACCCGGAAATTAGGACCTTTCTTGAGTAAATCAATCAAAGGATCAGGTAAAGAAATGCCGATTGGCCATTGATATGAGAAAAGTAGAGCTATCAAAGTTTGATAGACATGGGAAAAAATGGAGGAATTTTTCAACCGAACCATTTCCATGTTTGAGATCTCAATATATGGTTGACCATCGTCTGAATTTCCCATTTCCATATTCTGATGAACACCTGTGCCGTGAGGGAGTGCAAGAGAAGGGTAAGTTGCAACTTTCTCGTGACACATCTTGTTGTAATCTCTATAGTAATGAGACCGACATTTCTTTACCTGATCCTTTGATTGATTTACTCAAGAAAGGTCCTAATTTCCGGGTTCCACCAAACTTAAACTCTGAGTTTATGAATGATGTTGAGCTTGCTCTTGATAAAATGACTTGTAGTCTTTGTTTGAATTATCAATTTAATGTTGAGTCTGAAATATTTGTAGCAATGTCAATAGCATTGACGATTTTAATGTAGAAATTTTAAAGCGTGTGCGTGATTCGGTTGAGGCAAGTTTGATGGAAGCTCTTTTAATTAATTACCATCAACCTTTGATGAACAGGCGTCACGAGACTGTTGCAACGAGAATTAGAGTTTTGTAAATCACTCTTTCATTATCTGTGCTAGTTCTGCCACGACTAAGCGTCTGGACGCGAAACGTCGGCACAATTATATTTTATTGAATTTTATATAGTCATACATCGGCAGTAATTTTCACTCGGGAGAGGTTTTTCTATTGCTATCATCGGAAAGATGTATATTGTTGCTCATAAGAGCTCTCATGTTTCTTCCTTGGGTGAAGTTGTCCAAATTTAGAAACATTCTTCCCAAAATGTATCTTCCTCTCTCTAAAAAACTGCATCTGAGAAGTAATAATTTTAAAGACCAGTACACTGCATGTGCATGAGAATGAGGAAATATTGATGCGATCTTCATCAAGAAACATTGATTCTTTTATTATTCGGAGAAAACAGATATTGATCTGCCAACCAGACGGAACTCCGGAACAGGAATGTTGCTGAACGAAAATCCTCAAGATCACTGGATAGGGAGAGACGATCATCGGAATTAGCCATCTTGAAGTCCTGATCTGTCGATGAGCCATCCAGAATCCATTCATGAGCTTAGGAATGGAATTTCAGCACTTCTTAATTCCATTGACAAGCCCACTCCAAGACGCGTGAAATACCAATTTCTTTAAGCGATGCGAAACATGTGTATCAGCGCACAGGTCTCATTTTGAGCAATCGTTGTGACTGGGTTAGTAGAAAACAATTTTCAATTTTGTTAATAATAAATTTTCTCGAGTTTTAGGAATAAAATCTAATTCATAACTATTTCTGTCTTTTAACACCACCTGCTTAATTACTGGCGGGCTGAACTGAACCACCCTGTATAAGCTTCTTGCTTAAATTTGGCACTTCTGCAGTGCATTTATCAGTAATGAGTTAAATCTATCACGCATGGAATAATTTGTATCCGAACAACATATAACTATAATGGGTTGGAATGACACTGCTATATTTTCATCCATGTCTGATGTCAAAGTGATGTCTATTTATTCTCTCCGTTAGAGAATTCAAGAACGGGTACAATGTTGGTAGTGCTGCATGTAATGTGATAGTCACTTTAATAGACAAACAAAAATCTGTGACTGGTGATATTATTGACGATTGCTTAAAAATAATTTTGGCATGCTTTACAACGCGCTAAGCCACAAGATGAAACAATTCCAGTTTGCTTTTATCTTAACCTTCGTTGGATATCCAATTATTTTGAAAAAACAAGAAATTGCTTATCTTATGTCGATTTCCACCAAAGTTCTACCTTAAAAGTTGTTATCAACGGCATAAGATATCGTCACATAAAGTTGGATTATATTCTCCTCATCAACCATATTTTCATTGCTTTCCTAGCTTTCTCAATATGTGAATGTGCATGTGAGAAGATGTGAACATTTCATTTTTGAATGTCGTTTTGTTGAAATAGTCCTGTTCAATAATATCAATTGCACAAGATAGCAGTGAATCTTGAGTTTTAAGGAATTTTGACCGGCGTAGGTATTTTTGCTAATCGGCATCCATGTTGTCCGTGTTTTTCAAGTCATATCTATGAACACTAGGGGGAACGGCTGTACAAATTTAAAGATTAATTTAAGGTCAGAAATGGAGGCAATAAGTCAAGCTGCGATGCTCTCTGTTTCCTATTTTTCTCTGTCAAATTGAACATCGTGTGACAGAGGTATTTCTATTTATGCTCTATACATCTGCATTTGTGATGTAATAGATAGTTTGACATCCTTATCAGACAACAGAAATTATGAAAGCACAAGCAATTATTGTATGTTATGCCTATACTACTCCCTAAATGATAGCAGTGACATGTCCCAAATTTTAACGAGTTTGGACGTGTGATAACAGGTAAAATTCTTGACGATTGTTTTACTACTCACGCAGGTGCAACCACTTTTCCTGTTGGTTTATTAGTTTGTCGTTTGGATACAATAAGCTCAAAAGTTTTGTAATCAATGCTACTACGAAGCATTTTAATGTATTTACAAAACATTTGAATTCACCGTCACTGCTGCATTTTCTATAGACATGATCATGATATTTTGATTCATTAACTCAGGTCGTTATATATTGCACTAATATTGAAAATCGATGTGTTCCTGAGAAAGTTATGCCTACTAAGGGTGGCAAAATTCAGATCTACGAAAAAGTTTACTTAACAGATCATGTAATTTATTTGACCATCCTATCGCTTAAATTCAAAGTTTCTTGATGTTTGAAACTACGCTAAAAAATTAAGATTCATAAAGGCACAAGTCGACCGCCTTGGTTTCTAGAGGACCACAGCAGAAATACGACGGAGGTGGTCCACCCTACCTCCGGTTTGGAAAGAAATCCATTATCGAAAGAAAACCAAAGAGAAGTGAACAAAAGTCTAAAACTAGAATTCTAAGCGAGTCGCAGAGCGGTCGTGCCAAGCTGAGACAGACATGAACCTGATATTTCTAATCAAAAAGTCAGTAAAAGGAGTCACTCCGACTCCGAGTGGCAATTAGATGAAGCCTAATTTTTAGTTATTTGAAAAGACTGGTCACCTATATCATAAATCATTATAGGTTACATGAACCTATCAATCATTTCCGATGAACGTTCATCAAATGTCGCTTTAAGTTGGATGCATACGATAGGGCTCCTCCCATCTTGCTGATGTATTCTTCACGGTTTTTCTGCAGTCTCTACTAGGCAGGAAAATCCCCCATCCTTCTCCAAAACATATGAGTGCACTTTCGATTTTAAGATGCGCTTTGGAGGAGCTATCACACACAATTAAAGTGAGGGCACGAACTAAGAGGTAATGTTCTCAAACAAACTAGTATTTCATTTTTGTCTCTAAAATGACCTTTGATGCGTAAGTGTGATCGAGGCTAGGAAGGTTTGTCTTCTCTACTAAATCGCCGAGTGAAACGACAATCCTTTTTTCGCTATCACGGTTCATTCCCTCAATAATTACAAGCTTTACATGCACTGCTGTCTCGACTGTATTTTTTGTTTGACGGAGAAAGTTGACATCAAGACAGTGACAACTATGCACGAGGACAAATAATTTATTTGTATTATATTTCGGGTCTAGAAGCCGGAGATGATAGAACTGCGGGACTTCGACTCCGCATTCCTGGCCTAAGCTACATTCTTACTTTACAAGAAAATGCTACAGTCAATAAGTCGTGATTTGAATACCAGCAAATATTTTGATGCGAATGCTTGCTTGACATTAAGACCAATGTGACACATACATCCTAATCACGTTCCGCTGCATGAATCAAGTAAATTATGACAGCCGATGTCGTAGTTCATAAGTTATGCAATAAAAGTAGTACAGCCTTTTAAACATAAATCTTAAACTTTTTATCTACTAAAATCTTAGACTATTTTTCTCGTGATAAACATGTCATTGTAAAAAAAATCCGCATGGATTTTATTGCAACCACTTTGATTGCGATGGCCTAATTTAGAAATAAACATCGTCAGCACAGAGTGAAGGATTTTTAAGTGATGTAATTATTCATGCATGTACTATTTCAAAGAAGTCGAGTAGATTTTAGTAGATTATTTACAATGCCAATCGTTTTCCTAAAAGTACATTTTGTAGGATATTATTTGCTTATGGCAAAAATCAAGCTCAAATTCACTAACTTCACCAGCTACATAATAACCTTATACTCAGAAAAAATCCGACATGATCACATGAATTTGCAGCGATTCTTATCTATCACACATATATTCATAACTGGCCCTGCCAGTGCTTGAAAAATGTTATGAAACGGGCCCGATGCGGGAATTTCTTGAAGTCCCAATTGCAAGTCTGCGCACAGCCTCACCGAGCTGCTTGTTTTCAATTTCATTCCATAAATCATCAGAAGGAAAGGTATCACAATATGACCTCGAATTCAGATGCTTGCGACATTTCACACATTTTTGAAGGTTTCGATCCACAGAAATAAATATTTTGTTTATCCGAAGCGCGCAGACGAATCTAATTCTGTGTTTCAATCGCAGCTATAACTAGCTATCTTTCAAGCAGTATTCACTGATTAATTGCATTTAAAGCTGATACAAAAATAGAAGTGCATTCCTCACTTTACAAAGAGCTCTCCGTCTGACATTTCCTCCTAAGCGCAGAACCTCGAATGCTTTTGGAATCTGGATTATTTTTGTGAGGAATTGTCTTTTTCTAGACAGATAAATTGATAATCCTTTGTTACAGGATATGTCTTCATTCATATTTACTTCCCTGTTGACAAGCTTTGTCACTTTATTTTTGTAAACAATTTTGGGAAATTGCTTAAAGCTATTGATTCTGTGCTTTTGATTCACATCACTGTTGCTGAGTGGATTTCGTAGGTAGGTTTGTTTTCATGGAAGCTTAGTTGAATTTAATCATTCAAGCTCATCTTATCAAAATAAAGTTCAAGATATATTTATATTAACTCATCTGACTTGCATAGACAATGCAAAGTATTATGCAGGGGCTAGTGCTGATTGGTCATCAGTTGCATTGAATTATTGAAGACTCAAATTAAGTTTTGAATCATTAAAGGAATCACTGTTTGCGAATCATATCTAATTATATTTTCAACCCTCCATAAATCATTCAGTATATAGTCTACAGATTAACACATGATCAAAAACTCAGAAATTGAATCTTTTGTTGAATCCACTGTACTTTCAAAAATGTCTATATGTTTGCAATTTATCCATGGTGAAACCAATCGGTCACTGGTGTGCCCATAAAGCTATAAATGTTGAATATGCCCTTTGTTAAATCGCTTTCTGCTAAAAGATGTTCGCTTCTTCGACATATTGTGTAAAATTAAACGACATGTATGTATTTGACAACACATGTCTGCCGTAATATATTGACTATCTAAAGAGAACCGCAACTCTATTAAGCCAATATAAGACATCAATCTCCGACCGCAGTCATCTTACCCAGGAATCGAACCGAGCTGTGGTTGCGTCAAGTCGCACTTTCTTCACTAGACCACGCCGATAGAAGTCAGACAAACCACAGACAGAATTAGCATCTTTTCATGATATCATTGGAATTTAAGTCGATACTCTTTTAAAGCATGACTATGCAGATGATTGTATATAATTACAACTTCGGGAAGCTTCCTAAATGCTGACTGAAGAAAAATGAGCACACTGACTGATAACAGACTGAATTCAAATTATTTAAGTATATTTTCCTTGAATTTATGACTTATTGTTGCATAAGCAATTTATCAGGCTGCTTTTTCTAAATCACAATATTATTCTTTAGTGATGTAAGTATGATTTGAACCGGCTGCATTGAAGCCTGCTTTCAGCCGTGAAGTCAAAGTGCATTGATAAGTCATTTATAATTTTTTAAATGAATTTAAATCTAGCATTGTATACAAATATAGTTGTGGACATTGTGATGAATGTTGCATCGGCAGTCCCATTCGTCAATTCATAACTCACATTAAACAACATCTCAAAGTGCATCCTGCTGCTACAAAAGTCAACATGCATGTTCATCCTCCTACGAAAGACGGCTTCACAATTATCTCTATGGTTGGTAGAAAAGGTGTCTCTGGCTTTCACAGGATTTGTTTATTCTTTTAAGTCCGATGTTTTGCCTTCTTCCACGGGGACTTGACATGCACTGACACATGTCAGACAAGCATGAAAGATTCAGCTGAACAATAATCATAGTTATCAACCAGGCTTCATTAACGCAAAAATTAACATTTACGATCTCTTAATTAATGAGGTATCAGAACACTTTACTCACAAGAAAGGAAGTAGTCATTATTCTGTGCAATTATTTACGAGAAAGTCCTGGCTACATAGAATGTAAATTGATTCAAGAGCAGGTGGGTGGTGTGATCTTGCTCGAATGACAAAATGGCCCATTTAAGACATTTGTCCGGCATTTCCTCATGGTCCGTTACATGATGATAGAAGGCCGAAGGTGGTGAATTGACATATTATCTCAATCAGGCTTTGACAGTTCTCTTTGTTTGGCCAATATGCATCAAAGAGCATTTAGTGCATGTCAGCTCATAGATTGAGAATTTCCGGTTACATAGATGTGCCTTGGTGCCAGTAGTACATGTCCAACAGTTGGGTATGCATTTGGGTCTCTCCTTTTCTCTCCTCCAACGTATGCTCGAGTCACGCTCACTCTGAAATATGAGTCTGAAGTTCTCATAGATCCCACATCTCTTAGCAAGCTTGAAATTTTGTCTTCTGCGTGCTGCTCTCATCTGTGTATGGAAGTCGAATGAAGGTTTCGGAGTCAGGCTTGTATTATTCCTTAAGAATGGGAGCAGCATGGCTTCAAAATGGAGCAGAATGGACCATCAAAATATCGTTTCACCAATTTTCTTGGATATTCATCAGCTTGAAATTGTTTGCGCAACACCACCTTAGGATTTTCCAATTGAGAAGAATTTCTGACTGCTCTCCAATTTTCCCCTTTCAAGGGAGCTGTTTTCCTGTACGTTGAAACGTGAGATGTAAACGGCAAGCAGGTATTGCTATGGATAGGCGCACTGTATAATGAGAAAACGAATTCACTCTCCGGCTTACATCAGCTGCCCAATGTGTCTTAATTTGGTAGACGATGGTCGACCAGCTGATATTCAGCTGATCTTTCATGCTTGTCTGCTATCTGTCAGTACATCTCAAGTCCCCGTCGAAGAAGGCGAAATATCGGACTTCAAAGAATAAACATTACCTGTGAAAGCCAGAGGCACAATTTTTTTCATTTGCATCACTCTGGGGATGAATTATCTAGTTTATATCTCTATGGTTAGTAATAACCAACATCTTTTGGAGTTTGTTTTCATATTAAGATCTGCCAGTGCAGATGTTCTTGTGAACGATCGAGGAGGTTCTAATCCATTGGCATTGAATTTGTAAAAAGCTCGTTTGGTCATTTCATCATCTGATTTTATTGTTAATTGTCATGTTGTCATGTTATTCCATGTCATCGCCTGTAAATTCTATTCATTGTTATCTTGTTATATAAAAGTTTGATTTTATGCAAATTCTGTTAGCACCCTGATGAAGGCATTAGAATAAATACAGACATATAAAGACATATTGTCAATTGATGGTTTTATTTTGTTTGATTTTAACATAATCAGGGCACCAGCTTCTCAAAAAATATACTATTTGCATATGCTGTGTCATATTCTGCATAATGCTTAACATTTCTCGCGACAGGTTTAATCGACAGTTATGAACGACAGAAAGTCTCTTATGCATCTTACATCGATAATTTAAGAGAATCACCAAAAACATATTTTCCATCTGACTTCTGACTTTACTGAACTTTGTCAGATATTGTGATGGATGAAAATAATGCTTTCGAAGGATTTTTGCCCTCTGATACTGCTGCGTGAAAGCTCTCTCTAATGGTAAATGCAGACGTTGAGACATAGTTCCAGGTTTATCGGACCATCTTGACAGAGAGGGCAAATAGGCCTACTGAGTAAAGAAAACATAGAGAAAACTGACACAACTCTGTTGAGTAATTTATCACCACATTTCTGCTTCTTCAGTAGTCTATGAAATACACGGAAATGGAATAAATTGACTCATAAATTCATGTAATCGTTTCATAACTTCACTCATATTGAATCATGAAATTTAAGCATTTTCCCCTATCAATGGCATTTACTAAATCTGCTCGTGGAATAACCAGCATTTCTTCACAAATTGGTTAACGAAAATATATACAAATGTACAATTGTTGTGAGGGAAGTTTTACATTATAAAGGATTTGTAATTTACCAAAATTAGCAACTTAATTAGGAACCCTAATTAGGAAGGTACCGCCAGCTTAACAGTGTACTTGGCAAATATTTTCGATTATTATCATTCCCCTTATACACAAAAGAATATTAATTGAACAACTTACAAAAAATTGCCTACGGCAACAATGCGCAACTGTTCCATGTTTCATTAATTTTTAATTCTTCATAAGATCTATCAACATTGATCTAGATCAATGCCTAAACTAACGGCTGAAGTGGCCATCAACAATCAACTCTAACTTGAACAAATTGAAAAGTCGGAAATCTATGGTTGCATTCATAATCGGCGCAAGCAATCGCCCAAAATTAGTTTTCAAACAATTCCTCGATTTCTTGTCTGAGTTATTTGCGATTCTCATTGAGTGCTTCTTCTGAGTTCTACGCAGTTTTTGAATTAAAACCATGCAGACAGATGACTTGATCTGCAGTCACTAAAGATTAATTGTCATTGCATTTATATGCTGTTCTCTCCGCATGACTCCAGAATATCTATTAAGGTGTTTTTTTATCATTATGACGTCGTCTTCTGTGCAGAGATTTTCTGATAAACCAAATAAAATTTGAGATATTCTACTTCTAAAAGGAAAGAAATAATGTCATGTTTGTTTTTTGACGTCAATGTAATATAGCATTATAAATAAGCTTATACCGAATCTCAGAAGTAAATCTCAGCCATTCATCTTCAGCTCAAATGAACTGACCTAATTATCTCAAATATTTACCGATATTTGCTATTTTTAGATAGAAGCGTGCACGTTTCTTTATCAGAGTTGGACACAATCCGTTAAAATTCGCTACCTCATTAATAATCGAAGTTGTACTTTGCATTTACGAATTAACGAGAGTCAAAAGCAGCCACTCTATCGCTATCAAAAATAAAATTGAGCGACCCTTTAAGCATTTATCATGAATTGGTTTTCTCGTATTACGTATAGAATATACAGCAGTGAGATCACAATAATATGATGATAGATAAGTTAGTTTAAAAAGTTTACCAATAGCATTGACTTTTCGAACGTTTTCAGTATGGATCTGTGAAGCTTGGCTGCCGATTCGAGATTCGATTCGTTTCGAAATTGTGATTCGAGAAAAATTCGAATCAGTTCGCTTCGCCTGGCTGCGGTCGGCACGACTTGAACAAGCTTGTAATGCTCACTGAAAGCGGTGGAAGACGTCGGTTGCTAAACAAGAGCTTGTCGAAGCAGCTGTATACTACACAGTGCGTTCCACATGTTGTTCAGATGACTTGAGGCAGCAAGCTCGGATTGCAAGATGGTTTTAAGCTCGGGCTCCTGAAAACCCTTTACAAGCATTGTAAAGCATCATTGGATCGATAATTGAACGAAATAATGCTGTAAGAACTTGTTGCAAAAATTCTACCATTGCTTTCTGAAAATTGAAATGGAAATGGTGGAAATTACGATGGATCTTCAGATTTTCATAAAAATCAGTATTTTCCAGGGCTCTGGATTTTGGTATAGAAGCGATTGAATTTGGTTATGCTTCCAGTCACCAATGAGATTCAAAAGTCTTCTACAAGGCTTATGTTACAACCCCAGTTGACCCTTATAGTTTCCATCATCAAGCTGCACTTTGGGCAAAACAAAGCCAATGTGAAGTAGCATGTGTAAAATTAACATCTAATTTCTAACGCATGGTCTATAGCGTCAATATGTTATTCGATATAAGCATTTATAAAGTGGAGTATAGATTGCATTTATATAAGAAAAATAAAGACACCAATTTGACTGCATAATTCATTGAGTGCCATAGCGTCAATGTGTCTTTCAATAGCTATCCAAAGACGCTGTTGATGCGCATATTTGCTCTCTTATTTATTAAAAGCATGATTTGATACTCATTTTGGCTCATATTCCACCGGCACGTGAGGATCATGACATGGAAAGATTTCTCCATTTATCTCTATATTTTGTTACTTGGATGACATCAATGGGTAATAGATATCGCATTCAGAAATGGTATATGTCATTTTTGTCTGCTTATCGCTCGTCTACCGTCCAACATTTCGATAGATGCATGGCTTTCTATCGTACTTTTTTTCACAACAAGCCCGAAAAATTTCATGTGGCGTCTTTTGACATTAGTTGAGTGCTGCCCTTCAGTGCTTGAAAAACCTGTTCGCCGCTCATGTTAAGAATCCGCGAGACCTTCGCCATTACTCGGTCAAGTAATGAAAATACAGTGTGTCTCATTCATCGCAACTGTGTTCACAACGAAGCGAGCAAGCCGGGCCGAGCCATTCTGAAAGTTTCTGATAAAACTCACACAGGCCGGGCTTTTTCCTAACTGGTTGGACTGAAAAATTTAGGTTCTTTACAGATCTGCAAGTGCCGCTGTGGACGTTTCTCAAGTGATAGTCTACGCTGCAAAACAAACACGTCTGTCGGACGAAATGTGGAATGACTCTCATTTATAATTTTTATTATTATAAGAGACGTATGTATATATACAACAGATTTATTAAATAGCGATTCTTTCACTATTCGGTCTGCAAATTCTGTGATTCGAATTACCTCGCACTTTTTGTTCCTGATATTCAAGCATGCTTGTGCATTCATTCATCAAAGATGTCAGCTATTTTCCCGGCATTCCAAACAAATTTTAATTTGATTATGATTAATAGACATCATCAATCTTGAAGTATTGAAGTTATCTTTGAGATACCTTGTCTCATTTTAAATATCAAAATATATCGTGACAGTGGAGCAACTGAGAGAATTTTGCTACATATCATTGTATTGTAAATCGTTGCATTTCAATACTTGTCTGACATTTTCTTTAATTTCTTAAACCCATTTTGACGTTCCTCAAACATACATGAGCAGCCTATTATCCCGGAGGCACGCAAGATAAGCCATAAGCCATATGCGCAACTAAACTGCCAACACATTAATTTCAGAGACAGCTGACATGCAGAATAAGTCATGAGACGGCAGCCATAAGCTTCCTTTGACTAAGGTGGCACAGAATAAGCCAAATGCTATAAGCCGCAACTAGGGTTGTTGTATACCCCGGTAAACCGTATCCTGCGAAATCGGGAAGTGCCCAATACAGCCCCGGATCCCGGGATCCCTGAAAATATAATAGGTAAGACTTAAACCCTTAAACGGTGTCCTAATCTCATTAATCACGGTGGATTTTGTATGAAAAAAAAACTTCAGAACATAATGGAAATAAATAGAACAAAGTATATTGCTCATCAACATGATATTAAAATGAAAAAAAGATTCAACTTTCACTATTCTATTGAGTTCACTTATTGTGACTACAAATTAATCACATTTAGGCCCCTATTTTATAAAAGTATTCAAGATTCAGAACAATTGCGAAAGTCAGTACAGCAGCCAGCTGGAGTTCAACTGAAAGATCAATTAAAAATAGTACATAATGTGATGCAATGTGGCTAGTAGTTCAAAAGTTAGACACGTTTGAATACAAAACAAGGTCAGAATTCCTATTGAATCATATGTATTCAACATGAAACTCTTGCCTCGATCGACGCAAAATTACGGTAAACATTAGGGAAAGAGAAACTTCCACTGCGCTGATGGAGTATCAGGTGAGTTAGCTATCTGTTCTTCTCTAAATCTGTGAATAGACAATCCTGATGCATCGGACGAAATGGACTTTATCAGAGACATTTAATTGATTAATGGTGCGGTACTGATAATGAATTAGCATGGTTAATTGGTAGGTCCTATGTCCAGGGAACCCGAAAATATTTCCCGAGAAAAGGATTGGCCGGGATTCCGGGGAAACAATCCTAGCCGCAAGCCATAAGTCATAAAAGTGCCTATTGCCAGTGTGAGCATGTGTCCTTGTTTCTTATTGTGATATAACGAACGCGTTACACACTGATTTCTATTCGCACACTGGTTGGAATGTTTCACCTATTTTATTCTTATATATGCTCTTATCATCTGAGAAATAAGCATTCCTTAAAGCGCACACAAAGTGCCTAAGGCCTCAGCCACATTGCGAGCGTTTCTGAGCAAAGCGCTTTGTAGCAAGTATACACGTAGAGTCATCATTGCAGTAGCTTTCAGTGTGGCTGAGGCTTTATGCCTCATAACTTATGGTATTCGGCTGATGGCTCATAGCTTATGACCCAATGGCTCATGGCTTTTGGCTTATGGAGGATCGTTAAGCGACTTTCACGGGTTGTAGTTCATCTTGAGTGCCGACAGCCTTAAGTTATTTCTATTGCAGCTTCGTTTCACTATTGCAACAATAATAATCATTCTAATGAGGTTTCAGTGAATATGAAAACTGATTCTTAAGCAGCATTTCTTCCTATTTGGACATGTTGTGCAGCTCCTACCATAGACCTGCTGCTGATTAATCAATAGAACGATTGGATATATTTCGCCATGTTTGAAGAATATTTCGGACCTATAACCAACCGCGTTCTTAATTTTTATAGAAAGTGACTTTATTAGAACGAAAGAAAGGAATTGAAGTTCGCAATATTGTTTAAATGCTTTCTGACATTTCATTTATCAATCATCGACTAGGCTTACTTCTTTCGGTAAAGCATACCTTTCTATTATTCATTTTATAAACACCATGTTAATGATTGCTTCGATATAAAACAGTGAGGCTAAACAGAGCATCAAAGTAATTTGTTTGCTTGTCAGCCACTTCAAAAAATTGCCTTGTTGCAACGCTACAAAAAGTCTTTGAAATATTTATCAATTGTAGTCGTCTGCTAATGGCAGAAGACTTTAAACTGCAAGACGATGAACTGTCGCAACTTCTCTGTCCTGTCAACCTAATGAATTTTACAAGGAAATGCTCTACCTATATGTTATTAGTTTAATTCAAACTGCCGTGTCAAGGCATGTGACTGTGATTGATGGAGAGTCGTCTTCGGATGATCATTGTATTTTGCTTGTCTATCTATAATTTTGCCATCCTTTGAATTCGTTGGGCGTTCACCTATTAAACCGAGAAAAGGAGTGTCTTTATATTTTCTAAAATTGTCTTGTGTGAAAGCGCAGTCAGGAAAATGGTTATTACTTTCTGTAGCGAATTACGACTGATTTGATTTCTATATAAAAAATTTCAGTATTCAAATAGATTAGAAGTCAAATTCTGTAAGTAATTGCAATCTTCAAGGATATATTCATAACATTGCGCTTTTGGTAGTTTTGAAGCGCTTGTTGAATCAGATGCTAAGTGGGAACTAAAGTCTAAAAACACATTTTTAAAATGCCTTCAAAGCAATGTATATGTACAATAGTTGAATATTTTCTCACAGCATCTTGTTATGTCAAATGAAAATAAAAGAAACGAGCCTTCAGAATAACGTTCTGAAGACCTTCACAGCCGATGATTTCATGTGACATCCATAGGCTATTGATATCAGCCACTAGTGCAGCCAAAATGTATGGGCGCATGACGCCCCTTTTTTAGAATTCGCAGCAAAGTTTTGTTAATTTCCCACTTACTGAAACATGCTACGAGTATTTGAATACATTTGGAGATCATTTTTTGAAAATTTGACAAAATTTGAATTAACTAAATTAACAAAATTGACAAATTTGAATTAACTAAAAAGAAAGCTTCGCTTTCGGACACCTTTGATTACTAAAAGTGATGAAGTATTTGTGATATGCAACATTTTGATAATCAACTTGAAATAATCAAGTCCTCTTTGCGATGCTTCACAGTTAGCACTCATAGTTGGAAGATTAAGTTTTCATGTCTTTTTCGAATTTCGGACCTTATCACAGACTATTTTTGCATGAAATTTCAGATATTTTTTCTAATGCAGCGCATTAGTCGCCTGATAATAATAATAATAATTTCTTTATTCATTCACTACAAGATTCGGTGAATATTCCAAAACGAAAACATTTGTGCATTTGCAATGTCCAACGGTTTGAATAATGTTTAGTCTTTTCCCTATTTTGCAAGCTATTAATGCTATTCATGATATTTTATACCGATTGTTTATGCCAGATTATGCGTGAATGTAGCATTACTTCACAATTGAGCAGGAAAGTCTTTCTGTAAAGATTTTGAAACGAAGCTTTGACTATACTACAATGCTGCATCATCAGGAATAGCGAAACATCCTTACTTATTTTGTGATGCATTGACTGCCTAATTGCACTTCATGATTCCTCACTCATTAAGAAAAATTAATATCTAGCTCATTTTGAGAGCATAATTATGTGCTCGTAAGTATCGCTATTAGTCCCCAAAATGTCTACTTTTCACATTGCTCTCGTAGCTATATAGATATCAGGCTCTGAAACGCATCTGTATCCTGGGAGTCCCCTCCATGACTTTCAAAGTAGCCTATTATTCCCAATATCGTGAAATTCACGGTGTGTGTGAACTTTCGAATCGTAGTATCCATTTCTCCTAAACTGGCTCCATCGCACTGAAAATAGCAAGTCAAAATTTTAACTCACCAATTTAAACAGATTTCTCAAATTTTTGACATTTTTACGCAATTATGGCTATGAATATCATCCATATTGATTATTGTTTGTATTGCCCATTGAGAAGTCATTTATGAGCTCAAAAAGAAACTTATAAGATTGATTTGTGCAAGGAATACAACTCAACGTATAAGAAAAGTGAAAGATTTGGAGATGCAATGAAAGAAAAGTTGAGAAGGTGCCAAATATGAATGGAACGTCTATTTGTCTCGTCAATGAAGTAACAACAGCATCAGAAATAGTTGAACTTCTGAACCTTAGCAAAAAACAATTTTTGAGAAAATCAGATTGAGATTTTGCATAGCTCGTAATGCCACGTTTTCTTCCACAACGGAGCTACTAAAAATATGGAATGCCTTTGCACACAGTCTACAAACGCCAACAAACGGCCGATCTGAGAAAACGAAGAATGTTTGTCAATCCCATCTTAACATAGCTCCCGAAGAAATGAAAGACAGCGGTGTCAGAAGAAAATGTATGCCAAAAGAAATTTAGAGAGTGGTGATGTCAACGGATGAGAGTTGGCTTCGAATGATGAGGAATAATAGACAAATATAAGCATGGAGAAATACGTACCAGCGAACGAATGAATACTTAGAACTCTAGATGGAGCATGCAAGGCATGGGCGGTGAAATTTGTAATTTGGCAATGGTCTCATTTGCTGCTCGTAGTGAGCTAGAAGTTCTGAAGACTTCTGTAGATCGAAAAAACGTTCGGTAATACACTGACTACGTCATTTGGCTAAATTGCAATCGGATTTCTTCTTTCAAAATGATTGTGCACCACCCATCTCTCTGCATCGGTTGACCAGCTTCATCGTGACATAGAAATTAACAGGATACAATAGTCCTGAAGAACACCAGATTTCAACCAATCATTATTCTTTCAGGTTGTGGGTTATTGTGCTCGTGTCTGGGCCCCTGAGGTCGTGAAAGTGTGGTTTTGGATTGGTCTGAGTCGTTGTCCTCTAGTCTATCTGTTTCCTGCGTTGGATTTCCTCCTTTCTACCTTGTGGGCGTGAAGGTTGGGCTTTTGCTGATATCTATTGTGCGATTGGGTGGATTTTGTTCTGCACTCTCATCGCTTCTTTGTTCATCCGCAGGCAGGGCATTCCAGTGTATTGTGCGTCTTTCTACGTCATCTCCGCATGCTGTGCAAGTTCATCTTTAACTTGTCGTATTGATTGTTGACCTGCTGACCAGCTGTTGTTGAAGCGTTAGCAAGAAATCTCCCTTCGCGAAGAAATCTGAAATATCGATTTTTCTTCGCGTGACAGTGTCGTCATAGACCGTGCGTACCAGCATTGTGTCAGCGGTAACTATTCATAGCAATCGAAGACAAGGTGGACTAAACAAATATTTGTTTAGTCCACTTTGTCCTAGATTGCTATAGTTACCGCTGACATAATGCTGGTATTTAAATATGCCCTTACAAACGCCACCAACAAAGTGATCGGTAAGAGCTAATTCGCAACCCGAAGTCACAATCGATGCATTGAGATCGATGTTTGAAAGCGATATCATTGCATCTCTTAGAGAAGAAATTGAATCCTTGAAGATGACTGTCTCTTCCCTTGGTTCCCGTGTGTGTGTAGGTTGGAATCAGAGAATATCGAACTGATGAAAAAGTAGAACGAAGTTGTTAGTTGCGATATGATCAAAAATATGTCAATGATTTTCGATGAATTCAAAGAAAGATATATAAAGAAAAATAGCATCCTGATTTCAGGATTGCTGGAGTGAACTAGTGGGACTGTTTCGGAACGTTCACAGGATGATTTGCAGAAATGTAGAGACATTTTCCGAACCATTGGCAAATCTGAGGTAAATATTCAAGCGGTTTCTCGCATTGGGCGACCAAGAAGTGATAATAAGCGACTGCTCAGGGTTACTCTGACTGACCCGAAACAGAGAGTTGGAGTGCTTCGTGAATCAAAGAGGCTTCCCCTTTGTATTCCGGAGTATACATCAAAGATGATCTTACACGTTCGAATGTGAAATAGGTTTCAAATTGAGGAAGGAGGTTCGTGAAAGGAGAGCAAATGGTGAGGATGTTGTCATTTCTAAAGGAAAAGTGGTCATTCGAAACAGTGCTATGGGTTTTCACGACGGATTTTAAGCCACTCCCTTTCATCAACTTCAAGAACCAAGTGTCCTCTTACAAAACCGTAAAAGCAAAAGCCTCTAAAGTTTTTCTCACAAGCGTTCGGTCGTTGGTTAATAAGTTTGATGAGTTTTGTCTGTCCATTTCCGCTAAAAATCCTGATCTGATTTTTGTGACTGAATCGTGGCTTCACTCTCACATCGATGACTCAATTTTTTTATCGACGGCAACACTCTTTTTTAGTGATGACCAACTATGTAAAGGAGGAGGAGGTGTCTGTCCATGGGTGGGAACCCAATTTCTACCCAAGTTGATTTACCCCTGTTCTGCCAAAGCTTCATGTAGAGTGTTTGATACTTTCGGTGGGTACTCCTAATATCATGTTTTATCATTTACATTCCTCAAGGTCTGTCAGTCGAAAGACACGGTTTAATTTCGATATTTCTAGTGACTGAACCGGACAGAAGATAATCCTGATCAATCTTTTGTTATCAGTGGTAATTTCAGTGACTTTCAAACTGATTTTTTCTCAATTTACTTCAGTTTTACATAAAATTATGTCAGCAACGAAACTGTCATTGATTCTTGATCACATTTGGGTAACCCATGATTTTGACGCATTGCATGAAGATTCAGCGGGTATTGGTCCCCGGTCAGTAGATCTGATCATAATTGTGTGACTTTGAGCCCTCAGAATCAGATTAATGAGACCATTTTCGAACGGTCTGTTTTGGTTTGGGACTATCGTTCGTCAAATATTGTGATGTATAAATAACTTCTTGTCCACACTTGATTTTGATTTTCTTTTAGGCTGTGAAGAAAATGTCGACAATGTGTGCATTCGCTTCTTCGAACACCTTAACAAGGCTATGAATCTAATTCCTTGTGAAAATGTCATAATGTCAAATCGGGACTAACCCTGGGCACGCCCGTTGTTGAAATCACTTATCAACAGAAGATGGGACACTTACAGAACTAAGAAATGAGAAAAAGGTAAAAAAGTTAAAAATGGAAATAGAAAAGGCTAAGTTGATGTAGGCTAACAAACACCGAGAATCCAACAACCCCATATGGAATGTTGTAAATGATGTTCGCAGTAAGAGCAACAGAAGTAAAATGGATAACCTGATTTACATAATGAGTGGAATTGAGCAAACTGTTGAGGCTTTGTCTGGTGATTTTTTCCACTTTCAATAACAACGATGTTTCCCTGAATTTCAATGACGCCGACTTTAGTTGGGTTATATCAGCGGAGGAAGTTTTCTTGAAGCTCACAAATCTGAGTGCGAAGAAGTCATCCGGGCCCGATGGAGTCCCTCCGCGACTTTTAAAAGAGTGCGCCAATTGGCCTTGCAAACCACTAGCCATGATATTCAACCGTTCAACTGTTGAGAAAGGGTTTCCAGCAACGTTTAAAATTTGAAGACTATCTCAAGTGCCAAAGAAATCAAGACTTCATATCAAGACCAATATCTGTATTATCGGTTATTTCGAAAGTATTCAAGCAACTCATTTTAGATCGTGTTAAAAGAGATCTTATCCGCTTACATTATGCTCAACGCCACTCCTTTTGTCCTCTAGGTTCAACCACCAGCGCACTGATTAGTATTGTTGATACTATGACATCAAGTCATAATTTTTCTGATGCTCCTGCTGTACATCTGTACTCACTCGATGTATCGAAAGCATACATCAATTTTAATACATCAATCATACAATTTTAAGCCATATTCGTTTGTTGAATTATCTGAACTCGGCTGGTTTTCTGTTTTGGTTGAAATCCTACCTCAATAATGGAAAGCAGTTTGTTACTTTGTACAATATTTCAGGTCCTGTGTTTGATGTTCATTCAGGCATCTCGCAGGGATCAGTGATGAGACCGTATCTGTTTGCTTCCTATATGGGTCTCCTCTCATTAAAATGCTTAAACTCGACCTTTGTCATGTACACTGATGATGTCAATGTAATAGAATCCGTAACTTCAAATTTCGTTTCCGACGTACCCAAATTTTAGTCCGTGATTTCTGACATGGGGTTTTCAATCAATTTTTCTAAGTGTACCAAGTTCGGTATAAAAAAGGTCTATCACGATTACTCGCGTGATATTGATCATATACATAGGATCTACTTGTCATTATACAAAAAGAGAATCCGTGAATATTTTGGTGTTTGTGATAAACAAGAAACTTGCCTGGGACGACCAGATTTTATCAGTGTTGAAGCGTGCATCACAGCGCCTGTATATTTCAAGAGTACTTAAGAAGACACTATGTGTTAGCGATCTGAAAATTGCGTACAAATTCTTAATTTTGTCGTTGTTCATTTGCGGATGTCCAATTTACGGTAAAGTTTATTCAAAGCGCATGCCTATTAGGGTGGAGCGAAAAAAATTTTTTTTTCGAATTTGAAGATGCTTGGGGTCTCAATCTACGTGAACGGGTAATTTAGGATGCCACACCAAATTTTATCGATTTTGGTTGATGTTTAGAGGTCCCACACTGAGCTTGAAAATGATTAGGTAGGCCTAAAAATCGATTTTTTGAAATTCAAAATTCAAAGTAGCTTGGGGTCTAGAATGATTCTGTTGGGTTATATGAACAACATATTCAAATTTGAGACGATTTGAAGAAGGTCTTCAGGTCCCACACTGAGGTCAAAAAGTCCAAAAAATTGACAAAAAAATCAAAAATTTTGCAGTATTTTAGATCTAGTGATATATAAGATCTAAATGCGAAAACACTTATTGGGTCTGAAGCAACAATATACTAAAATTTGAGACGATTTGAACAAGTTCTTCAGGTCCCACATTAAGATTAAAAAAGTCCCAAAAATTACAAAAAAATAAAAAAATTGCATCATTTTAGAAATGATTTTGCTTAAGGTCAAAATATGATGTAGCCTGGCGTTTGAAAACATACCCAAGGTCTGAAAAAACAATATGGTAAAATTTGAGACGATTTGGACATTTTCTTCTGGTTCAACAACGATTTCTAAATCAGAGAAGAAATCGATATCTAAAAGGAATAAATTAATTATATTTTGATTAATTGAGCTGCCTTGTGTAAGATAAGAAATTGCATGTGGATCTATCTTGTCTTGGAAGATACCCATGATGCAGCACAAGGACTAGCCTATTACCGATTTTCTAACATACAAGTACCTGTATACTCATTTGCATTTTCAGTATTCATAAAATATCATTTCCAAGCCCATTGTAAAAAAAACAAGTATCATCTGTTTTGCAATAGTACCAATATATCAAAACTTTTGAATACATGTACAATTTCTCGTAACAATGCATATCTGACAATGCTCGTGAAATCAGTAGGCTTGACTTCACGTAGACTAGAGACAATTTTCTACTATGTACAGTTCAGAAAAATCCAAAACACTGCCTCAATTGGCTACTGACTAAACTCTTTCTTCTTATTGAACCTGTCCATTTTCTTTCGAGACAAAATCTTTGTTTGTATCACCGCATTTCGACGATCACCTCCACATACCGAAGCAGCCGCCTCTGTCGTCATTTTGACTCCACGCTCAACAGACTGTGAGTGGCAAGGGTATTGCATGTGTTCTGCGAGATCATCTGGAGAGCTCTCCTTCGCGAGTTCACGGATCGTGACGTCAGGCACCATGGATAACATGGGAGGATAGTATCTCTGCTCTCGGCAGTCCAGTCGATCAACTCATGATAACTATTTGCTGCGAGATTTATTTCGGGAACTTGGAAAGTGCGCACAGCTGTTTGGGAACGCAACACGGAGTCTTCTCTGACTTTTTCAATTCTGCGATATCCCAAGGTTCTGATGTTGTCATCAACATCACAAATCATAGAGATGAGGATGTTTTCCTGGTGGGCGAAGTATCCGTTTCGCTTCAGACCCGGATCAATGATTTCATTTAACTCATGCGGCAAATACCTTGATCTCTCAACAAGGGAGAAAAAATGTCTCGCGCCGTCAGTGCAAGACGGCATGCACTTCGTCTCAAACCAGACTGGAGCGTACACTGTCATGATGAATTTTGCGAGGATGACAAGGTTTGTGGATGGTCTTTCTGTCGCGACGTATAGACGCAGGATGCGGTTTGCCATTGTCAACCATCGAGACACGCCGAACATCGAGACACTAACAAGAGCAGCTGTCTGGCGATCCGGTACGCTATAGCGATCAGCACATAAAGCCACTGTTGGAAGATGCAATCGGAATTGTTCAGAATTCGACTTAGGGCTCGATGCGTAACGTGGAGGCTGCCACAAGATGTCAGCTTCATCCTCATCAGCAGAATTATCAGCCTATAGTGACATATCAATGTCCAAGTCCATGTCTAGATCCATGCTAGAATCCTTTGAAGACTGTGGCTGTGACCTTAGACTTATCTCATACTTTTTTCTTTTAGATCGTAGGTTCCTCCTTCTCGTTGTCGATCGGTCCAGTGCGCCAATCACCATCTGCCGGGTTGTCCTCTGATCATGTAAAAAGGCCTTTCCTTCTGTTGGAACCTGCAAGGAATAAAATAAAACGCTACAGGAGAGATGTTTTCGTATTTAGCGCAAGCTTTTCATAGCTTACCTTTCGAGATAGATCACAATGACATTTATTGTTTGAATCTTTGATGTGACACTTGCAAGCAGCAATGTCAAACAAGTTTGAACAGTCACTTTTGAATAGTGTCAACCTCTTCAAGTAAGCTGGGGATTCCTTTCGTCCTGTTGGCTGCTTTAGAATAGTATTGTATTCCTTGTGAAGCTCTCGCAACTTGAACATAATCCTTTCGTCTGTAATAACTGGAATGGTAGCACAATTCCATATCTTCTTGATATCCAAACAACAAATTGGTAGAATATCCTGTACCTGCGGTTCCTTTTTCGAGCCTTCATCTTTTCTGAGGTCAAAGCGAACGCATTGATAATGTAAGAGAACATCACCCTTTGTCGGTAGCCGGAGATCATCCAAGCGTGTTTGCGCACCTAGTATAGGACAAACAATTCTTGCACTTCGAGTACTGAGCAGGTTCCCCGACGACGAACTTGCCATTACCTGCAAACGTGAAGCACACTGCACACAATTTGTATACATACATCAGTAATCATAGCATGATGACATTAAAATTCATTCTGATGTAATTTTTTAGAGAAGACAGACATTACTGATATTTGATGAAGTAGAAAGCCAAAATAAGAAGATGAGTGGGTAGCCGAGTGCACTACGTCACTGATCAGCGAGCGCCACTGGACCTATGGTCCATTCCCACCTGCTGCTTTTTTGCTGAATCATTCATGGACAGAAGAGTTGTAGCCTAATCACTGTTGATCACTCAATTTATACTATGCCATCCCAGTTGTTTAGCCATACGAGTACCAGCTATGCAACAGCACCTACAAGGCTGTATGCCTTTGTATTGAATATCTTCAAAACATGGCAGCGCCATATACTACCACAGAGAGAGATACACGTACTGTACAAGTAACTAGTTATAATACGGCATTACCTTCTTATTAATCTCATTATTAAGTTTCTTGTTCTACTCGGTAAACATTAGATCAATTGGTAGTTATACTCTCATTAATTCAGCTCTATTCACTTGTACTGTATGTATGAATTTTCGATACTCACCAGATAACAAATCAAAACACGAGAAATCGATATCCAGCTGAAGGAAAGATGAAAGTCCCGCAAATTCAAAAAATGTAAACATAAACAAAATATTTTAATTTTCTTCTCTGATTTAGAAATCGTTGTTGAACCAGAAGAAAATGTCCAAATCGTCTCAAATTTTACCATATTGTTTTTTCAGACCTTGGGTATGTTTTCAAACGCCAGGCTACATCATATTTTGACCTTAAGCAAAATCATTTCTAAAATGATGCAATTTTTTTATTTTTTTGTAATTTTTGGGACTTTTTTAATCTTAATGTGGGACCTGAAGAACTTGTTCAAATCGTCTCAAATTTTAGTATATTGTTGCTTCAGACCCAATAAGTGTTTTCGCATTTAGATCTTATATATCACTAGATCTAAAATACTGCAAAATTTTTGATTTTTTTGTCAATTTTTTGGACTTTTTGACCTCAGTGTGGGACCTGAAGACCTTCTTCAAATCGTCTCAAATTTGAATATGTTGTTCATATAACCCAACAGAATCATTCTAGACCCCAAGCTACTTTGAATTTTGAATTTCAAAAAATCGATTTTTAGGCCTACCTAATCATTTTCAAGCTCAGTGTGGGACCTCTAAACATCAACCAAAATCGATAAAATTTGGTGTGGCATCCTAAATTACCCGTTCACGTAGATTGAGACCCCAAGCATCTTCAAATTCGAAAAAAAGTTTTTTTCGCTCCACCCTAATGCCTATGTTAGAGCGCTTTCAAACCGAGCACACACTTTGATCTGTGGATCTCGTTGTCAATGTACCGATTTTGAAAGAACTGAGCATGTTTTTGAGAAAGCCACTATCGATTACTTTAGAAAATGTGAGCGAAAGGAAGACCATCCTCTTCATCATTTGATTCCTGAGAGACTGTTTTAATGAGACTGTTTTCCTCACTGGAGAGCTGAAAGAAGACAACGCACATTCATTCCGTATGGATGTTTTCTTGTAAATTTCGAATAACTGTCTCTTGCATATAAATAGTATATTATTATTTTTGTACTTAAAACGATTTGTGTTTTTTCCAATATCTTCTGAATAAACGCCTTACTACTTGCTCATCAAACATGTTTGAATCCTACTGAAGATAAAAGTGTTCAAATGTGATGATCTGATGTACTCTCTTTGATGGATTCACAATTTATCGTTTTCGGAATATAATTGGTCATTCCTAAGAGCCTGACTGATAAATCAACATCAAATATGCCTCACAGAATAGCCCAATTCTACAGGCGGTTTCACCTTTTTCTAGCATTTTGCACCGCGAAAAAACCATCGTTTACTTTCAGGGAAAAGACATTTGCTGGAATTTATAGCCTATATTATAAGAAGAAAGAAGAGCCTGTGCGACATTTTTGGTCAAAAGATTATTCATAGATGCCCTCAAGGCTTGTTCAGTGGCATCAACATCTTGAACTCATCGTGAGTGGTGCAGCACTCTGTATGGCCTTGTGTCGTGTTTTGAATGAGCCGTCGATAAAGTAAATGCCATATAGAAGAGGGAGGTTAATACGTTGCGTTCTTAACAAGATAAAAAGATATTGGCATCTTGCTAGCCTAGACTTTTATCACCAAATTTCAGAAGTGCCATTCAATCATGTTAAAAGCATTTGATAATGTGTAGTCAATGTTCGTTACCCTACGAGAGCGCTCATATAGACGTCAGACACGACACGCAGCTGCATTTTTCTAAATCAGTTAAAGACTTTAATATCAATTGATTTCATTGACAATAAAGATATGTCACAGTATGTTGAATATCCAAAGAGAGCGACAACTACGTCAATAAAAGACACCAACACCGTTGATTCCACGACCGCAGTCGCCTGACCAAGGAATCAGGAACCGAAGTCCTTCACTGGGCCACGCTGACGGTACAAAAGGAATGCAAGTGAAAGCAGAAGTCATCTACAAGTGACAGGTTATTGTCCCAAATGAAGTCCAAATGAATTAGTGCATTGATCATTGATTGATGGTTTCAAACCGATGTAAAACAAGCCATGTTTCTCTTAATTTAGATCACAATCAGTGGTATTCATGATATCGGTTTATTTGAATGGATTGTGACGGAGGTGGAAACCGGAAGAGATTTTCAAGTCGATCCGAGCCGGCGGCCGACACATGTCCAACTTCAGGGCGCTTATAATGTCTTCATGCTGATTCCATGCCCTTGTTAGGTCAGTCACAGTGTGCAATGAAATTAGAATTACAAAGTACATGATAATGACTGATTGTCACATTTCAATAAGTTATAGTCTTTTATCATTAATTTTATTTATTTTCAAGCTTGCATGATTCACATAAAGTAGACGAAAATTGCTGTAGAGACGTTTCCATCTCTAGAAGAAATACCTGAAATTTGTGAATGAAATTCAGGTCAGCTACAAACATTGGTTCATCGATGGTCTTTAAGAAGTTGTGGTGTTCGCTATAAAGCTTGATACAAAGTTTGACAATATTCTTTTCAATTGACAATCTCATGGCAACAATACATTAGGCTACTCAGTCCGGAGAAGAGCTACAGTAGGATGCATTACTGCCAGGTTTTATTTGTTATATACTGTTTCACTTTCTAAAGTAGCCATCAACTAAGATCGTTGCATGAACTGTGTTTATGATTATGTCGCCATGTGCCTAGAAATAAATTCCTTATTATAGTCGGTAATGGAGGACCGTGATTATGCGACTATCATTCAAACTTGAAAATATTTATGTTCAATTTTGCTGTCAATAGAACTAAGTTTTATTTCTCACTTCAATCTTGATTCATCAATAATACTGATATCAATGTTTGCTGCTTGATTTCTTTAGCATTTGCTTCATCAGAAGTATTTGTCTATGTTTGAATAGGATGATATTTCCAACACACACAACAGCCTGATTGCGATTTAAATTCCACAGTAGAAAATCATCATTTTTATGATCCGCATAAGCCTCAGTCACGAATTTCAAGCTCCTAAGTCACTTGTCGATCCATAAAGGTTTGAATAAACTTTGAATTTGGACTTCAGCGATTGTTTGCCAATTTGATCGTTCTCCGACACGGTTCATTGATGTCCTCATGATAGTCTGCTCTTGGGAAAACAAATAAGATCAAATTCTCATACGAGTGAAAATTTGTCCTTTCTATTCAGTGATGGAAACTTTCTCTGTTTTCAAACCTCCTATCCATTGTTCTGATGACAAAATATACATTCCAAGTCCTGAGGTGAAACGTGAAGCGAACTGATGCTAGTGAATTGATGAAGAATAAATTGTACGGGAAATGTTCTTTTTTATCATGTTCTCATGAAATTTTATTTACTGTCTGCTTTATTCTCGACGTTTGTTGACGGAATTTGATATGGGGAAAGTTGATTCAATTTGATTTTTGAAGTTATATTGTGCGAACATTTTTTGATTGAATGAAGCATTTCACAATGAAGAATATTAACATTGTATGAAAAGATGCACAGTTCAATCAAACAGTACAATACACGTTATCATTTGATAGCATACGTTTTTCATGTATAGATAATGTGAATAGATGAGTGGACCCCAACCTGGGGTCACGGCCCACTAGCGAGTTGCAAGGTCATTTTAAATTAGTCTCGAATGGCTAGATGAAATAAGGACACAGCAGAAAATACGACTTATAATAAGCTTTTCAGTAGCGTAGGTCTATCAGAACAAGAAGAATAATAAGAATGATGTTCAATTATATATTGGACATATGGATATATATATGTATATTTATATATTTTCCATATATGGGAAATTGGAAGCGTTAAAATAAAATTCACTGTAAAATCAAATTTTGAAATGCGAGTATGCAGTATGCGCCTACAATTTGCAAACTACTTTGTATATACGGGTTACGGACTAAAATGATTTGGAAAGCATCAGTATGAGTAGTGATGCCATTGAATTTTTCTATTTGACATTAAATAAGGAGAATGTTGTACTAATTTATATGCTCCTTCTTTTGTCATGTTTTTGACACAGTAGAGACTTTACGCTGAGTTGTATGAGTCGACTGCAAACATGCATTATAAATAAGTCTTTGAAGTTCTGTATAAACAGCATACTAATAATAATAAGTGAAAAGGTCGTGTCGTGCTGTTTGTTAAAGATGCTATTATGCTATATCCCAAATTTTCGTTTTCCTA
Source organism: Prostheceraeus crozeri (assembly GCA_907163375.1). Lineage (NCBI taxonomy): Eukaryota > Metazoa > Platyhelminthes > Polycladida > Euryleptidae > Prostheceraeus > Prostheceraeus crozeri. The sequence continues at coordinate 247,089 of CAJQUW010014359.1, forward strand.
GGCCGAATCAGGGAAAGGAGACAAGCTTTGCAATTTGAATTCAAATGGCTACATGGATACACTACACATGCATGCATGAAAGGGGCAGATATCAATATTGTAGAGATTACATATATCAATTATAATATCTCTATGATTTTGAGATCTGGCATTACCCCCTCTTATATACGTATATGTATAAACATAACCATCTAATTTTAACTTGCAAGGTTTGTCTCCCTTTCCTGACAAGTGGTCTGTGAATTCGAAAATTTGGTATATATTACAATGCCTTTAAAAGTAGCAGCTTCTCTTTCTCATAATTAGTATAAGAAAGTCTATAACCGAAGTGACTTTAAAAATGTATTACGCCTCTTTATTTAGTCACCTTCAGACCGATTTCACCTCACATCTTGCACCTTGCGTAGTCAATTAACCCGACATTATTGCTACAAAGTTGTAGGCCAGTGTCTATATCCCTCAAACCATTTTACTCGTACATCGATATTGGTTCATAGCATTTTTGCAAATGAGTTGACTGTACATGTATATGATGCTTATTTCCGATTAACTTTGATTTTAATTAGAGCATGATTCCGGGAAATTCGACTCCTGGAATTCCCGTTAAGCACTGTATTACGAGAATCCCGGGAAGTTGTTTTCTTATACTATGTAGAGCAGGACTTCGAACCCAAGTGTTCAGTAACCAAGTCTTTTAACTAAAGGAACTACAGTCTACCCAGAAATTCATCTTTAAAATACTTCCTTTGATGCGGAAAATTCTCTTTAGATACAAGGAATAGTCTACTTCCCTGGAGATGATGTCAGTCAGCAAAAACAAGTGAATCAAATTTATTATTTTTTTCATAAGCATGTGTTAATCTACACGTGTACGGTCACCAATAGCACATTTAATGTGTTCTAAGGAAGATCACGGAAGTTGTATGCATTTGTCACGCAATTATGTGTCCATGAATGAATGTGTGTACGATACGCACGCGAATTACACGGAAAACAAACAGATAATTTTCTCTGTCTTTTTCACGTGCTTCCTTGACAGACAGGGGTTGCCAAGAATCAAATGCAATTAATTTTGGCTCAGAAATCATTAATTTTACTTGATACAGAGAGCAATCAATTAATTGCAATTATTTGTTCGTCATCACCACTTTCATAGACTAATTCTCAATTTTGAATATTTTACTTTGAAATTTCATCTAACGAATTAGGCTACAGAGGCCCATAGGCTATAGCTTATAAGTCACATGATAGCATAATAACAATTTGAATAGTGACCTGACCCACTACATAAAATAGGCATTTAAATGTATGTTAAGTATGTACGATATGGATGAATTGTTTTACAAACTCAAGTTCATGGATCAATATTATACTTTTAATCAATAACTGAAACAAATGAATGAGTAATCACACCTGTCTAGATAACAGAACACAAGAAGAGTTTTAAAAGTTATCATAGAAGTATTTTAATGCATACATGTATATAGTTGCTAAATAGGTCATGCACTAAATAGTTCCTGATTAGAATCCTGAGAGCTGTCAGTTTGTGAATAAGAATAGCAAGCTAAGTATCTAAATAAGTAGCAGGAGGTTTGCCCTATGGTGACGGCATTGCAAGTATAGCAGTCAATGAGATAGCTTCGCCATTGCATACACGTATCATTTAAGCAATTAATTGCAATCTGATGATGACAGCAATCAATTGATTTTTGATAACCCCTAATGGCAGGTATCTAAACGGTAAGTGACCACCAGCACGAGGTGAAAATCAGCACCGCTGTCACTGATGCAAAGTGATATGGCGACGAAGTAATGGCATGTACAAATGCCACTTTAGGCATCATAAATATGCAGGGTGTACTGCCCATGCCAGTAAGAGACATGCTACGTTGATACGAGAGACTTGAAAGTCTTTTCTCTTAGGCAATAGGGGATTGCTAGAAGACCGGCAGCCAGTCGGCCCACCCGGTAATCCTTTGGGATAATGTGATTTAGAATGCAATTTCCATCCTCTTCTATCCATCCGTTCGATAATACACGGTTTCGGATTTATTGCTATTTCAGTTACATTGCTGCATTGACAATAAGTGAGGCAGGTAATCAGAATTTATTGCTTTCTGTCTAGTATAAAGGCACACCGAAAAGGTGTTTTTGATATGAGTGCATCTTATATGCCACCAATAGCATCACATTTCGTGATGTTGGTTAAACACATAAAGACTATGCCTTATCTTAATTTAAGTCCTCCATTTTTAGCCTAGATTTATTTTTTCCTGTATAATTCGACCATGATTTCGATTTTTGTGAATACCAATCACACGCATTTCGTCGAGGTCGAGTTTTTTAAGGAGTTTTGTTCCCTACCACAATTTTCTGCTATTCTCTAATGCCGTGGCACGATATGGATAGGTAATCATTTATAAGTAACATGTTTACTGTATAATATATGACAATAGAAAGCAGGCTAAAGCTCAAATTTTGTAGCAGATATAAGTTGAAAGATTGCTTTGACGCTGTAATACATATGATTCCAAGATATTATATGATCGCAGTGCAACTTTCGTTGCGAGCATAATTTCGCAAATTACGTAAATGTATGCTTTACATTATCAAACATGTTGCCATGCACTATCTATGAAGTTTCCGGGGGTATTGGGCCATTGAATGAACAACATTGGTTCTATTTGAAATCAAAGCTCGTTTTAGCCTACTATCCAATAATAAATGTGTAGTTGGCTCATCTTAGCCCAATAGGACTCAGCACAAAAGCATAGGATTCGTATTGTCGAATTTCCGAGACATCAATCGCAACCACGTATCAGGAGCATGCGCAAATCCCACAAGAGTATTTAAAAAGCCTGATGAGTGATTCCACATCTAAGAGATTGACAGCAGTTTTGGCGCCAAAAGATGGGCACTGAACGAAATGCTGAACGAAAATTCCTTTACATTAATTCTGATGGAGTTGTCGATTCGGGAGGTCAGTCATGATGCAAATAGGAAAAAATGTTCTCTCCAATTTTTTAAGACACTTTATTGTAATAAAAGTGTGAGTCACCCGACCCGTTCCGTCTATACACAGACAGTCTCAAGAGTTAATTTTTCGTTGTACAGGTGGGTTTTTATACAGGAATCTGTCAGTGAAAGCAGCTCATCTGGTTATCTCATGACGTCTGTTCATTTTCGGCGTGTTCGTCGCAATAGCGAGATGCAGCCTCCCCAGTAGTAATCGCTGTTAGTTGATGATCAATAACTTTGTAGTTCTCTATAGCGGAACTTGAAATAGGTGATACGTTTGGCCTATGTAACTCTGGTGACAAACTTTGCAGGAAAATTCATAAATAGCATATTTTCGTTTACAATTATGCTTTTTATTTATTTTTTGTTTTGCTGATTTTGAAAATCAGTAAAATAAAAAACAAATATGAAAGTTGTTCAATGAAGGCAGACAATGCAGTAACCACAATGCACTAATGATAAAGTGATGACCATTAACTATTCCATAGTATGACCATCAATTATGTCGACTACAATATTATTGATCAGCATCTAACAGCGATTGCTACTGGGTGGATGAATCTCGCTATTGCGACGAACATGATGAAAATTATGCAGACGTCATGAGATGACCAGATGAGCTGCTTTCATCAGAGTTTCGGAGCCAGAGCCGCCCAGAGCCGTTGCAGCAGGTCGGAGCCGGAGCCGACAGGAAATGCCACGGCTCCGTCTTGAAGAAGATATGTATTAAGAATTCAACCACTTCGCGAGAAAAGTGATATTTGACAGTGTAGTTGAAACGAATAAAGGTGTGTCATCATTCTAGGTTATTGTTGTATACCTCTGAGAACCTGCTGGCTTACATCTCCCCTCAATACATAGCCTATTGCGTATCATTTATTTTGGATTTTAAAGGAGATCGCGGACTTCCTTAAGATTGTGTAGCTCCAGCCGAAAACGCAGCAGTCGGCCGAAAGGCTCTTGTCGAAAAGCATGCTGCAAATGCATTCTCGCCTCAAATTTAGAGTACTTACTATTAAAGCACATTATTGATGTATGGTTATTTTGTAGGTATCTGATTCTCAATAAAATACCTAGATAAAGTATAAAATAAGTACAAAAAGATAAAGTATAGAAATAAGGACAACAATGAGGATAATAATGAGGAAATAGGCCTATGTTTCATTTGATTGATGAATATTAGAGCCCTGACAACTAAGTGGTTGAGTCATCTTGTCCGACCGGCAGAGCCTGTTTCTTCAGAGAACGAGGCTGAAAATCGGACTTTCAGAGAATGCAGTACACCCTATCCTTGGCTACTACGAATCTGCGCGTCTGCCCAGTTATACCCGGTTCCTGTTCTTATCAGACACGACAAAAAAATACATATGCATGTCCAACAGCGTGCGGATTGCAGCTTTTGAAAACCCTTTCACTGACAAAAATACCTTTTCTTATGTGCCTCACTCCGGAAGAATGGACCATTCGTTATCGCCTCTGATTAAGCGCTATAAAAGCGGTAGGAACTAAATCAGAGACTTCTATCAGTCCCATACAAATAAAGAATGTTTTCAATTCAGCCTGCTTCTAATGGATATATCTGTGCTTCCTGTGATCTTGCCTAACAAGAAGAGGTACCGGTACCAGGCAGACCTCGACAGATGTGCAGTTTCGCAGTAGCCATCGGGTGTACATCATTCTGTGAAGGTCTCTTGTTCGGTTTCGTGTTGGGGGGACAATATGTCGAAAGGTCCTGAGTCGGAGCCGGAGCCGTGGTACCTGGACGACGGCTCCGAAACCCTGGCTTTCACTGACTGATTTATGTATAAAAGCACACTTTTTCAAACCTTGAGACTGTCTGTGAATAAACAAACCGGGTCGGGTGACTCGCACTTTTTTATATTTATTGCATGCAATAAAACTTCCAAGAAATTGGGAGAGAACCTGCATTTCCTATTTACTTTAACTGAAAACTGATTATTAAAGTTGCTAAAAAATAAATATTTTGATATTCATGGCATAGTACTTCTTCTCTGGTCTACTTGCGCATATCTGTCACAGATCTGCTACTCACATTTGCCTATTTTTTATTATGTATCTGTTATATAATTTTCCAATTTATTGGCAGCATGAAATACGTGTAGGTAGACGCTAATAATTCCATGCACTAATTTGCATTATAACCATTCATCAATCATTCATTAAACCATGCATTTGCCATTCAGTAGACCATGCACTAATTTGCAGATAATGTTTTATTTTCTTGCGTTCTTGCTAAATCGGCGAGGTAGAGAGAGGGTAGAATATAGTACTCACCATGAAGAGAGACCTACTAGAGTCATTTATTGGAAACTCGAATGAAAACAATGCAGTCAAAACTAAAAAATCGAAACACAAAACCCGCCTAAAACGTGTAGCTCTTAGATTGTACATTGTCGTAAGAAGTTGTAGACTATCACACAATTATTTTCAAAAAAATTCAAATAACAATTTTGGATTCGAAGAACTTGTTTTATTAAGCATTACTCTACCGAATCCGAATCATGATGCATTGAACAACTTCAACTTCATCAAAGTTGCCATTAACAAATTAACATATACCTTTTAATATTTTCATAGTATGGATGAATTAAACGCTTGTACACTTACTCTAGGGCTTATGCAATGCAAAATGTGCGTTTCATGAGACTGCCATTTGGCGGAATTAGCACTTCGCAATATGAAGTATACAGATTTTGTAGCGATGATAAACACTGATAAGTAACCCTCAACTATCTCAAAATCGTGTGCTCCAATTGAAGATGACAGGTCTAGACGAGCAATCAGATGGAGCGCAATCAATCCGGCAGCCAAACGAAATGAAAGAATGAGATCCCAAAATGAAACGAATGAACGACGAAATTAATGAACGAATTATGAAAGAAATGAGGTCAAAACTGAGAATTTCACAGGATGATGTACACCTATGGCTGTTACAGATATGCTCATCTGCCGAGTTCTACCGTGTTCCTCTTCCTGTCACACAGGATCATGGAAAACACATGTTAATCCAATCGGACACAGATTGAAGCATTTGGTAAAAATGATATTTCCTGTGTTTTGTTTGATTACATAAAAATTTCTATGTCTAGAGCCATAAATATTTGCATGGATTGTCTTCAAGTCATTCCTATCATATGAATGAGTTATTGTCAATTTCAAACAACGAACCAACAAAAATAAATGTGATTTCTGCAAGATTATTTTGCAAGAGCCGCCGATGAGTTCATCAGATCAACTAGCTACTGATGATGAGAATGAATCTTCCGGAGCATTCTTCTCAATTCCGAACCGTGGTGGATTGACCAGACCATCAAAAAATACCTTTGATATTTGTGTCGTTTCTTTCACGACATTTGCAAAAATGAGGCAAAGTGTTGAAGCAAAGAAGGTATATCTGTCTTGTTCAAACATGTTAATGTTCTTTGTGAAATCATTCACTATGTTTTGAGCTCACAGTTGGTTGTCATTCACTGTGAAAGAGGGCACAATATACAAAGAAGCATTGTCACATCTATGTGTAAAAGCTTTGTGAAAGAGTCGTCTGAAGTGACTCATGAACGGAATAAAAATGCTTTCAAAATACTGAAATACATGGTTTTATCTCATTAAAAGTGATTCTAATATTACATATTTTCCGATAACTTCAAAAGACGACAACACATCAGATTTTATAAAATAGAAGCAAAAACTTCATTATACCTCCTGTTGTACACTCATGAAAAGAGTATCCTGTCCAGAGAGTTTAAGATATCTAGGAGACCATGCTCTATGTTATCAGATATTTAGTTGTCTTATGCGGAAGGTTCATTATCCACTTTTCCGCGATGCAAGAAAAAATATATCTCCTTACGATTTATAGACGATTTATTATTTATCGAAATAAAGATCCCCGGCGCGTTTCGTCAAGTTGGACAGTCTATGTTATCCCTTATATACATGCACACATGAATTTTGAATTATGTCTCCCTGCAAACTTTTTCCCACTGGCGATGACCACAGAGCTGGTCGAAATGCATGAAGGATTATACCAAAAAGATATCTTTTTAGAATACTTGGATTCCTGGACTATTATGTGACCAAGATCAAATCCTGTATCAAACAATTATTTCTTTATGACTATGCAAAAACATAAAAAGGATGTGTAAAAGAAAAATATATATTATAACAAAACATTTTCAAATATCACAGACTCGCAAGTAAAGTTTATGGAAATGCAAAAAAGTTACTCATTGATGTAGACCGGAATGAATCTGTCTAGAACATCTTTTGGAATCCCAGGATCTTTCGTCACTAAAACCAGTTTGAATTCTGACATAATTGACGGTGAAAAGTAATGGGGTTGATATTCTTCTCCATCAGACTTCTTTATGAGTTGCAGATAGCTGTAATTAAATGTTGAGGACATGAATATTTAGGGATATATTGTAGCATGCTGTAAAAGATAAAATGAGGTAGTGTATTTTGCAAAGGATTTTCATGTGTTGCGAGAGGGCATTCATATACTTCTACCTTTTGAGCTTCTTTATCCTATCAATAAATGCAGTGATCTTCATTTACGGTTTTAAAACGCATTGTCATGTCTCCACTAACAGAGCATTCATGCACGCTCGTGTGCTACATCAAGTTACCGCTGTCGCATTTTAGCAGCAGAAATATAAAACATGGTCACTTATGTTTTCATAAAGTTATACCTTCTAAAATTATTTACTATAAACGAAGATTATATTTTTCCACCTTCCACTTACTAGTAAATAGTCAAATGTTGAAAATGCACTGTAATTGGTCGAACATCAAATTGCCAGCGCGTTTAGATGTTGCTCACATGCTTGTTTGCATCGTCACGTCAGAAAGCATTCGATCAATCTCGTATGTCTTCAAATGCAGATTTAGTACCTCCGACTGTGAACAAAAATATATCTAATACACTACTAAAATTATCATTGCCATTGGTTGTAATCATCCTTGAGCTTCTGCACCTTAACTATGTTGAATTTGATAATTTACAGATTCGTTGAGCTCACAATAGGCTGTTAGGCACGCTTTTGACACATTATCATATAGACATCATTCGATATTATGCGCTAGAAAAGCTCATTTAGTCTGGAATCTGGGGATAACAGTCACTTCGGATGCATTCTGCAAGCAGATTGTTGCCATTGAAATTTTGGATTATCTCCGTGTTGGCCCTACTATGCTAGATTGCCTACATTGCAAATTCTTTCCAGTATTGACTAGATATTGGTTACCAACTTTGTTAGAACATTGGCGGACATATTCAGAACTTCATTGTTTTATTGAACCAATGTTACTCATGGGTTCTTCTACCCCATGATTTTAAGGTGTGGTAGAGCAGGATTCCAGGATTCATTGAAAGGTTTGAGATTTCAGCCCATGAGAGGAAGAAGGAGAGAGAAGTCCACATGAGTTACAAAAATGTATCAAATCGACGAAGTCAGATCGACCTCCTGGCATCGATACGTTTCAAATAATCGTCTGTAGTCATAGACATAATAAAACTATTGGTAATAAAACTCTAGTTCAAAAAGTGCCTATCAGGGCTGGTATTCATAGTCGTGTCTTAGCGAAGTCATCGTCTTAGCTTAGTCAATTTCACGAAATTCTAATTCACAGACATGACTTAGCAAAGACTTCGTTAAGTTGCTGTCTTTGCTAAGTAAGAGTCAAAATAATTCTTATTCATAGCAATGATTAGTAAAGACAACGACTTTACTACACATGTCGGTGACTTGGACATCTATTGTATTCCTAAGACAGCTATGGAGGTGTCTTAAAGCTATCAAGTGTATTGTACAACCAATCAGCTTGCATTATCCAAGCGGAAGTGTGTCTGTCCTCAGTATCATTAGTGTGAGCTTTTTAAGATGGCGGCTTTCATGAACAACATACCAGAGAGGAAAATGAAATATTACAAGGATCATGTTGATCATTGCCTCGATGAAAAGCTATCCGATGACGAACTTCATAGAAAATACAGATTTACTCGAGGTAAGTTCTCCTGTGCTAGTTTGTACAAACTTATTCCCTGTTATGATTCGATGCTATTTTTAGACTGTGGGAATCCTGTCCCTACCTGCCATTCCTTGACGTCAAAAACATAGCAATCGAACATGATCTAACAGTCTACCGGATGACTTAGTAAAGCCAACGCTAAGTCAACGACTAAGCTAAGTCAAGCACTATGAATAAAGATCGGATGCCTTGACTTGGGTAGAACCAAGCAATATCTGATAAGTAAATTGTCCTCTTCCTTTGATATTTAAAGAAAGGATTAATGACTGATACATTGGCGGGAAATGCTAAGTGAAAATATTGTAGGTTGTATTAGACTGTAGAATCAATGTATACTCACTTCTCCTCCTGATCGAGTTTCTTGTCCAGTATAAGATAGAGTAGTCCAGGTAAAATAGCATCAAACCTTTCTCGCAACGTCTCAATATTTTTTGCCTCTTCAATCTCAATAGCAAGTATCTTTCCATATCTGAAATAAGAAATCGATCATGTTTTTCGTAGAATTAAAATGAAAATTGCGCTCTCATCATTCAAATCCGGGTTACTATTCATTAGGCGCCATGAAATCGTGCATACAGAGACTAGATTCAGCAAAATCGATATCACTTCAATCACTGTATGATTTCAATAGTTTGAAATTCTATGATTTCAAATCGATATAGAATCAATAGTTTGCATTAAAGATATGTGTAAAATTTTTGCCAAGTTCAGCTGACCTGAGAGCGCCAATGATAGGTAAACGATTATCTTCAGGACTCCTTGCAGTTATTTCAGCAAAGTGGATGAAATTTGAGTACGTGTAACGAAGGAAAGTGTGAACCCTCTCAGAGGGATCGATGACAATCGGGAATCGACCACTCTTCTTTACCTCACCGCTTTCATCGTCGATTACCTTTTTGATCTCTCGGATGTCGCAGTGAATAGGAGTTGCTGCCACTAATTTTGGGGCTGCGGCTGCCGCTGCGGCAATTTTAGTGGATTGAGCTTTTGCACCAGCAGCTGGCTTTGCAGCAGGTTTTGCAGCTGGCTTTGCAGCAGGTTTCGCTGCGGGCTTTGATGCTGGTTTTGCTGCAGGAGACTTCTTCATGGTGCTAGTTACTTCGATGCAGGAGAGCAGAGAGCTAATTACTTAGTGTTGTTTATGACCTCTATATATACCACAAAATGCTGTGTTAATCTGAGTTATGCAACCATGTCACAAACAATGCATGATTCAATTGTGCTAACATGAGGCATACATCATTGCCAGTACACAGATAATCATGATTTGCGAGACCTGAAACTATTGGCTTAAATCGCAATGCAGACAATGTCGCTAATTCTCTTCACCTAGGTAACGACGGATATAATTAGCACCAAATGAATGACCATGGCCGAGTACGGAAGTATGACAACGAATTTATTTTAACCATGGAGGGAAAGCCTCGCGTCAAAATTAGCGAGATGACTGTAGAAGTGCAAATGCATTTCGAAGAATTAGCGAACTCAGCATTTCTCAACATCCTAACTTCAACTGTTATTTATGACTGAAAGCAATTAATTTTTGACTAAGCTACGTAGGTAGAGTGGTTGATCAAGGCGCCTTATATCAGAAATGGAAGCGACCGCCTTGAAACTCTCAAAACTTGAGAGTGATCGGTCAGTGTTTATCGTGAATTCATAGAATGGCATTTGGATTATTTGAAGCTATGATCAGGGTTTATATTCCGTCCATTTTTCTCATCATTTTCTCTTTCTGGTGCATTAATTATTTTATCATTTTCTCTCCATTGAAGATAATGAATCGTAAAGTCCATACACGAAGTAGTTAAAGCTTATCATGCAGTGATCTGCTGTTATTGTTCTTCTTCAATGATTCAATGATATAACAGCAGATAAACATAACAGCCAAATGAGCCCATTTCGATTTTATTATTGCACATAACGTAATGTATTCGTTTATTTACATTTTGGGAAATAATGCATATTGCTGTCAATGTTGTAACCCCATCCATCGCACGATTTACTGACATGCACTGAGACACAAAATAAGACGCCTAAATTTATATGCGACTTTTTTTAAAAAATGAGGATTTAAGAATAAATATGAAAATGATACTCCACTTAATGCTATCTTTGTGTCTAGCATTTCAATTTTAGACTGATTTTCAGTATTTCATTAAAGAATGATGTGTAAACATATTGAAATTTATTCCATTTTGTTTTGATTATTATTCTATTGCCGCACAATTTTAAATAATGAATTAGGATAGGCCTGCAGATAATTATTCGATAAGCATGTATTTGTGTGATTTTAAGTTTCACGGGAAGACCCATTTTTAGACAGCAATGAATGCTTTTACACCCATTCATGCACAATCTACATGCATAGGAACATTATGAGGAGAGAAGCAAGGATAACAATTCATTGTTGTTTGTTTCAAAGCATTTTTTGTATCATTGCATTTTATATATTTTGCATTTTTGAAAAATGATGACATGCTGTGTAAGAGATGTATTTTTATGCAAGCTGATAGTCATCGTCTTTGATGATGACATATTGCTAGCTTTCATGATTCTCAGAGGGTTTTGGTCGTCACTAGTCGTTCATTTATGCAATAATATTCTTGACCTCATTAACAAGAGCAGAAGGACATCGTTACGACATGCTTCAATTACTTTACCGACGCAGTTGCCTTGGGGTGGAGTCTTCGCACGCTCTGTGTCCGGGAGGCCTAGGTTCAACCTCAGACTTTTAAAATAGGTACACTCTGCGTTCTTGATGAACACTCAGCGCGAAAGAATGAGAGTGGGATAAATGGAACTCGGCCACATAGAAAAACAGCGTTTCGCCGAATGTGCTTTCGAGTATAAACAAGGAACATTTTTTTTCTAAATTATATCAAATTTACAGTGTCACTTGAATAGCTGGGACAAAAGGAGCATATTTAAAACGTTCCTTAACATAGAATTGCCTTGTGTAGTTAGCTAAATTAGTTCGAAACGCGCTGCAAAACATGGTATTTTTATCAAATCGCGTTTTTAAATGTAATGCAGAATAAATCATGTTTTGCAAACCAAATCTGATGCCCCAATAGTCCTATTGCCTATTGTCTGCCAAGGAGCTGGACATTGAGACTAGAATGTCTGTGAGAATTCAGGTTCCATGAACATATGCCTGCGACATGGGTAACTTGTGAGACCAATTTATCGGCATCACAAGCGCTACTACAGGGTGAGTCAAAATTAGCGGTGAATGATAAATCCAACTATTTTGTCGTCAAACTGATCTCTATATTCTAGAAAACTATTTTACGTACAGAATCTGTGAATAATGCATGATATGATATTCGACACAAGCAAATCCAACATGCTTCTAGCCTTCAAAGAAGTCACCATTGACTAGCAAGCATTTATGCAGCCGTTGCTGGATAAACAGTAAACCTGATTTGCATTATCTCGCAAAATTGACGTCTGCGATCGAATTCTCCATCTAATAGTTCCCGGCGACATTAACGGCTTTTAAGGATGTAATTTTTCTTTAGAATTCCACACCCAGAGGACTAAGAAAGTCCTTCCGAAGCGCATTAAAAGTTCTGGTGGTCTATACCTCTATACACAAGAGAATTTGCTTCCAGAAGTGCGATTTTCAGTCATTGAGGGTTTGTCGTGTTGGTGGTTCCTCCTGGAATTCAGTGCGAAATTGTCGCCTCCAGTCCTCTACGGAACAGATATCTACTGCAACAATTACCCGAGCGGTAATGACAGCTTATTCTTTAACCATATCTTTCATTCTTTGAAATCGAACTTAGCTAAATATCGTTAGCCACATATATTATTTCATTCAATAGGTTCAATCAATCACACGGTCACAGGAATGATGATGTTCTATGTTGCAGCTCTGTCTAACTGCAACTGACGTTTGTGATACAGATCTTTTTAACCATGAACGGAAAAACTTTGTATTTTGGTTCACGGCTAATTTTGACTCACCCTGTATGAAGCAGTTTTTCAGGTTGCCGGTGATGCTCTTTGATTTTAAAACATTTGTGAAAGCATGATTTTAAGCCATGATATCAATAACTGCAGTGCATCGATTTCGATGAAATAATAGCGCCATTAAATTTACAATCGAATTATTTCAAATTCTGCTGCTGACTGGCCAGCCACTCTCATAGGTTGGATTAGAATATACCCGTGCGATATCTTTCACTGTGAATAGAGAACAGATGTGTACAATTTCCACATTGAATAGTTTCTTCTCTTTATGTCGATTTTAACATATTTATCATTTTACTTATATTTTACAGAAGGTAAATTACTAATTATTTCTTATTCAGTTCTGGTAAAGAATTCTTTCTACAAGCAGTGAGATATGATCATCTGTTGTCAGCATGGCTTCTGTATCATGAATTGAAATTCAGTTGCTTGAGGATGGCAGACGGCGTCTGTCGAAAGCGCTCGCGGGAACCTTGAGTGTTTTTCTTGTTTCGTTGGTCAACATCGACCCTGGGATGTCCTCCGAATCAAATAGTTTCCACATTGTTTACGATTGATGAGTACCTTTTGTCTTCCAACAAGATCGCTTTGAAAGATCAATGATTTTCAATTGAAATTGCTTATGTATGAATGAATATGATGTCTGAAAAAAATAACAAATATATTACAATGCTTCAAACAAGTTGCTGCCAATTTAGACACATTTGTAAAACTTTATTTTCGATCTCAAAGAAATAGAACGCATTACTGACTTTAAAGTAAAATGTATATTTATTGAGCCTAATTTGAACTTTTTGGGAGAATTTCGAATCATAAAGGGGGAATAGCAGCAGTGGAAGTATCGCATGTGTTCTGTTATTGCCAGTTGCCTCAATCGTCGACTTAAAAATATTAACAAGATTTTAATTTTTTTTATATTAATCTTGCTTTGGAAGCTTTATACGTGCTATAATGAAGATATATTATACAATTAAGATTAATTATATTAATTAATTATTATATTATATCAATTAAGATTAATTATATTGCATAATTATATTATATATTGTATGATATAATTGTTATTTTTCACCCAAAGACATATTACTGCTGGTAAATCAATCAAAGCATGTGTGCGATTCACGAGCTGGCTGATTTATGTGACTTGAATTGCTACACAAATAACCGAATAAGAATATAGGATGGATGCGACCAATGTCTCCTTGTACTTTGAATTTTTCTCTGACAGCCGAAATCAGTGGTTCTCAACCGGGGGCCCGTGCAGGACAATTTGTTGGGGGAGGGGCACAAGAGGACCTCGGAATATGGCATGTCAAGCCTACATAGAAAGCATGTATTGTTTTGTATTTAATCAGCTAATCAATCAACCGATTTCACGCTCGTGAAACACATGTACAGTCATGCCTCCGCAAATTAAGTGAGGAAATTTCGTGAATATCATTGGACAAAAACCAATTAGAGCTAATCCCAATGCACTAGACTAAATATAGAAATCGCTTTGATGTTCGGAGTGATATCCGTATACTTCAAACACAAAACTAAATATCAAAAAGCTTGTGCTTAAGGAACAAGAACAGAAATCCCAATGAAGCTTTTGGTGTTACTTTTTCTGTTCAATTGTTCTATCATATTTAACCCAGATTGTTGTTCATAAAAATATGTTTTTATTAAAAGCGGATATTTGATTTGTTTAGCCTGCCACTTACAAATTTAGAGAAAAAAATGAAAAAATGAACTCGAATAGTCCTTTGGTTTACAGTATTGCTTCAAAATTCAGGTATCTTCAAAATATAGTGCTTACAAGTGCATTAGCGTAAATCAACTTAGAAATAAAAAGAGAGCATCTATTGTAAAATAGAAATCAAACATTGACATGAGGTATATCAAGGAAATAATGAAGACACACAATTTGATAGCACCGTAACAAAGAAATTGAAAGAAGAAATAGATGACTATCAAATCAAGTAGCCTATAGAACAAGGGGGCCATGGAACATAAAAGGTTGAGAATCACTGGCCTAAATAGTGTTAAAATGATGATGATATAATACGAATATTTTTATAATCTAATTTAGTTAATTCATTGTAGTGTAATCTGCTCGGGATCTGTAGCCTATTATAGAATTATAAAAACGGTGGCAGCGCACATCCCGCTCGACTTAAGCCAGTCAAATGGTTCCAATCCAGATCCAAATTTGCTTATATAAACTGCTGAATACAATTTTTTCAACCTTTCATTCAACTACATTTTTAGAAAAAAACGCTTTCCAAATTATTCTTTGATTTGTTAATATTGTATCCTGGATAAAAACATGCAAGATGCTCCGGGAATCCGCTCTTCATAAGCAGCCAATTGTCGTTCACTTGAAGCTTGTCATCATGTGCTCATCTAAGTGGATTTATACTGCTAAGCAAAACCATGACATCAAGCATCGCTTGCAAGTTTTATCAGTTGAAGTCGTCAAATCTCTACATTAGCATGGCACGATTATGCAATTGAGCGGTAAGGAATGGACAGTGGGAATGAAGATAATGTAATTCCACCTGTGCGCCTACACTTCAATACAATGGAATCGACCTCTATTTCTTCCTATCCGTACTAAAAAAATTCTTTTATAGATTCATATTTGATGCAAATGATAATTGTTTGTCTTCACTAATTGCAGTCACTGCGAAATTGTGAATATTTATTTTAGGTTGCTCAAAATTGTCTCAAAATAGTGTCCAAGAGAGAGACAATATGCTCAAAGTTGATAAAAATTATTCGATGCAATTCGTTTTTAAATAAATCGTGAAGGTAGAATGTGCGCACCTTAGCTCGTCAATACTGCAGACGAATTTCGAGCTGTTGTAGCCTATTGCTACCTCTAACATCGTTCTGTAAATTCTGAAGAAGCAAGTTATTTCCTGTCGCAGATCGCGAACATCGTCGCCTGGTGTTGAATAGTAAGGCCTTTGTATTTTGCAACATGAAGAAATCCAGTGATCGTACAAATAAATTATAAATTCGTCAAGGATATCAGAGAAAAGATGTCATGTTGCTGAGTTACATTATCCTGAAGACTTAAACATATTCGAGTTGTGTGTATGATTCGCTACCATGTCTCACCATGAATGCTCACGAAAACGATCACAGTAATTGTCGCCCCATCACGGAAAAAGGAAGACCAATGACCATGAAACTAGAACATGCATGTTTTGGTGCTGCTGAAGTAACAGATAGCTGTTCATCCTGTGTATTATAGCACTCTAATATCCAATGACAGAGACTGCGTGATAGGAGGAATTCTGTCAGTAAAAAGTGCAAAACTTGCGCTGCAACAGACGGTTCCGTTGAACTATAAAGTTCTACTCTATGCATAAAACGCATGAGGTCTTATGCTGGGGATTCTTTACAATTTACAATTTCCATGTGATGGCTAAAACGATATAACGTTCGAATCACATGATCGCATGTGATCTCATTTGACAAGGATATGTAGGCTAAAATAACAGAATACTGAATTCAACCGAGAAATGATTAGCTTCAATCGACAGGATTGCCTCATAATAATATTCAAATCATTCACTTGGCATCATTGAAAGCGCGCATCACTTATTTCTAATCGAATTTCGTCAATTTCACAGACTTAGGGGACTATGATGAGAGGCGTTTATATTGGGCTTCCATAATTTCTTTCTGTAATTAAACTTAATGATTCAATTAGTGTTCCTCCGTAATAAACTCAATCGGCTATTTGATGATGGGACTTTGACAGTGGGTTCACTGGGTTGCACGATTCTTTCTGACATCCCGCATTGATGTAAACGCACGTCGTTTGTCATTAATGGCAGTCTACTGCCGAAAATCTTCTCAGATTCGTCGGTGCGAAATGTTTCAACTACTACCGAATTCCAAATGTGTATCGGTATGCAGGTCTCGCTCGTGATAGAGCATTTTTCATCGAATATATCGACTTGCAAGGAATTCGGATGGCTCAGATCATGCATGATAATCCGACAGTCTTAGGACCAGAACGAATGCGCACATTGACGCCGATACTGACGTGCGTTGCGATTTTGAAAATCGTTATTGTCATAATTTTATTGTGATGGTTTCAAGGCCATGGACCAGCGCCTGCCTTGTCGCATTATGCAAAAATTTGTTTATATATAATCATCACTCCTAAAATCGTAATAACAGGGTTCGTAGAAATAATTTCTTTAACATCTAACTAGCACAAGCTTAACATCCAAGCTGGAAAATTTTGTGTTGTGTAGGATATTGCTTTTGCTATAGCATGTGATTGTATTTAACCATATCAGAACATGGATTCTTTCATTAAAAAATATATTTGTAATTAAAACAACAGTTTTTCAAGAATCACGAGGCTACAAAAATCACCGTTTACTAATGAACTTTGACATTCATTTCATAAGATTAGGATACACACCATTTAGATCAGTAGTGAGGTCTGTTTTCAGTTGTTTTCAAATATTCAAATATTTCTATGATTTCAATAACAAAACGAAAAGATGTGAATAAAATGAAAATTTGAAGTAGAAAGCGATAATAAGAAAACATCTATAAACTATCACTGGGAGATTCCGAAAGTTCATCAGCAGATATGAAGTGGTTATACCATCAGCTGGAAAAAGCTACAGAAGAATTTTGGAGACATCAGTTATTGACAATGACCCAAATAGGATGAAATTTCTCCAGCAATTCTTCCGGTGGAAAACGATTTTTGGTGACTAGAAAGAAACTGAAACGCTCCAGTCGACTATCATTGAAGCTGTTTCTTGAATATTGGTCACCATCGCCTTGACGAACCAATTTCAAATAGCTGCAATGAAAAAGAAGATTGCAAATTTGCTTGCAACTGAGATGCACTTCAAGCACAATTTATTTTCAACATCTTTTGGTTTTTCACGTGGAGAGTGAAAAGCCAGTACGAAATTTCTTACCTTACACTATAAAGATCCCATCTAAATTTCGAATCACAGATTGCATCTTTTCTGACGTTAAGTTCACCATAACAGCTTCCAAACAAAACAACAATTATAGATGCATTTTGAATGGATTGTACATGATCCGAATAAATCAATTCTTCTGACAAAATACAATTAATATAATGAATGCTGCTTCTAACCTACGATAAGCTTCGACATGAACATATAAAGTGCATACAAAAATTGTCATGACTCCATCTAGTGATTTTATCTTCACTATATCTAACCATTTCTCATGCATTGATGATTGCCATGACCTATTTTACAGTTTATGTTGCTTATATTTTAAGAGAGTACAAAATCCAATGATTCGAATTGTAGAGTTGAAAGCCTTACATCAAATTAGTATGACATTTTGATTACCTGATTCATTTACATTACTTTGCTATGTTAAGATATATGAACAATGTTTAAGATTTTTCAACTACATTATGAAAATCATTCTCACTTTTCCATATTAGATGGTCCTACATCTAATTACATGGTCCTACTAATCCTGGTCCACAAAAGCTTAAAAGCATTTGCAATCTTCTTCTTTTGCGCAAATTGTTGTCCCACATTCAGAACATAAAAATTGATTCGAATGGATTATTCGATTTCAGAGATAACGTACGACACAATATTACAGATCTAATGCAAAATTGAACAGAGAAAAATAGACGTTCAAAACATCAAGGAATGTCAAGAGCATCACACCATTCGCCAGTCAACGACAGTATAAAAATTGAATTCCGTTTGATAACCAGATAGTTGATTTTAGTAGTATACTTTCCATATACCAGTATTGCCTTTCCTTATATCCACATTACACACGAAAATCCTCAAATAATCCTATAGTAAGTAGGATGCAACCCACGATTATCCCGAAAAAACAAATCAATCTACATTCTGCTTGATTTTAGCCATCTAGGAAGAGATAGTGAACTCGGTCATTGGTTTGTAGAGTCACTACATTAATGTATTGAAAAAGCAAATGGAGATCTGCTATCATGAAATCATTACTTACTTTTGCTCTTTGAGAATTGATTTGTCCATTATCATGCCCATCAAGCCTTTCTGAACGTCGCTGAAGCGATCTTCAACTGATTTGAACATGTTTACTTCCATCGTATCCACGACAAGGATTTTTCCGTATCTATAATACAAATTCATGCGAGCTCAATTCACCTGTAGGAATTGTTCACTTCAGCTCTCACCTCAAAGAACCCAGCAAGGCCATTCGCACTCGTTCAGGTTCCATATCTTTAGGACTGATTGCATGGAGGTAGTTCGTATCTCTATAGCGCAGGAAGGTAGCTGCTTGGCTGGATGGATCGATAATAATTGGCCATTTTCCACTATCCCGAATTCGATTTCCAACATCACGAAGCAGAACATCATCCAGTTCTCGCACTACACATGTAATTCCTGGCTTTTGTTCCTCTTCTCCAGCCTCACCCTCTTCTTCGTCTTTCTTCAGCTTCATTTCACGCAACTCCAACTTGATCTGCGACAGACTTGCCTGCGCCTTTTCGTAATCAATCTTCGCTACTTCTAATTCCATCTCAGCATCATGAATAGCCGACTCAGTTAGCTCTGGTTTTTCATAACCTGATGCTACAGCTGTATCGTGCTCGTCGATGCGTTTGTTCAATTCTACGTACGCTTTATTGAGCTGCGGTGAATGAAAGGAAGATAATTTATGTGTGCGATAAATTTGTCATTGCTCGATAAAACATGATGAAAACTGAGAACAGAAAGAAGCCAAGAGAAGTTAAGAACGTCAGTAACTTTGAGAGTAGTATGACAAACGTACCACTTGAAAAGTGATGAATTTCTTTAACGCGCTTTCGTGTTTGCTCTCAATTATCAGAGAAACTATCACAATAATCTTCAATTATTTTGTTCTTGCTGCTGGGTCGGCCCAAGTCATAATTACCGGTCGTCATGTCACGTTAATAAGGATGCTTACACTATGATTCTAGAATACTTATCTTAGTCAATAAAAAAGGATTACAAGAGCCTGTAAATGTTACATAATCATGACATGCCTATATATTATGAGACATTAATGTTGCAAACTGTTTCTCAAGCAGCTAAAGAATTACTAACTTAAACATGCAGTATAATTTCAAATCCTACTTTATCTAAAATAAAGTTTCCAGAATCCAATATTCTAGCTTACATAAATTTTGTAATAACTATGTATTCGCTGGCCTATCCATTGTATAATAATTTCATTACATGGGATGGTTTAAACAACTTTTGGTTGGAGCTTAGGAGGTGCAATGAATGATTAGATTTCAATACAACCGCGTGTAATGCCAGTGGTACCTACTGCGTGAGCATTTGACAGTGGATCGTAGAACTAGGTTTGATAAGTTATCGGTATTCGACAAATTTTGGTTGAAGCTGCACACGCACCGCAAAAAGTCTTGGAACACTAACTGAAATGAAATATTGATGACATATTTGGCGACTTCTTTGTTTCAGGTCTTACACTTCAGCTCACGGTCATCAATATAAACTCAAAAGACCTGGATTTACACTTCGGTGAGGATAATTCTTAAATGGCGTCGTAAATCATTGGAATTCCTTCACAAGTGAAGAAGTATATATCACTTCAGTGAATCATTTCAAATCAACTTAAATTGTATGTTGCACATTTGGAGACAAAACATTTTGCACTCAGTCAATATTCAGACTGTTTATCTTGTTGTATTCTGTAGCCTTCTAATAGCAATCACTGAATTCAAATTACTTTGTAATCTCTTTCATAACTTGAGATTCCTTCAATAACTAATTGTTTGAATTATCTGCTTCAAGTGAATTACTCGTGCATGTGTGGTGTACGTGTCTTTTTTAATGAATTCACTCGTGTTCGTATTCTGGCTACAAAAATTTCGTGTCATATTAAGGGTAAATTTCCGTCGACTACAGACCTCTGATCAAAGCATTCATCGCTGTCATCACATAATTAAGTTTTTATGCTTCCTATATTTGAAATGTGCAGAAGAACATCCATGTAGGCATGGTAAACCAGACCAACACAGCTGCAGCACATGTTGATTTCAATACGTGATTGCTGTCAAGTTCAATGCAACTTTGTTTCAGTCCCGGAAGATTATGACCGGTCAAGGGGAAATGTATAATATTAATCTGCACATTGTAAGTCCATAAACTGACAGTGACAACAAAGATCAACAATAGTATGCAAACAATTGTTTATTAAATTGCATGAAAAACAAATGCATTATTATATTTATATTATTATAATAAATCCATAATACTTGATCTAGAATATAATTTCGTCTACGAGTCTCATCATTTATTAACAAATCTTCTACGAAAAGTGGTTTTAAATGTTTAAAATTTTTAATTATTTACGTTGAATACAAACAGAAAGTCGAATGATTCGATAAAAGACATCTAAATCATTTTAGCAGTTCATTAAATATCGCAAATGATAATAAATCTATCTGCAATTCAATTAGATTTCTACTAAGAAAGGAAGACAAAGAATAAAAAATCTTGCTTAAGACAGAAAAGCAGAAAAGAAACCTGCAATGAACAAAAGGAAAAAAACTGCTGAAAACAGAATGAAGAAGATAAAAGTTGCGAGTTATGTATTTTACAAAACCACGACAGAAGTAATGTACTGGAGTCTCACCCGCTTCTGTTTCGCGTCGAATTCCTTCTGAGAAATCGCTATACGGTCTTCGATCCTGAAATCATAGATTTAGCAAGACTTTCACCTTCATTTTTGTGCTAGATATTCAAATTATCTTTTTAAACATGCATCCTGCTCACACATCACAACTATCAAAAGGGAAGTGTGTTTATCTACAAAAACAGAGCTGCATATATAAACTGCAGTCTATCAGTCCATTTCAAAAAATTTCAAAATATCTCAACTATGTTTAATATTATACTTTTTGTGACATATGTTGTTGCGTAATGCTGACTTACTTTCCAATTTCTGCTTCTCGTCTTTTATTCGCTTCTTCTTGACGCCTTTGAAGTTCTTTTTCTATCTTCTCTTGCAGAACTGCAGTTCTACTGATATCCCAACCCTCGAACAGCTCCTTAACACCACTGTTGCCAGCTACCTGAAGCAGAAATAACACATGTGCTGATTGAACATAGAGATTAACGGTTGACAAAGTTTACTTTTTTCCTTTATCTTAAATATTCCTGTTTGGCAACTTTACTTCGCAATCCTGTATTAATAACATGGTTACTTGTCGGACTACGAACCACCATGATTCCTTACTAACTAAACTCGCATATTTCTATGTTATGAGTCAATGCCTCACAGTCCCTGGAGATGATAGATCTCAACGTGAGCAACACAAACACTCTTATTGTTTCATTGTTCTCAAGATGACAGAAAGTGATTTTCTGATCTAGTTTACTGTTTGTTTCAATTAAAGTATAAAGTCTCATATCATCCTAAATAAGTTATTACGATATCTTCTGAGCATATGATCACCAAAAATCCCTAGATAACATGTATATCCATTATAGCATGTATTTTCCATTCCATGTATTATTCCATCATAGCATAAATTAAAATTGTAACTTTAAAGTACAACAGAAAGGAAACGTTGGTGGTCCATTCTGACACACCCTTCCATATCAAGCAGAAGAGGCACGGCGGAACCGGGGGGACCGGGGTCACGTACCCCCCTAAAATATTAACAGCTTTTCATGTTCTTCTCCCATAATTTAATTGATGTCCAAAATTTTCAAACATCTCATTGATTTGACAGTCCAATGATTGCCGATGAGTTGCCAAGTTATCATTTTCCACTTTTATCTGTTAAGCACAATCCCATTCGAGTGAAAACGATGCCACAAAGAGTGGGATGGAGGCAATTATGTCATTCTTGACAGGCAATGGATAAAGCAAACAAATAAAAAGCAGAATTACCTCATTTGTTTATGACAACGGATATATCTACGACATTTCAAGCAACTGTGAATGAATCTCCAGCAATTGTTTCCGTTGCAAGTGAATTGTAAATTTGTCAGCTCTTCACCTGTTTTAAGGGGCCTTCAGTTTTGAAAGTCCGTAAACCCATCACTAGCATCAGGTGCTCCTCAAAGCTTTGAGCGGGATCCTTTATCAGTATTACACGCATATGTTCGGTCTTCAGTATGGCAGTATGGAGGATTCCTTCTTAAGTATAAGGAACCCTGTGTTAGTCATTGTCATTTATTCCACAGTAGGCCTACCTCGCCTTTAAATTGCCGAATAACATATATACAATATACACATTAAAGCGAATTTCAAAGATATTATATCAATCAGTGAATAAAGCATGGCTGCCCTGAAAGTAACATCCCTGTGAAAGAACTTTTTCAGTCCAGCGAAGACAAAGACTTATATGAGAAGCGGAATGTCACAGAAAAGATACAACAATTTACTCTACTAAACATCCATAAACAAAGAACAGACACCTCAACTCAGCAGACATCATGAAACTCAAAACCAAACAAGACAGCTAAATTTTTTGGAAAGTTTTGAGTGAAGTAAGCACATAGGATAAGTATGCAATCGAAGTATGATTGCTGGGGAAATCTATGACATTACTTTTTCGCCAGATCTTGTAAGCAGTTTATTTGATATTTCAATTGATAACAGAAGAGCATTTTGGTTTTGACAGTATTGATTCTACTATGAACGATATTTTATAGCACTGTCACCTGTCACAACATTGTGTTTTTATTTGAGTATGGTTCAGCTTCGAAGGCGGGATCTACATGTTTGATAAATGAAATCTCAATAATTTTCAAGAGAAGGTCTAAATGATTTAAATTAAAAGGTCTAAAATATTTAAATGGCTGCACCTTGAGTAGCCTACTTGAATGTGCGTATAAACTTTCCGATTAATTTGATTAATGAGTAAACTAGGAGTTGAATGGAAATGCCTGGAAAATTCGCGTAAAAATGAATTGACGTATGACATACATGTACATGTATTTACAAACACCCAAATTTTATTTTCAATGTCAGCGGCATTTGTGAATATATTCCATAGTTCAGGGTGGCCGCACGGTTCCGGAAATAAAATTCGGGTATATTTCGAGTATATTTTTGTTGCCAAAGATTCCGAAGTTGGTAGTAAAGAATATACATGGTAGGTCACATAATCACGAGGAGCCATCATGCAATTCTTGCTTCCACATCATTACTTTTATACTGTCTTAAATACCCATAAATTCGTGAGCAAATAATTTGCGTTTTGCAAGAATATTGAGTCAAGAAACTGAAATTGATAATTTTTTCGAAAATGTATATTTAAAGAAATACTGCCAGCTAATTGCATATTCGCGTTGTACATGTACAGGCAGAGTGGACATTCAAGTACTGAATTTCTAAATCACATATTTTCTCGACGTCTCTTATTCGCAGCCTCTAAGCTGGCTCTTGCTTCCGCTTCCCCTTCACGCGCTTCCAACAAAATCGCCAAACAGTCAATCACGATTGAATATACGAGCACTGCTACAATTCATTGCCAATTTTTCAGTCGCTGTGTCGAAAAATTAAGGCTGTGCGAATAACAGGAATAATGCCATGTACAGTAAAAATGAAATCACCGAATAAAATACTCTCTTTGGTTTACACTTGTAGTTGCACTTACATCAACGGGAGTCTGCGCATCTTCCGCATAAATTCTAGGATCCGCACCATTTTCCAGGAGAAGCTGAAACAAAGATTTAATACGATAAAATATGCATAAAACATTGACAGTCACGCTTCCTAAATTATAAAATTGCTTAAGTAGGCATGGAGCTAACACGGCGAAAAATCACCAATACAGAAGCCCACATATGCTCCATTGGTTCACTCTTTCATTTCAAATTCAATTTAGTTTAATAATGCGATAATTAAGCAACTATATTTCATAATTGAGCGTGTTAAATATAATCAATCATACGTGCATTAAAATCAGTATTATCAAAATGACTCTTTTACGTTGTATTTCTGTGCGGGAGTTGAGGGCATCCATAATGACGTAGCACTGGACTATTATACCTATCCTCGTTCATAGGGGATAGGAAGGTTCCCTATGGTTCCCTACTGTCCAAGATAGCTTAGTCTACCCCTGATTGGAGCGGTAGGTGGCGCAGTTTTCCTGCTCTGACGTCTGCTAACCCGATCACCTGCACAAGTGCTTGCACAAGTTGCTTGGGTGTATCTCTTCGTTTGGGTTTACTCTTATGATGTTATATATACGGTTGATCCGTGTGCCTGCCTGATGGGACGGGGAAATCAGCTAGGGTAACCCAAGGGCCAAAACGAAGCGCTGCTATATTCATAGCAGTTAACCTATCATTCATGCGATCCAAGTCCTTACCCTGTGTCAGCCATATTTGTGAGCAGCTGCGGCAAGTGGGTCAAATCCAAATATGCGGCTTTTGGAATTGCCTTCTATTGGGCAGGCGAGCGTCGATAATGAGAGAGGTCAAGCCTGGCCGATGTGTTTTGTGGGGGCCGAAATGATATACTCAAATTGAGAGCGGTGAATATAATTCACCGTTCTTACTTCTTTGTTACCTTGTTGAGTATGCAATAATGAAGGCCAGTATTTAGTTTATCAGCTGGCAATTTTAAGAGGGAAATGGCTTATCAAGCTGTCGTGGTATAGCACGTTCCATCTATCATCGGTGAGAGAAGGTTTGATCTAGGTCCCCTATAGCATCTTCGCTGCTACATGTCTGGTAGGCGTTCACGATGCATTGATTTTAGTTCATCAACAAGTCTGCTGGAGAGGGAGGTTGACCCTTGGTTCACCAAACGACATGAGCTCTCGTCCCGAAACCGCACTATCAGGGGAAGATAGTAAGGGACTACTAATCAAGATCAATTACAAATAAGATGTTTAAGGTACTGTGCATAACCGCGGAGGGCGGCTTAAAGATGACATGGTAGCTTGGTGGTGGGTCCACACCTTTCCTTCTAGAGCTCCAGACGACCTTAGATTGTAGATAGCTTTCGTATGGAATAGGCCTCGGTCTCCGGCGGACTTGACAGACTTAGTTCGGCTTGCTCACTTAGCTCCGAGGCTAGTGGGCTCGTCGCACCATCTTATCGCCTCTCTTCGCCGTCCACCTTCAGTTTCGTTCACTATGTTCGCTCAGCTAGCTATTTTAAAAGCATCCGCATGTTGTTGACGCTTTGAAACACCGAGCATCAGAATTCAGAGTGAAAAGTGATGTGGTTGAAGTGCGGAGAAAGTTTTCTTGAGGCTTCCTTGGTTTTGATGTGGAGAATGTTTTGTCCTGACAGTAAGAGACCAAAGCGCACCTTCTATGCAGACAGTCAGATGGGCATTACAGAAGAAATATAACGAGCTGCCAAGCATCTTGATGACTTATCCTTGAATGATTTTGTCAATGCCTCTCTTGCATCATTGATCTAGCGTGGGAATGCAAGATTTGGAACTGCTCCGTGGTTCTGAAAAGCGACTGTTCTTCAATATACATTCCTTCTTTTCGATGCATACAACATCCTGCAGTCCTTAAAAGACTGATGCAAAGCGACTTCACCCAACGTTCAGACCTCTGCAGCCCTAGAACTCAACCAATATCAACTTTTGGCCCGGCTGCTTGGCTGTTCCACCACGTCCAAATTGCATGCATGCAATTTTAGTACATACTCGTACATGTAGCTATGCTTGCAAGTTGAACTGCTCCCTTTCCTGCTACGCATATTATCCTACTAATTGCCTAAATATATTTTTGCGTTTTCTCCGACAATCAAAAGCATCTATTAGATAATGAAATTTTGAGAACGAGGTTTATCGCAATGCAGGCTACAATTTGAGAAAAGGTGTAAGGATAAAGGTCCTTGATAAACTATGAAGAGACTAGCCTGCCACGCTATTACAACATATTCAATCACATTTGCATGAATATCAAAAACTTGCATTACTGAGTTCAGGCAAAAGAAAATCGCTTATAAGAAAATGTTGCTTATGTGTTTCAACTGATACTTACAGTAAGGTCTACATTGCACACAGAGCACACTGTAGCCACAATTGTCCATTATTATCGTGCAAGATCAAATATGAATATAAATTAACTAACGTCACGTCTACTCCCTCACAAGCGTGCTGTCCATCAACGCATTGCACACAACGTAAATAGTTCCTACATATTCGTAAATAGTTCTTTCAATTGAATGCGTGCAATCATCTCACCTCACACGTATCTAAGTGACCAGCAAATGATGCGCGGTACAACGGTGTTCTCTTGAAGGCTCCTTGTTTGTTGATATTTCCACCTTTGTTAATAAGCATTCGAACAGTTTCTGTTTGACCACCACCTGTAATTATACACAAACGTTTCAGAATTGTATGAATACGATAGAGAATATGATGACAGATGCCTTGATCCCCGAAAAATTCCTTTTTATAGCAATAGTGCATGTTTAACCTTTTCACTGTGGCATGGCTGGCGAAAAATTCCTCCTATTTCATGTATGCCTCTGACATAGTCTCAGAGAGCATTGACCGCGGCAATCACTTTTCAATGGCGTTCTTAGCGCTACATAAGAAGCGAGCACCAATATCTGATTCACATTCGCAGTGAGGTATCTTAGTAAGATATATTCGACGCAGTGAAAGAGTTATCCCCTTTAACAACATGGTAAAATAGGGTATTATCGACAGTAAAATGGTTTCTGGATCCCATGGCTCAATTTCTTAGATTTTATATGAAGCATGATATCCAAATAATCTCTTATTGGTAACATTTATTTGTTCATCGATTCATTTTATGATTCTAGGTGAAAACAAAAGTGTGTAATTTGTTATGATGCTGACATAATATCGACAGTCCCAAAAAGAAGCGTCAAGATTTGCCAGGTTTAGTAAACAAATGACGTTATATATTGTATGAAACCCAAGCTTGTGTATCTGTTGCCTCCTTGGTTGCCTGAAAAGCGATATTTCACAGCTGAAAACAGTCTAAACAGACGAATCCAACATCGTCAAAGACGAAGAAGAAATCTGCACATTTTTCATGCATCTAACGCAAGCATGTAACGAAACGGACAGCAATGAAATTCCGCAATTTCGCCGTTTCAGACTATAAAAGAGACAATAGATGCGCAAAATTTCATTTCATACAACATGCAACATTTCTAGGTTACTATATTCTTTGCATTTTCTGACACTTCTTTAAGGGACTATCGATATCGCCGTGCAATGTGTCGATAATATACGAATATCGTTATAGGCCATACATCTTACTTTTCACCTATAGTCGCATTTTGAACCGATGAATTAATAAAGTCGAATAAGAAGGTATTATTTGGATGTCATAATTCATATAAATATGCTGAGAGAAACAACCGTGAGAGCGCTAAACTGTTTTTTTACTATCGATATTACCCGACTTCTTCCACGCATGGTATAAATAGAACTCATAGTTTATAAAGGGATGCATTCAAATCTTTTGAAGGCAATATTGTAATAGACAGTAAAAAAAATAATGATAAAATACTGGCTGTTTAGTCAGTATCTTGTTGAAAAAATGCTGTTTGGTACCTATCGACAGTGGTGTCGATATTACCCGACCTTTATGCATCGACTCCATTTGACAGTATAACTTAAAACAAATAAAAAATTTGACGAAGTCGTTACTATACAGTGAAGCCACAACCCCTATGCTATGGAATACCCAATCACTTAGCTGTCAGATGGTGCGTGAAGGAGCTGACTGGCATTGATTGGGGAAATAGATTGCAGAATTCGGCGACTCACTTCACGCTTCGATATCTGTCAGGATGAGGCAATCAGAAGCGCTCCACCAAGCTTCTGTTGTACCTTTGAGAGTTAACTACCTATTGATGCAATGTGTTGCACACATGCATGAGTTTCTGAAGTTCTAAAACATCACCATGGAAAAGTGACTTAAATGTCGATATTATCCGATTTAACACTATGAAATGTTGAGTGCTTGAAATTTTTGGAAGCAGAAGTAGCCAAAGAAGTATCCAGTTCATTGATAAAAAGGGGGATAAAAAGATCGCAAAAATCACTTACAAAATATCGACACTAATAATACATCTCAAATTCAAATATTTCAAGTATATGGAAAATGTCCTCTTCATATATATATATATATATATATATATATATATATATATATATATATATATATATATATATATATATATATATATAAGAAATGAACCACTTAATTTTAAGAAAGGAAAGTTAAATGAACACGACTTTTGAATGACCGCTGCATTCATTCTAAAGTGGTAATTGAATTCATTTTCAACTTCAGTTTTTATGAATAAATAAATGACCGAATACCTAAATATGCAGTGAACAATCTGTTATATCGAATGGTTCAAAATAGACCATCATGTTTTCATAAATTTCAAGAATACAACCGAATGAGCTTTGCAAGCAAATATCTTTGTAAATTGACTTGAAGTTATAAAAGTGAGCTTTTTCTATAGTCATCAATATAATAATCCTATTCCACGCTACTCGCAGTTCAAACAACCTGGAAATATCAAAAGCAAGAATAACCTCTGAAATTACTTTCCTGTGTTGATAATATTACTTTAACAGTTATGAAGCAGAATGGTAAACATATAAACTCGATAATTGAAGCAGAATGGTAAACAATTCCTCCCTGAAAAGACGAAACGGCGCAAGCGACACTTTTGCGACAATGAGATTTTTGCGTATTTGAAATGAAATTTTCGATCCTTTGGTCATTCATGATTCTTACGGTTGATTTTCCTACCTCTTCAGTGTACATGCAATTTGAAATATTCTCTCTGATCAACTGAAAAGTTGAACACTGTTGGTTACATCAGTACTTCGTCCCTTCAAGGACGGTCAATGTTTGAGTTTTTACGAAATGGTTTTCTGATTTTCGAATTTGAAAGGATTACAATTTCAGTTATGAAAAAATAAATAAACGTCAGAAACCAAGACGATATTTATTTGACATCGACTGCCACTTACTTGCAGCTTCTGACAGTGGCGTATTGCCATGAGGATCTTCGCAGTCTACCATATCTAACTGGTGCCTGGCACGAAGATTCTTTCCAATAATGTCATTTCCGAGCCCCATCTTAGTGTCCAAATCATTGATCTCTTTAAGAATGGCTATAAGTTCATTGTCATCACCATCAAATGCAGCCTGAAGTAAATGTTGATGCAATTGTAATCGTGCATTAATTGCCAAAGCAAATTTAAAATTCATGAGAAATACGTATGAGGTAATATATCAAATAGTTGAAATTCTAAATCTGTATAGCAAACATGCCTTCAAGATGCAATAACAGAGAAGAGGTGTTTAAAATTGAAGATTATCGCCCAATTCATTAATCCAAAACAATATCCAATAACAATAAGCACCAAAATCAAAACAATCTAATAAGAACGTAAAGCACCTGTCAAACTTCAAAGTGTTCTTCCAGTCAAAGTGTTGAGTTCCGTATTCTGGAAGCTTTATTCATTCTTGGTCGCAATCGCAAACCTGATCTTTGTGTCGAAAAGGAATTCGCTTACACCCTGTTGCTACCGTGGTGATTGACCACGATACCATTAGTACCATTTTGAGTTGCGTTCCCAGTTTTCCCTTGTTGTCATAGTTCATTTCACTTGGTCGTTGCACAGGAATAGAGACCACGAAAGCGCTCGTGCATTACGTTCTTATCGCGTTGTTTTGATTTTGTTGTCTAATGTTATTGGATATTGCTTTGGATTAATGAATTGGGTTGGGCGACTATCAATATCATAATAATTATATTGATTATTAATACTTATTTATTGTTATATAATCTTCATTTTCAAATGCACTGGCCATCCCAACTGCTTCGAAAAGGTGTTCACAAGCCACAGCATTGATGTAATCAAATACATTGATACTTGTGATAATGATGAAGTGTTTGTTTGATCGATTAGTGATAAAAGAAAAAAGATGCCACGCTACCACACTCAAGTGATGAAAGACGGAAAAATGTCATCTTTGAAACTTGAGGACGATGTAGTGACATTTTGCAAGTCGGTCTATATTCCGGCAACCAGAACGAATATCTGCAGGAAACGAGGCTTTCACAGAATGATGTGAATCCTATGCCCACCACGAATCTGTGCGTCTGCCAAGTTCTACTAGGCTCCTCCTCTTTTTAGATAGGATCAAAGAAAATGAAAATGATGAAAATGAAATTTATGTTTTCTCTTTTCAGCTGATAAGTACTAAGTTTAGCCACAAATTTTTACGTGGCATGTCTCCAAGTCATTTCTTATTCAAGAACATTTATCCACAAATCTAAACCTAGCTTCCTATTGTCAGCAAACCGGTTAACACACGCACATTTTGGTCAACTTTATCGTCATTTAATAACATTCTCGCATACATCGCCGATCAGAAACATGGTGATGTGACATATACACTTGGTAAGAAATGACCTGGAGAAATACAATGTCAAAAAATGTGGCTCAAAACTTAGTACTTATCAGTTGATAAGAGAAAACGTAGAAAATTTCATTTCCACCAAAAAATTCAATCTGCGTCCCATTGGATTAACATGTGATTTTCTTTGATCCTGTTTGACAAGAAGAGGAACCAAGTAGAACTCGGCAGACGAGCAGATTCATGATAGGCATAGGGTGCACATCATTCTGTGAAAGTCTCATTTTCGGCCTCGTTCCATGCAGAAACTCGCTCTAGCTGCCTGACTAATACCTCTCAATCTTGCGTGCAGCTTTTTAACTATCTCACTAGATAGACTTGGTCCTCGACGCATGACTAATTTGGTCCTATCGAGGTGTTGTTTGTATATTATGTTGCATTGAATCAGTAAGATGATGTTTGAGATGTCGTTCTCATAAACTGATGTGACTAGTATTCCGTGCAAAACTCCGAATAAAGTAAGATAGCAACTTTATTCATGAAACATACTTCAAAGTTAGCAACAGGATTAATTGATTAACGTGCATGCACATAATCCATTAAATTGGCTATTTCACTCCAAGTTGTAAAACAAAAAAAAGTAAATTTTTAGGTCTGCGTTCGTGACAAGAACACGAGACGAACACAATCGTGTTTCGTATCGCATCGTGTTCGTGTCTTTTGAATTTGTGGCGTGTTTTATTTTCGCATTGACAATGATTCATTGTAAATACGATAGTACTGTAGTTTAAGATACTTTGATAGCTTAGCCTGTTCTGTCTACAGACAAACCGTCTAGAATCCAGTTTATTCGACGATTATGAAGGATGACCAAAATTCTCTATTGATGCGCTTGCACCAATAGTTAGATTACATGGCCGAGCAACGAGCATCATGTAGAATCTATGTAGAATCTCTACAGTTGCAGACCGGCCGCGCTGCTCAGAACTCGCACCTGAGCAAAATGGCATTCTGAACTACTGCCATTCCTAAGCACAATGCTGGATTTGAATTACTGATATCTTGCTATTATTAGTGTGGCTTGACGGTTAATGCCCTGTTGTCTTGGGGGATGATGCCACCTGATTGGATTACGCAGATTCTTCAACTGAGGACTTGTGTCATACTGTCGCCAGTCGATAGCTCAGATGGTAGAGCGTTGGCCTAGAATGTCAGAGGTCGGTAGTTCAAATCCACCAAGACGCGCAGTTATTTTCTGTCTGTTCAATGAACACCCCAAACTGCCTCCGTTACAAGCGAGCGTGCATTTTCAGCTTCGGACTTGTCATAAACATAAGACGTTGCTCTTTGAGTCCACAGCAGCCGGGTAAACAGTTTTGTATTGAGATCGATTACATCTACAGTTCTAAGGTCTTTGACAATCATCACTGACACTTTAATCCAATGGAAAATGCTTTGTAACGTCTTAAATCTGGCGAGCCTCCTCCAGTGAAATATTGTTTTGTATTGATTTGCATGCATTAAATGAATTATTCGGAAAATGCGTTTCATGTTACTTTCGTGTTAGACGCATGCGGTTTGGACTTTGTATTCGTGTTCATGCCGTGTTAAAGGAGTTCAGCTGTGTTCGGGCTTCGGCTGTTCAACTTCGTGTAGAAGGTAAATTTCCGGCGACAGCAGACTTCTACTCGGAAACATTACAGGGGTGGGCCGCCATGTTTGGATCTGTGACATTTTTGGTCACATTTTGATATTCGAGATTTGTCACATTTTGTCACATACCGATGGGCGCAAATGTCACATTTTGTCACATGCTCATTGACATAGAAGTCACATTTTGTCACATGTTGATGAAAACACAAGGCCAAAATTTGACATATGCAGGTGCGCAGAAGATTGGCAGTTATCAATTTTGCCTTAAAGGCTGATTTTCTCAGTTGACGTAATATTCATGTTATATATCAAATGGGGTTTTAACGGGACAAAATCGAGAAAATATTATTTATACAGCTCCATGTAGGTGGTCTCCGTGGCACAGTGGCAAAGTGCTTGAACTAGCGATCTTTCGGTCCAATGGTCGAGCCCCGATAGTGTCATTGGAAGTGGTGAGGAAGGTCATCCGGACTAAAAGATCACAAGTCTCCAGATTAAAGTCTGACTTATGTCAGCACCGTCCAAACCTTCAATCTGAGGGAGTAGCGACGTTAGACCATCATTTCATTCCCATGGAGAATTGCCATTGAAGGTTTACAACATTTACCTCGAGATTTGGTGTAATAAAGAAACATAGTATGTGCAAAGCCGGGACACATTCAACTTTCTTTAAAGTGAAAAGATTGCAGTCAAACCTTGTATTCTTATTACAATTGATTATTTTTATAGTCTCGAATTTATTTAGGATTCATTGCTTATGACAAATATGATTGCATAATAAACACGTACTCGGAAGATGTTTCACAATGTGAATTCACAGCCCACATTATTTCATAGAAAAGAGGAAAGCTTCGTTTTCATGCCACTCAGTTTTATAGCGATTACTATTACTTTTGCTGTGTATTCAGATCAGTGGTGAATATAAATACATGCGCGTGCATTATAAGAAGTATACATTAACAGTGACTCCTACGATCTAGACATGACTATCAAGAAACATATGGCCACATACAATGAATGCTACATACAATTGGGCCATCAAATAACATGTCGAAGTCAACTTTGAAAAGTAGGCCAAATAACAGCACGACTTGCCTGGCGGCGCAAGTACAAGTTGCTATTTGGAGCAAGAAAGGAGGAAAATATCAATCTTGCATATCCCTAATACAAATTATCATCAAAGAATATAAGAACATTAGAATAAAGACCTCCTGGAAAACCTAACTTCGTTATTTCATTCAAACGAAGTTAAAGCTCCTATGTGACTTTGCTCATACTTTGTCAGAATATTTTCCCGTGAATTTGTCACATTTTGTCACACAAACAGCAAAAAACATACATTTTGTCACATTTTATTTTGAGATGAAAAATTGTCACATATTGTCACGCTTTGTCACATCAGCCCACCCCTGACATTAGGCGATCGCCTTTCTCCCGAGTGGATAACCAAGCTTTTATTTGTCCCATTCTCTTGTCTGCAGATCATTAAACAGGAATGCAGTGCATCTACTTTAAAAATCTTGGGTTTGACCCGACCTAAGCTTGAACCGAGGTCTTCATAACGCAGAGAAAACACTGC
The DNA here is from genome assembly GCA_907163375.1 of Prostheceraeus crozeri. Taxonomy (NCBI): domain Eukaryota; kingdom Metazoa; phylum Platyhelminthes; order Polycladida; family Euryleptidae; genus Prostheceraeus; species Prostheceraeus crozeri. The sequence continues at coordinate 281,733 of CAJQUW010014359.1, forward strand.
CACAAAGCCAAAATGCCGGAATTGCAACATCAATGTCATCATCATCAACATAATGATAAATCATCAATCACGCATTTGGCTATATTGAAACGATTGATAGCCTATAGTAAGCCATTTAGCATTGCAAAAGCTTAATATACCATGAAGCGATAGAACCGGCTTCTTCTTTATTCGAGTTGTCAGTTTAATTACTGATTAAAGTCTGGTTTACTAGCTGAATAATATAATGTTGACCAAAAGGTTATGTAATGCAGTATACGTGCACGCATTATACAAGTTATAAGTATTCTTCACTACCAATGTTGAATTTACCAGTTCCAGTGCCCATGATTATGTCTCTGTGAGAAAAAATGTCCGGTCTGCTTGTTTTTATTCCATATTGTTTCATCCTACAATAAAACTCAGGGAACTGAACGGCTTGTTTTTACAATCATATAACGGATAATTCACTCTAACTTGGCACTTTTACTAAAATGTTTGATGCCTTTAACTCAATTAACCCAAAGTCAAAATGTGGTCTAAATGACCTGGATCCATCGATTGACAATTTTTGTGGGAGGCAGAAATATACCATGAGTTCATGATTTTCAGAAACAACCTAGAAATGATTCACTTTTCAATCAACAACTATATAATATTACGCGGTACATGACAGTTACAGGAAAAAAGATTTATAAGTACTCATATAAGTATATAGTATATAAGTATAATAAGTATATCATTTATAAAGAACTTATAAGCACTTAAGCAACTTCGCACTATCAGATTGCACGATAAATTTTAGAACATCCACTACGTGTTGAATAATAAGCATATCATATAATATCATCTTCACTTAAATATTTGCAACTGCTGTATAGCACTTGAACAGTGTACAACTGATAAACTTCCTTCTGATTCTGAAATTGTGAATATATATCTAACATGCGTCATATCCAAAATGTTATAAAAGCGTCATATAAAATAGCAGTAAAATTGATGCGAAGAATATTTCACAAATATTATAGACATGCGGTACTCATAGAGTTGAGATTTATCCCATTCTAGGAGGATCAAATCCCTACACTATGGATCAAGTAGTCGCAATGCGAAACAGCGTCCTTAATGAAGGCATACATCTGACTTACGTCGTTTTCTAAATCGCGATTGAAGATGAAAATTTCTCAATATCTATGGAGACAATCAACACACAGGATTACGTAAGTAAATAGTGAAAAAAGTTTTTAGTGACAAATAGTATATTATATGATTCCACATCCACAGAAATTTGCATAATTATTTTCAAATTGATTAGAAGAAATTGCTTGCGAGTGACTAACTGCAGCCATGGCAGAATTCTTTTTATGAACCTGTAGAGACATTTATAGGGTTTGGGTGTAAACGAATTATTATAGGTTTCAGGATTGCGTTTAGGGAGAAGGTGTTGCTAAAATCAGGGCCAGGAAAAAACGGTGATGTTCAATTTATGTTTTAGATGATTTTTTGAGGGAGTGAGAGCATGGCTTGAAATACAATATTCTTGAATTACGTCAATGAATTTTCAATACAAGGTCATACTCTACATGCCTTAAAACCCATTTACTCAAATCAAGGAGCCCTTCAAGAATTGCGTGATTGCTTCTTAGTTCTATAAATTGCAATCACCACCGTAATCCCTCAAGTTTCCTAGTGCAGTGATAAGGAGCTTAAACTCCGTCTCCTTAATGTGTTTTCTCGTATTACATTTGTTTATATATCCTGGGATTAAACGCATCAAAAAGTAATTGATCTTGGCTGCAAAACCACATCGTCAAAAATCATTCATTGCTAGCTGTTTTTCAGTTTTCGAACTTTGACTATAATTGATCATGACATAATGTGCATTCAAAACAATGTCAATGGAGAGAAATAACAGCAGAAAATTCATTGGAATCAATAGGCTTGAATGGCAGCATGAATGGGAGTTTCTATAAATTTTCGACCTACCTAGGTAATAGACCATTGAAAAATTACATGTGAAGTTATAGTTAACATATTCATTCAAGCCTAAATGCATCTATGTAATTATTATATGCAGAATGGGAATAACTCTGCAAAACTAATCATGATAGCTTTATCAGCAACAGCTTCAGTTTTGTTGCATTCATTCATTTAATGAGATGTAACTGCAACTTTTTTCAAGATGCGCAACTACGATACCAGTGGACTATGCGCAATTTACAAAAAAATTCAAAATCACTATTTCCTGTAAAGTACATGGCTAAATGTTCTTATGTACAACTCAAAATATCAAAGGGGGCTCCAAAACACCCTACAGGGTATTCGAAGATACTCGTAATATTCGCGCATGCAAAATAGGGCTCCGAAGCTGTCACATAGAAATTACAAGTAATATTGGTCAATTGTCGATTTTCCAAAACTGGTTTGCTGACCAGTCTATGCAATTACATGTATTTCAATATACATGTTATGTTCAACATTCGCAACAACCTATACTCCCTTACCTCGAGCATTCTCTTTTTCCTCTTGTTATGTTCCATCCGGAGCCTCTTCTGTTCTTCTTCTTTTTCTCTCTGTCGCTCTGCTTCCTCTTGCTGCATTCGAACGATAGATAGAATTGCCTCTTTCTCCAGCCTATCCATTTCAGCTATGTAGTCTTGCTTGGCTTTTCTTATTTTCATAACTCTCCGGCGAGCGATGAATCCTCTCACTATCCGTTGAATTTTGAGAGCAGCATCATCTGATTCTGTCCATTTCTTCTTTGGTGGCTCAGCAGCTTTCACAGGAGCTTTAGGAGCTGATTTTGCAGCCGCTATAAACAAAGTATAGTAACTTGTTTCACTTTAGACATTCGATATCTGTCATACACATGTAGATAAAGTGACGCTTACCAGTAGCTTTCCCTCGTGTACCTGCTCCACGTCCTCTAGTGCTGGCTCCACCCCTTGCTGGGGCTCCCCGACCTCTAGAAGCCCCTGGTCCTCGAGCTGGTTTCGGAGGCATTACTGCAATTCAAAATGATCTACACACTCGCAGTTCCGCATGCGTTTATTTCCAGGTGTGAATATGGTATTGATACACCTCATTCAATCCTACTTATGTACAAGACACGTTCAACATTTAGGTCAAACTGATTTGTTTTTGTTCACTCACTTGATGACAATTGGAAAAAATGGAATTTGATGTGCCAAATGTGAAAATAAATCTGAACATAATGAAACGCATTCTTAATGATCTATGAAAAGCAATTAATATTTTAAAACAGTAGATTGAATTTGTTATTCAACATTCTGACAGTGATTTCCAAGGAGTATATGAATTCAGAAATTCCTGATTTTCTTCATTTCAAACAAAAATCTAGATGAATCACGGGTCGATTGTGTATAGTCAGTAAGAATTATAGGATCTGAACTTCAGAAACACATTACCTTGATAAAGCGGGAAATCGACCTTTACTGCTGTGATGCTACTACGTGCACGGTGCACACGCTATATTGGGTGAAACATACTACTTAATGATTTTCTAAACTCAGTTGATTCTCGAAGATGTGTTCTGAATCTCAATCTATCTACGATTGCAATGGAAAAGTGTGACGATTCAGCATATGAGATCGAATCTTTGTGATCAGAAGTAAGTATTTATTTTAAACTTCGATTATTTCTGATTCATATCACAATGTAGAAGTTCACGATTTTGGCATTTACTTTGACGCATGGAACTTCAGTGATTACTGAAATCTTCTCTATTTGAGCTTGAAATACAGTAACTAACTACAAGGAGTTCTAAAAGCGATATCGCATACTGCCAGATATTGAGCAGCCTGTCCTGTACTATTTTTTACCATTTCGTGATATTCACAATAGAGAACAGGAAAAGTCGTAATGACAAAGTTTTTGCTTATGAAAGTCTTTGCTTCAAAGTCTCTCAAATCAATGCCATATTTTCAAAATGGAGAGAGCGTCTCTTGAGGCACGTTCTTGAACATTATGCATTATACACGACATCGAAGGTTACCCGGCAGAATCGCGCATCATTCAGGACGCACGTGCTTCACTTGGAAAAGAATGCTTTCAGAAACAGTCACAATGAATCGTCGGAACATGGAATGTCTCTTGAAGTCCAATTTATGTAAGTGCAGCACACCGTGAGTTAAATTGGAAGACATTGATATCTCAATTATAAAATTAAGTCAAGAGATCAGAACTCTCGCCATTTGAATAAATTATTTTTACACAAATTTCTGCGAAGAATCCATTCTTCACAATGCGAGAAATGACTCAAGAAATACATGTATTCACTGAATTACCTAAATTAGTTGCTGAACGCAAAATTTGGAGATTGCTGTCTCAAATACCATTCACAATAATGATACCAAGCTTAGCCAATAGGAAACCCGTTTCTCATCCTGGACCTCAATCAATATGTTGGTGACAAGGAAGCTGACTTTGCAGAAATATTCAGATATTCACCCCCTATCAATGGAAGTGTACCATGACAGACAAGAGGAAGTTTGAGAAATTCAGACTACGCAACGAAAATATGCCCTTGATTAATGAAAATATAACTTGAAATATGACTTGATTAATTATCGTGTGCTACAATACAAGCTCGAGAAGCTGCAAAGAATTTTAAGCTTAATCTTTATGAAAATCACCCGACCAGACAAAGGAAATAAAACTGTTATCATGACGGAATCATTGTACAAAGAAGGGAATGAATGACATGTTCAGAGACAGAGCAAAATTCGAAGGCATCGAATTTTATAGTAATGACCAAGATAGTCAGAAATCTCATTATGTATACCTGAGAGTTGAAAAGTCAGTGCAACTTCTTCGATACTAAAGCTTTCACAAGCAAAATATGCATGGAACACAATGAGCATGCACAAAGCATAATGAATCTGCAGCTCTTATTTTCTAAGCAGACAATCATGCAAGTATCTTGAACAGTGTCTCTAGTGATAAAATTGTCAACGCTATGATAACGCTTGAATATACAATTGTGTGGAAAACATCACAACATGACGGCATGACATCGGTCATATTGCTTTAGAAAACTGCAATATTCAAATTTCTGACAAATTTTTCTCTTGAGGTGTTTAAAGAATGCAAATGATAACTTAGAGGAAACGATCAGACCATGTGCAATAACGCATTCTGAAGAATTAAGCATGCATGATTACTAAGGAACATATATATATTTCAATGATTTAACTTCCGGATTTGCTCAACATTTGACACTGACTTCAGAAGTGCAAATGTTTAAGGTTGCAGATTTTAGTGATTAATGCAGCGTCTATTATCACTGATCAGGGCTGTTTCATAAAAGAAATCAATGCTTAAAAATCAGTGTGGAAAATTTCTTTGCGTTTCATAAAAATAAATATAATGTAGTGATTTAGAGCAGTCAAAATCAACAGCGTCTCACAAAATCAAATATTAAGTAGTTGACTTTGTGAAGACAACATATCGAAGTGTGCATTTGAGTCTGCCTGTGTCTGTATACGTCTCTACTTTTATGACTGACAGGAGAATTATACAGAAATTTTAGGATTTCCTAGCCTAATCAGTCACATTTAATGGTGCTTCACATTTGCTCTTCCTGCTTGAAAACCTCGACACTCTTTTCGCATTTTCGAATTATGGAATCAGCCCATTAACAGAATCAATTATTAGTTGAAAAACATGATTGTATCATGTGTCCTCTACATTATTTACTTGAAAAAGATACTTCCATTAAAAATTAAACGTTCTACGAATCAATATCAGCAGACAGATAAACCGGAAGATTCTGTTTGCGATGTTCTCAAGTATTTTTTACACAATTCTTTAAAGAATATACATCAATGAGAATGAGATTGCACCTATTCATTCTATTAATGAATGTTCCCTTTGCATTTTTCCTAAAAATGTAGTATTTGACTCGTAAACAGGGATGTCAAATGAGTCAATGTGAGATAATAGAAATGACGTTAGTCATTAATCATTATCAGTTAGTTATTAATCATTTGATTACGACTCCGGCCGAGATGATAGGACTTTGGGCACCGGCTGACGTCATTTCTATTATCTCACATTTTGCATGGTCACAAATATTTTCAGATTCTCATGTTGAATTGAAGCATTTACTTTCTTTCGTTAAGGAGTACAAAAGTAAATTGTGACTTTTATGATGCTTGCAAATCATTAAATTGATGAATTTCTATTCTCTGATCAGTACGGTATCACTCAAATGGTCCACAATGGAACAGAATAGAATGAATGACATTTGCCCGATAATAGTGTCTGATTGGTACAATTATGATTTCAATGACTGTCAACAAATTTCATTCAATTCAATTCAATGAGCTACATAATTAGCGCAGTCCAGAGAGTTGTTTAGTTCATAGTGCAACTGAGAATTCAAATTCAATGTGCATTGAAAGAGATCTCCAAAAGTGCAAACCCCGTTAATAATGACCTAAAAACAGTAGTCTATATATAAATGGCATAAAATAGTAGTCAAGAATCAACTTCCTAAAAACTGAATTACTCTCATTTTTGTAGCCAGGGAAAAGTTATTAGTGCCATTAATGACGCTGTAGTCACCTTGGTGAGGTTGTTTTTCATATAATACCTCGCGAATGTAATACGGATTGGCTAGTGCATGATGCCTACAAATAAAGAAGTCCTGTATTTTGGAACTTTACACATTTACATTCTTTGAGTATACAATGATTTGAAAACTCATTGATATGCTTCGCCATCCTTACGTTGGATATATGCAGCACAATGAATGATAGCACAAATAAGGTGTTAAATTTTCAGGCTTTATGTAGTGAGTAGACCGGGTTCATCATTTTCACGTTTTTCTGCTATTTCTTCAGCCTACTCCCGCAGTCAGCGTGCCATCAGATTAGTGAGACTCCGGATCCATGCTTGAAAATATAGTACATCACGATTATTCGCACAGGATCAACACTAGGCCGAATAAAAATTATCGAATCTTAATTATTCCGAGTATGTTGTTTGCAAAAACTTATCTGACAATTTCAATACAGGCGTATCTCTTTAAACAATCATTTTGTGACGCATTTCTATAGAACATGTCTTGACTATGGTTGTTTTTCGCGTTTTTAGGCAATCAGCTGATTTTTTTGTGTACAAAGCTTGCCCCTGGCAACATTCAAATATAAAGAAATGTTGTTTAAGCTATAAAATTGTATTTGAAGTATGGGCAATTGATAAATGACACAGAAAACCGCAAAGGTCATACAGCGCAGATTGCCATTAAATGAAAAATTGTGTTGTTCACCTGCCTGACAGTGGACACCGGTGAAGTTTGAAAATGCTTACACAAAAAATATCGAGAGACAAACATTCAGTTTGACTGGATTCCCTACTGAAAAGAAAAGTTGTGTGTTCCACTACTTTTTTTTCATGAGCCTTATCATGATAGTGAGCGCAAACGTGTGCCAAATGTTGCAGCAATATTTCAAATCAGAGCAAAACCTTGAAAAAACTCCACCACAATTCACACCTCCATGCAAGGACACGTTGATTTACTCATCAATATTGCATTGAGTTATTTGTCAACTGATCTAGAGTCAGCGAGATTCTTTTCCAATTCGAACAAGAATGCAGGTGCACTCAAATAATTTACCCGTTGGATAATGTTATATGGTGAATCCCAAAACTGGAAGAATAAATGAACTTTAAAAAAAATTGAGGCTTCCAATTGAATTATCTTTCGCTTTGTTTTAATGTTGTAGTATATTAATTGCAACACTCCTGCTGAATTTAATATGTCAAAATTTCATGGAAATTAGCCGCTCAGGAGTTCGCTAAGGGAGAATTTTGATGAATCCGGCATGCGGAGACAGAAAGATCAAGATTACACTTCTTTTTCACATAATGAATAACCGTTGAACTAAGACAAATTAAAAAATGAATGCGAAACAAAATTGAGTCGTTAGAAGATTGTGAAATGATCATAAACGAAATTGACATAAATTATAAAAATTCAGGATGCTGTAAGAAAAATGAAATAATTAAAACAAATAATACTTAAGATCCTGAATATTGGAGAAAAAACCTATGAAATGAAAATAGTCTTGATTTCAATCGATATTCAAGAAAAAATGTGATCAGAAAAAAATTGAATGAAACAGCATCGAAGTTGTATTGCGAGAAGATCGATCATTGGAGCTATATTGCAAAGAGATCGAGTAGAAAAAGCAATGATAATAAGAATTTCGAAGTTTTTAATGACTGAGGATGTAGAACACGCATTAACGAGATGCAAAAAATTCCAAAATAAAAACAACATTTTAACATAGGACTAGAAATTGAAATATCATTAGGAACCAAAGAATGGAATTATTGCGAAGAATATCAAAAGAAAATCTATGATGACTGAAACGAACAGAAATTGGTGATGGCAACTTCAAATATGTTTCGGGGTATATGCCAGGGTTAGAGGACCACACATTGGCCGGTGTATGAGGTGGAGGCTGACTCATAGTACGGTATGTCGGTACGGGGTTCTATCACTGTATCATGTTGGAAAAAATCAAATTTTATAGTAGATAAATAAGTAAGAACATTATTTTTTAGAACAAAATTCTATTCAAGGAGAAGAAGGATCGCTTAGGAAGAAATGGAAAATACAAAGACGGTACAAAGAAGTTAATAAATAAATCAAGACGAAGGAATGAATACGACTGACCTAGGAGCTATGAAAGAATATGACAAGTACTAATGTGACTGATCTTTCGATATGATGACTATTCTCTTTACTTCTTATTCTAACCGATTGTAAATAAATGATTTAGTTTTGTAAATAGTTCATTTGTATGGCTGACAAAAAACTCAATCTATAATAAGCTGAAATTCTGAGAAAAAATTGCAATTATTATGAGAAGTATTAGTGATATGGAAGAGTTGATGAAAGAAGACACAATGCAAACTATTGCTAAATAGAAAGGGCTGAGCATTATTTGAAAAAATTAAATTGAATAGAAAAATGAAGGTACATCAAAATTTACTTTTCTTAAACCGCAAAATGATAACCGAACCATGACCCGCTTTTTGAACCACTCATGAACCGCTCTCCTGCAGGCACTTAGCGTCGGAGAAACTGGCGAGGGCTAAGTCCACCCGGCTGAAAAATCAACCCATCCTACTGAATATAGTTACGCAATTCAATCCCACCTATGAAATTTACAAGACGGTTTATCTACACATTTCAGAGATATCTCCCATCCGCCAAAGGCGTTTTTCTAGCTCACTTGAGGGTGCATGACTTTCAGCCGTTATTCTCGCTACTCGATAGGCTCTGGAAATATCTGACCTTGAACGATTTCTAAGATTCTTAAGGCGTGCGCGCACTAGGCGGCCAGGTCGCGGCGACCAGCAAGAATGCTTAGTCATCGTTGCGGAGATGGGAAGTCGTCTTGCGCGCGCACTTTCCCGCCACAACCAGTTGGCCGCGGCGGCCATCAAGATTTGCAGCGACGCACAGGCGACCAAGATGACGCGGCGACCCTTAAATGTTGATAACATTGCAGCCTATGACAGAGTGCGCACTTGGCGACCCTTCCCTCGACAAATAGATAATAAACTGCTGCAACCTCTTCTTCATTCATTTTTACTCGACAAAATGCGTCGATTGTTCGCTGTCGCGGCCACTTTCATGGTCGTACATTTTTTTGGCCGCTTAGTGCGCCCGCGCCCGTGGGTGTATCGTTTAGTTATGCCATGACTCATGAGACTCACTGCATTCATTCAGTGGGTATTACTCACATGTTGTCACTGCATCCGATCATTTCCTCCCTGAGTGAAGGAACAGCTACCTGTCGCTTCTACGGTTTCCTTCCATTCTAAGAATAACAGACTTGACTCAACATGTCTATTTTGAAATATTTCAAGCCATTACAATCAACACAATCAAGTAATCTCGAAGACGACTATTCCGAATGCTTCTTTCGATGATTTGATTGTGATGGAATTTATACCCGCCGATTCATCAGCAAGTGCTTCCAGATCAGGCATTGAATCTGACATGCATCAACTCTACAACCGGATTATTGATCGTACAGTTACCGAATTAGAATCTCGATTCTGTGACAGTAATGTCGAGCTTCTCAGAAGTTTTAGTTGCTTGACCACCACAGAATTCCTATTGAACAAAGAAAGACTTTCCCCATTGGCAAAGCTATTTTCGGTCAATATTGAGCATAATTGGCGAAGCGGCCATGACTTTTTTTTTAGAAAAGTTATCGACAAATTTAGCAGAAATGGTACATGTCTATTTCCACACCTTGAAGCATTTCCATATACCTTACACTTTAGCTTTACGCTTCAGCTCTTGCTTTTGGAGCATCAATAAGCACGTGAGGCTTCATTCAGTTCTTTGACACGCATTCTCACGCCATAACGTCGCTCAATGCAGCATGAAAGAAGCAAATGTGGTTTTGCTATCTTTCTTTTGAATCTGGTTTTACTATCTCGATAGATGATGTCGAATTTACCAAAAAAATTAAATATGATTAAAAATCGTCGGTTACAGTTATGGTGAAATGACGTAAATTCTATCATAGAGGTTTCTATATACTCCGCTAATTTGTTTTTCGTTTTGAACAATGGCTTTTATGACTCTATAGATTAGGTTGTTGACTAAAACGAATATTCCCTTTTTATGCATGTAGAAACAGTCACATGGACAAAATGATGATGGGCCTACAAATTCAAAGTATACTTAGGAACGGAAGTCAAGTAATCATGCGATTCAGTATTCAGTTTGTCATGTATAAGATAGCTACCAACATTCGCCCACATCGTGAAATGTTCTAAGAATGCTCATGAGCCTATTAATGAATTAATAGACATACTGAAAGTCAAGTGAATTAATGTAAATCAATTTAAGATTAAGCATTAATCTTAAGATTCATCAAGTAAAATTAAGCAATTCAAACCGTCAATTTGTCAATATATAGGTCATCAATCTCCATTTCAATAGCCCACCCTAGCATTGCAGTCACGCTACGGGCCCGCTGTTCTGGAATGGATATGGTGTCATGAGAAGTCCTGGTATCGTCACAGGTATTCTTGAACATCTTTGCATCCGTGATTTTTGTATTTCATCAAATAATTTTAATTTTTATCATGTAATTTTCTTGAAATTCTTGGGTTTTATGTAGCTACTCATGCTATGGGTTTTATGTTAACTACCTGACGAATTGTAGTTTGCATATTGCAACATCACAGCAACATCGCATTTTTTGAGCGCAATAAAAACACGGAATTCTGCTGATCAATGATATTGTAAATCTTTCTATAATCTGACAAAGCAGTATGCCAATGGCTCACTTCTAGTCAATAATCACCACAACAATTGGATCAGTTAGAGGAATAAAACTAGTAGGTTGACTATGTAAAATTTTGTATATTTACATCCTCTGAGATCTCTGAATTTTACGTGAGTTTACTTAAGCGGTTTCCATCGCTGTTACATTTTTTACCTCTGTAAGAGCTAATCAAATGATTCTTTTACTTTGTCACGCTCTCGATTCAACCCTTATACACAATTAGTGCGGCATTGGTTCCTCTATATGCATAATGAATTAACCATAATCAACTACATAATGGAGCTCTGTTGATGCTATAAAAGTAATGCGAGCACTAGAGAAATAAGAATTTCGCTGACCAATCAATCTTTTTTGATGGGGTACCTTCTACAGAGACCATAGACCTAAGAGGATAGCCATTTTCAGTCAGGGGTTTATGATCTTTGATATTGACGTATAATTTCGCGGATTTGCCATCGGAAGAAATCAACCGACGAGAGTCAAGTGTCAGCGTACGTTTGCATCTACTTATCAATTGATTATCAACTTCACAATCAGATTGCAGAAAAAGTGAAATTCGGATTTCCGGCTGAAAACTGCATTGTTTTGAAAAATGAAACATATCTTTGTGATCAGCACAACATGATGGATCAGGTCGTGACAATAAGAAATTGATTTGATACGCCTATGAGCGAGACTCAGCAATTGGTTACGCTGAGTTGTCCCGCTAACTTCACAGCGGGACCATTATTGTCTAAACTTAAATTTCTCAAAAACGACTGCGAATTTGTGAAATCAGAGGCCACATTCGTGATAAGGAGGCTACAATAGATAAAGTAGAATTTGTTTAGAGTAGAATTAGGCTGCAATAAAGGATGGTTCCACTGAGTTAGAGTGGTTCCGCCAACTTCACACACGTCCTCTTATTGTTCAATCAGTGTGTTCTTGTGTAATCGAAGAATCGTCAATAAGAGTAAGTAAGTAAGTAAGTCACCATAAGACATTTTGAAACTATTTTTTGTATAAATTTTACAGAAAAATATAGTTTATTCATCCGAGCGTGTTTCGGAAATGCAATATTTCCATCATCAGCGGTTCATGCAATTATCGTAAAATCAGAGGAAAGTCAATTTACACTAAAATCAGGTAAAATGAAACCTAATACTGTTCAAAGTCAGCTGCGTAGACAGATTGCGAGAGAAAGAGAAGTTACGGTCCGAGATACAATGATGATCTCTTCCGTTTATTCTCAACTTTAGGTCGTTATCAAGTTTGAATGTCCGTCATAAAATTATAGCGTCAAATAACAAGTGTAATGAGTAAGTATCGTGTAAGACTTACCGAGAAAATTGCGCGTGCTATGTAAAGTCGTGATAGAGTCATGTATAGAGTGAAACAAATGAAGATAAGCCGAGCTGGGATTCAAAAATATGTCTAAAAAATCTTTCTACTTAAATGTACCCGTAAAAAATCTAAAATAAATCTGCGAAATTGACAAAAAAATATGTGCATCAAAAAGATGTGCCTTAGACAATGGCAACAGTGGTATTTTCGGCTTATATATTGATGAATCATGACCAATCTACATGAAATGATATCATGTTGCTAGCAGATGTTGCTTTGGTTTATCGATTTTACCAGAGACCATTAGTGTGTAGCAAAATATCTGGTAGCTAAATAGTCCCCTATGAGCAAAGTGCTGCAGAAATTTTAGAGATAGGAAGTTGACTCATTTAGAGATCTAGGAAGTCTGAAGGCGAGGAGAATTGAGTGGATCTGTAGGCAATAAAGTGAATCGCCGATAGAAGGATATACCGTATCCAAGTCCAGGATGCCTACATGAAAAGCCATGAGCTAACGAGTAATTAATTGGATAGTCTATCTGATGTTCTTCATTTTTGAGAATTGAATGGAATTTGCTCATTCATCTGCATTCATCCATGATTAAAAGTATAGGCCTATAAGTGCAACGTTGGAAATATCGATAAAGAAATAACAGTTACTCGTGTGAGTGTCTTGAAACGATGAGCTAATGACACATCTTTTGACTTTCTGATGAATTTCATAACTGGAGTGAGGACACAAAGACGATGAGATCTTTCATTTATGCTAGCAATTTAGCTAGTTATGCGGCTAATGAATATGTAGGCCTATCACTACTCCACAAAAACATCAAATACTGTGCGAACTTCACATGATTAGAGTCATAGCGGAATCCATCCTGGATCCACTTGTGGTGCACACGGTGCATACAGAACAGAACGAACAGTCATGACAAGTAAAAATAATGACAAATGGGATTATGACTGACGCAAATCGTTCAGACGTTCACAAAGGTGGTTAAGGATGAGAAAGAAAATGCATTACAGACATGTATAACTAGTGTTTTGTGATATACCAATGACGAAGCCCTAAAAGTGACCGAATAGGCCTTGGTGCCTTCAAATATTGACAAATTTTTGATAATAGTAATTGGGACTGTATTGTGCAGAGTGAGAGATATACCACTGACGAAGCCCTTAATGTGGGCGAATATATTGCTGCTTTCAAATATTGATCAATTTTTGATATGCCTATTACTAAATTGGAACTTTATTGGTCAAAGTGAGAGACGCATCGATCATCCAATGGTCAACGCTTTCTTTTGCCTACTCCTATTTTTTAGGAATCTTTCCTTAAAGGGAAATTCCTTTAGGAAAATTCTCCTATTTTTATTAATTCTTCGAATCTTTTCAGATTAATCGTGCATTATTCATGGCAAGTGAGAGATAGCCTACATATTCGAGTTATGCAGCGGCTATGCTTGGGAATGAGTTTAATCTATTCATTCTATCTGGACAGAGTGAGAGACTTGCCTTGATCATCAGATGGTCGACGTTATCTTGTCCCCGCTTCATCTTTTTGGGTGCAACAATTTCTTCAGTTTATTATCTTGGCAGAGCTGTGGAAGAATTGCTTCGATCATTAGATGATAGAAGTTTTCTTGTCCACGCTTTGGCCTATGCCTTTAGGGCATTAATTTCTTCAGCTGGGCAGAGCGAGTCTTACTTTGATAGAGCACTTAAAATCCTACGTTCTCATTAGCCCCTTTTTTAGAATTTCACTAATAACAATCATAATAAGCGTGTGTATTTCAGAATAAATAAAAATCATTCACACAAAGATATATCGATTTGAAAAAGACATTAAGCGGCTAAAAATTCTTCCACACATTGTTCAGAAAAAAAGATCTCGAGCGTCTAACCGTAGGTAGATCTTTGCGGCAATATGAAACGTCCGGCTGGTGATAAAGGAGGAAGATGAGGGAGGGTGCAGTATGTGTCCTGAATTCATTATTTGTTGCAGAAATTTTATTGATATTTTTCTGTGAAAATGTGTTTTAGCGGCTTTTAGCCTCCACTCTGACTTCAGGTTGACATGGATGCCTCAAGAAATCAAATTAGCCTTCTCAGCTTCAAGACTTTAGGCTTTTTCAATTACAATTGGCGAGCATTTTATTATGGACACAAATGAAAATACTAGATTTTCATACAACATACCTTCTAACTTTTCTCTTTGTGTTATGTGAGTGTTCTACACTATTCCAAACTACACATTCCATTTCTAGCTGGTTCAGATGGTTCAGATAGTTCCCAATCGATTTCAGATCTACTTCAATGAATTTCAGACTTTTCCAGATGAATTGGAGATTCTCCAGTTGAATCTAAGATCCTTTCAAAGTTGAGTTTCTGACAGATATCTGAAATTCAATTAGAGAAATCTGATATCCATTTATGTCTGATATTCAGTTGGAAAGATCTGAAATAGACATGGAGGGTGCAGTTGGTTACAAAAGTTAACATGCAGGGATGATAGAGAAGTTTTCGGTCTTATACATAGTCATTTCAAACGACTGCAACAACCCAGTGGAAAAAATTCTGTCGGCCCATTATCATCCATCTGATGTTGGCCTGATAAGCAAAGTGGCCCAGCGCATTTGTATCGGCCCAACATGAGTTGCCAACACTCACCCAATACGCGCCCAATACACGCCAACGCTCACCCGACACCGATCAAAATTTTGTTTTATATACTGCTGGTTAATTCGTCATGCCCTTCCTGTATTATAGCAAAAAGAGTATCATAAGTTTGATATCACTATGGAACCTCTTACTTCTCCTTCCACCTCTTCCTCACTTTCTTATCACCCATGAAACAAGAGCGGAACAACGAGAACAACTGTACTTCACTTCAATATTTATTATAGTATGCTTCATACAGCAGAGGAATTACCACAGGCGCCTCCTGTTCTTTCTTCCACAGTTCAGGTCATTCGCGTAAAGTAAATGGGATCTTTCACCTCTGCTTTCTCGACGTTCTCATCGACTTATCGACGGTGTAGGGATTCTGGAAGACAAAAAAATGAAAATGACAGTACGATGTATTAAAAAAATAGTTCGGCTTCAGGAAGCTAAAATTGATTCTAACAAACGAGAAACATTTTAAGCACATTTATTGGGTTAGCATTACCAACTTCGCAATTTCCTGATAAATCTTATTTTCAACAAAATCCAATACAATTAAACCTATATTATATGGTACGAGTCTCAACTTTGTCCTGAGATAGGGCTTGGAAGAGAAGAAGGTCTAATATTCTATTCTAAAGGCATGGACTCCTAGATGTATAACACCTGGACTGTCAGCCAAAATGTCAGGTGTGCATCAGGGGCTAATCTCTTGTTCATTATGTTACAATGCAAATGTTTTTTTTAAATTGACATGAGCATAATAAGTAGAATTTATTTTTCGTCTAGTAGCGGCAAATTCTCTGTATCAAGAATATACTTTCTCACTTGAGCTGTGCGTTCGGTAAATATTCGAGGATAGATGCATGTATAATAGCGCAGGCCCATGCATTCCAAATACTTTTAAGTGTATTAATTTTGAGATCGCTATTTTGAAATCAGATATATAGACTATGTTTTATTTCTTGAGCCAGATGTTTGGCCATACAATTCTCACAATATTTAAATTTGAGGTAGCTGTAATGAAAAAATAGACGTCTTAGGTCAATAAATCATATAATACTCCCAAATTTTCGAATGTCTCTTTCTCAAGGGTATGAAATCACACTGACAGTGGGCAAATTATCTTACAAACAACTAACATAGTACAAAATTCAAACACAAATAACTCAGAGGTCCTACTTCTCATACTAAATAAACATTGACATCTGGGCGATACTTAGAAATGAAATCCTTCTCAGATATCTTCCGCTCAATCGTATTAGCAAATCCTCGCTTTAAAATAAAAGGGGTCACAAATGAAAGGTCAGGTAACATACCATGAGTTTTAACAAAATGTTTATGAAATAAACTCGAATAAGTTGTAGGGTGCTCATGCATACGTTGACGAAAAGAACGAAAAGTCTCACCGATATAAAAAACTTTCACACAAATGACATGTCAACTGATAAACAACATTTTTCATGTAGGAAAAATTATTATTCTTACACAAACAATTACTAGTACAAAATAATTTTTCTTTAAATGAAACACTTCTTTTCAAATTAGGCTGGGTCACAAATACTGGCTTCAAATCAAACAAATGATGCTGGAAACTTTTAAACTCTTTTCTTATCCTAGTTGCCTGGAAATCATTAATGAACAGTACCCTTAAATATATTTGTTTTCTGTTTGCTTCTTTTCTATGTCTTCTTTTGCTTTCATTCATTGGTTCAGGTTTCATGTATCGTTAGTAAGTCCTTAGAAGGTTAACATAAAATAGTGGTTTCAAAAGAATAGAAGAAAACTTTATAACGATTAAATACAACTTCATGTATCAATTCTGCAACTTTCATACAGCATCATGTAGACTTTTATCATGTCAGAAATCACAGTGGACTGGACACATAAGCAATGCCTTTATCATTCATAAAATCTATTGATCGTGAAGCAGCGTCGTCTTTGCAGTTTAATTGTCTGAATGAATTTTACCACAGTATATTCGACTATTCGGCTTTTTTGCAGTTTATTTCATATATCATTTGTAAAACCTCATTCCCATTGTTCGAATAATTTTGCATGTTGTATAGGCAGGAGAATTTAACAAGAATTTCTGTTAGTCATTTATGTATAATTAAGCTGTTGCATTGCTAGAATACAGAAAGAAAGCTCTTTCTCATTCACTCGATGCACACAGATTGTGCGTGAAATATTGTGTCCTCTTTGATTCAAGATCAAAGAAGACTAATGACATCACAAGTTCAGATTAAAAACTTTTTGTCATTTTTGGCAACCACTTTTCCACTACAATCAACTAACTATTTTCGTCAATTCTCCTGATTTTAATCTGTATGCTCTAAAGAACATTTCGCACGAGTCACATTTTTGGATATTCAAAACATACAAGTGTCCGTCACGTAATTATTAGGAAACCATGTCTAAAGGTCTCAATTTGTATTTGCCTTGTTTATGAGTCTTAAGATATCTACTGATTTTCTTTACCGTAGTATTTCTTCATTTATGATTGTATGCGTTATATATACTACTATCGTTTATTGAATAGAGATTTATAATAATGATAAAATAATATAATTATAAGAAGTGCTTAATACTATTATTATTATTTGTTTTTGTAATTTGAATCTAATGCAGGAATTAGAGTACATAGATTTCTGACGGTTCATTTCAATATTTTGCGTCGTTCGCAGTGTTTTGAGCCAGTTCGGACATTCTAAATTTTAAAAAGTCATGATATTTAATATATCAATTTTTGAATGGAATTCTCAAATTTTGCCAAATATTTTTATAGTGATAAGATGAAACTGTCTTTATTATTTTATAGTTTTAATCTATTGTTGTCTATTTCGATCATCATCAGTAGAAAATTAAGTATAGACTTTAAAACTACAGTGCATGCGTTTTTACACCAAAACCTAGATGCAGCATATGAGAGACGAAAACATTTCACTTCGATTGATCATTGTGAGAACTGCTGAAGTTTCAGAAAACTCAGCATGCAATGAGTTGCTGACTCTCCGAAAGTGCACATTTTGCTTATGACGGATCTGCAAATATTGCATTTAGAATCTTGAACGTAATGAAGTGATGAATTGCGCACCTTTGAGTATGTGCCAGAGAATTCGATTAATTTGCAGCAGGGAATGGAGCAGAAGACCACAGAGAAGATTGGACAGAATGAATAGTGGATTATACACACCTCTACAAGAAAAATCCAACATGATCTAAACATTGTTGCAAATATACTACGGTACATGAATTGCAAATATACTCCTTTATTGATATTTATTTCTTACACACAAACATCGAAAAACACTTGTTCGTTGATACCGGTACCGTAAATTTTGCAAGATAACTAATACGAAGTATAAAGCGGCTAATTTTTTGTTGGCATTAGATACTTCGGTGTAAATAATCTATGATGTGATGCTAACTAATTCTATTCATTTGTCATGTAGGAATCTACGAAGAACAAACGGTATTTTCGCCGAATACAATGTACATTGATGTCATTTGTCAATGGATAAAACTCCGTGGATGTAATAGGTCATTTGGCACTTCCACAACTTCATAATTATATGACTTACTATATCAAGAACAAGATTTTCTACTCCATGTTTCATCAGTCGTAGCCATCATGCAAAATATTCTTTTCATGAAATATGTTAGTCGTCTATCAGACATATTCCTCCATTCTATTTCCATAATCAATGTTATCGTTGATTATGGGAAATGTAAACATGTAAACTTTTATAAGATGACAGTCAACTAATGCATATAGGCCCCTACAGAAGGCACAATAGGCTTCGATTTTAGAATTATTGGAAAACTTAGTTATATGACACATATGCAGTCAATGACTTACCTATTGCTTATTCACAAAATTATGGACTTCGGTGAATTGAGCAAAATTGGACGGAAGAAGATTGCACACGAACAGTCACAATGAATGGTAGAGAAAGTGAAGAGAAAATGATCCAAGTCTGCATGCGAAATATACGTCATCTCAGTGGTGATGCATTGGAAAGTTCATCCGTGTTTAGGGAATGCTGATGGGAGAAGCGAGAGGCGAGCTTTGATATAATTGGTGAGGAGAGAAGTTTCCCTTGTTCATCACTTTCCACGTTTCCGCCTGCACGATCGGCACTTGAAAGGGAAGTTTCATAACTGTCGCAAATGTATCGGGAGCACCAGGTTACGCCGACAGGAGAGACAAATGATCACACGCTTTCATCTCCCGACAACTGCCCAACAGCTCTCTGTCGGGCAGATATCGGCCCATCATCATATTATCAAAATTTTTCCACTGGGAAGTCTCCAAAACAAAGGCAAAAACGTCAATCACCGAAAAAAAATTTCAAAGTTTTCCATTGGAAAATTATCCGGAAAATTTTAAAAAAATTGGAAAATTTTCCATTTTTATCAGTAGATATATGTTGTATCTAAAAATTACATTGCAATTATGTTGAACCCGCCAGCTGTTGATATTGGAACATAGGAGAACAAGTACTTTTTTGTCGAATTTCATCGAAAAATGATTTTTTTGATTCAAAGATAAAACAAAGATATTCGACACATTTGAAGTATTCATCTTCAAAAATCATGGAAGCAACAGCTCATAAACAGAGAATCATAAAAAATCAAAAATAAAGTACGTTCAAAGATTCAAATAGGCCTTGATCAATGGTGTGTGTGACCACCCCTCGCCGCAATGACATCTCGCATTCTCTTCGGCATGCTATCAATAGAATTCTGAACTTTTTCGAGCATTCGCGGGTCACGATACCAGATGGCCAATAGCTTAGAAATAAGCTGTTGCCTTGTTGTAGTGGTTGTTTGTACCATAATCAGGGCATTCGAACGAACGGTTTGAACGAACGAACGAACGGTATTCTGATCAATTTTCAGATGAACGAATTATCGAACGGTATGTCTGAGAAGCCGTTGAACGGTGATCGGAACGAACGGGGTTTTTACTTGATTTAACGTGATTTAACGGTATATTTACTAATTCTATACTAAGGTACCAAATCTTGTTTAAATTGTACTTTCGAGAAATGTTTAAATGCAAGCCGATTTTGCCATCAAATTCACTGAGTGCATGCATCGTCTTTTTTGCCAAGTAGCGCACTGATTCGTCCATGAGTTTTACCTTATGCATTGTGAATGGTCACGAAATCTCACGTGACTTGTGCCGCCTGAGCCACAGTCGAAGGCTGTGAACTCAAGCTGTTGGCTACTTACAGATCGGCAGTTGCCATCGTTAACAATGTAGTCTGTTTTTCGTTTGTACCTCGTTCAATAAGTTGTAAATGCAACATAATTATACAGTGTCAATACAGTTTGCAAGCATACATGGTAAAAAGAATGAGCAACTATACGAAACAAATAATAACAATAAACAATTTCCTCGCCTTCGGCTCGGTTTCCACTACTGGTATCGAAGGAAAAAATCTAGTGTAAACTTCTATGCGGTTCACAACCCTATATTGAAAAGCTACCTAGTTTTAGCTGTTATGTCTACATGTAGGCCTATAGTTTGATTAATCATCAATCCAATTTAGCGATGTACTGGATAGGGAACACGAAAAATCTTTTTATGAGTAAAATTCTGTAAACACAACTCTGAACAATTTATGGAATTCAATCTTTATGGAATTCAATCAAGTCTGTTAAGTGTCAACCTAAGACCAAAGGACATGTACTGGAGTAACTGGCTTAATTATGCATGCTTAGAATGTTATCACTATCAATAATGACAGTGAGCATCTTTGGCTTGTTTCAGATGATCCTCAAAAATGGTGGAAAGACAACGCGGAGAGGTTTCCAAAATTGAGCAGTTTGGCACGTAAGGAGTTGGTCATACCTCCGTCAACAGGACCCGTCGAAAGATTTTTTTCCACGGCGGGATTCTTCGCTAATGGCTTGAGGAATGGCACAAAACCTGACCATTTACAAAGAGCAATTTTCTACAACAGAAACCACAAGCTACAGATTGTTTCATAAAAAATGGATCACCCTTAAACATCGCCTTAACTTCAACTTTGTCTAACTCCGCCAAACTTGAACGAATTTCTCTGAAATTTGGAAGATATGTCAGTTGTGCTTACTAATATCATTGTTGGAAATTTCAAGCATGAATATTGAGTTGTTTTCCTGTTATAGATAAAAAAAGTAGTAGATAATTTGATCTTCATTTAGCAATGTTACACAAAATCATACCTCACTCTTATAAAATTACATTTGTTTCCTGTAATATGTTGTTCTACAAGCCAAAAGCTATCAAGCAAAACAAAAATAAAGAAAATCGGTCAATCAGAGCCAGTATAGCACCATTATTCATCAACAATAGTGTAACTGCTACATGTGATTAACTGGACTTCATGTTCCATAGCTTCCTGATTTCGTTGCGGTGGTGTTGGCAGCACTCCTGATTGCTTTCAGCTAGAAATCTATCTCTTACCGGTTGAAAACAATACAAAGCACAAATGAACAATAACGAGATCGCATTCACAAAAGGCAAAGTGTCAGCCTTGCTAGAACTCAGTTTTTCTTTGCGAGCTACAAGCAAGCGACTAAATGTCCCTTACACAAATGTGCATCGATGACATAATGATGATTTTCAACTCTGTCGTAAAGAGGGCTCTGGCCGTCCACGCAAAACATCCAAACGTAGAGACCGCCTAATTTTGAGATTTGTTAAAGTTGATCCAAGTCTCTCGTTAACTGAGATGGCTGCACTAGTCTCGTCTATTTCTAAGTCCACTATTCGTAGAAGACTTATTGAGTCGAATTTCAAGAGCTGTAAGAGGCCCTCTCAGATCGAATTATCAGATCGGCATACAAAAAGACGTCTCAGATGGGCAATGAGTCATTGTCAGTGGCGAAATCAATGGGATCGGGTTGTCTGGTCTGATGAGGCATCAGTCCGTTTGAGGGATAGTGATGGTCGATTGAGATTATGGATAAAATCTGATCAGAAAATTCCGTGACATTTACATCGTCCCCGGGTACAAGGTGGTGCGGCTCTACTGATTTGGGCTGGCATTTGGACCAATGGCCCCTCTGAACTTCACATATACAGCAAGGAACCATGAATTCTGAACGCTATGTGAATGTTTTACGAATGAACATTGGCCAAATGACAGATCAACTTGGTGATCCATCGACTTGGTTATTTATGGATGATAATGCTACGTGTCACAGGAGTAGTAGAGTCAACTTATGCAAGTCTCCATAAGGGCTTAGGACATTATCTTGGCCAGCTCGTTCTCCCGATCTGAATCCCATAGAAAATGTATGGAGTATTCTAAAACGTAACGTTCGTCGTTCACTGCTACCTACAGATGGCGTATCACAACTTACGTCACTGTTAAAAAGAGAATGGAGAAAGTTAGATCAGTCAAAAATCAACGATATCATCGGATCAATGCCTAGACGAATTGGTAATGTCATTGACAATAAGGGTAGGGCCACAAAATATTAGCTTCTTAAGAACCGTTAGCCTACTGTATCATAGCTTATCAGATTATATAAGGACATTTAAATATATGAGGGACATGAAATAACATGAAAAATGCTTTCTGTATCATACTTATGTTTTATTTAGTCAAATTTTAGGATGATCCACTTTTTATGAAACGGACTGTATTTGACTGACATTCCTTTGTTTTGCTTCATTCCCTACTCAACCACATTTACGTAATTTGCTATATTCAAAACGTTTTTCTGCCTTATTGTTTAATTTTGCAAAAAAATATTGTTGAAGTTTTGCTAAATTAAGTTCAATCCTCTGTTGTTCAATCTAAGTAAAAAAAATTTATGTAGATATTCTAGATTGTATAGATTTACGATACCTTTCGATCAGAATCCCTTGCCATCATCAGGTTAGACTGCCTAGTGGGCTGCCACTGCACTTGCACGTAGGTACCTATAAGTCAGTAACAATTTCCATTTAAGTGTAGATTTCATAGTGTAATTTGAATAGACATTGGATGACTACAAATTACTGTGCCCTTGTGTTTGAAAATTTTCGGATTTTTTGGCATGATGATGGGATCCTGACCGAAAGGACACGTCCTGTCTGACCACTACATTTCAACAATTCGTTTTAAGCTGTTTTTCAGTTTGTTTTAATAAAATTTGTTTGACTACTGTAAAGCGTTCTTCGTTATTGAATGGTGCAATGATTTCCATCTAATCATTTCATGCGCATCTCGTTGCATGCCGTATGGACTGTGGATGTACGTGTAAGTACCAGACTAGGGTATGGTAGCTATAGGCTACACATCTTGGCTACTGAATGGCAGCCTCGACTCATTCGTTCACTTTCTTATTTTTATCCTGATGATTTCATTGATTGTTACTTATAGTGAATACTACATGTAATACAAAAATCCATCAGACATCAGTTGGCCTACGGATAAATCTCGATATTAATATTTCCTTTCAATTAAAGAATTCAACATTGCCTGCCTGAAGATAAACGTGACAACCAAATGACGTTCTATCGTAACCTGTAATAATCACAGGCCATTTTCTGACCCTACCGTATATTCATTATCTGCTAGAGAGGGTCCATAAAAATTGAAGTTTATTTTGACTTAAAAAGAACGAAAGAACGGGTGTTTCATGCTGTAAATGAACGGAACGGCTCTTTTTCTTGTTTGAGCTCATTTGAACGGTGAACGAATTAACGGGTCTGAGAGGCTGATGAACGGAAGATTTAACAAACGGTGAAATACGTGAACGTTCAAATGCCCTGGCCATAATAGACTTGACAAAACCCCATACATTTTCTATTGGGTTGGTCTGATAAGTTTCCAGACCAGGGAAGCTCTATCAGGTTGGTGGAGTTGAGATATTGTGTGATGGAGCGTGCCTTGTGACAAGGCGCACTATCATGCATAAAAACCGTGTCGTCGGGCCCGCCAGGAAACCAATCTTCAATTTGCGGAATCAGTCGACTTTCAAGAACGAAGCGATATTGGCTTTGATTTATCATCCCATCGACGATGTAAAGACGGCCCGTGCCTTTGTGGTTTATTACCCCCCAGACCATCACTTTAGATGGATGCTTGACGTTTTCGCGGATTGGAGGCGGGCTTCCTGGGATCTGCCGAAGACGAGGTCTGCTTGCTGTTTGGCACTCAAAAGTGCTCTCGTCGCTAAAACAAACTCTTCTCCAATCTTCTACTGTCCAATCTGCATGAGCTCTAGCAAATGCCAGTCGTTTTGTTTTTATGGCTGGCGTCAATTTGAACCTTCTTCGAGGTTTAACCGATCGACAGCCCATAACATAACATAACTGTTCAGTCTTCGACGAATGGTATGTACCGATAATTGTATGCCATGGTCATTGAGCATTTCACCTTGGACTTGCTTTGCCGACATAAGCGGATCCCTCTTTAAATAGCGAATCATCGTTCTGTCTTCTCGGACATTTGTTTTTGGCTTCTTGCCACATCGACCCTTACGGTCCATGTAATTTAGCTTGCATGCGTTTCTTTATGTTCATCACACTGCCGTGACTTATTTGAACTTGTACTGCTATCTGTCGCATCGTCAGATTTCCGGCAGTTTAATGCTTCGGTTTGCGAAATTTCATGAGAGCTGATCGTCCTTTCGTTTACCCATGGTGTACTGAACTGAACTGTGGTCAACTGCACTGGCGGTTGTGTTGAAGAATTCAACAGCAGCCATCTGATTGGATAATCACATGAAGGAATCCATTGCATGACCATCGCAGTCTAGTTTAGTTAGTCATGGTCACATGACTTCGTTAATTTGCAGAGCTGATCTATTCTCTGACTCTGACTACTGAAATGACATTTCATACGATAAATATATGAAGACAAAAATGATAATTCAAATTTCAATGCTGGATTGACTCATGGGTCAGATATGATCTGCATGACGCAAAATGTATCACAGATGAAGTAAATGAGATATTTAATAGCACAGTGCATGTATAAGATCGAAATATAGAAGCTGGAAAAAAATGTTGCTCAAGAATTGATGATTTCACATAAATATATTCTATATATATTTCTTATATATTCTGTGTCCATAATAAAATGCTCCCTATTGTATGCTGTTTATGGAGCAGACCAAAATTCACCAATTGGATTCTATAGTGCAAACTTAGTTCAGGGTGTCTACAAAATATGCGAGACTCAATTTTAAGACTTTTAGGACTTTTTTCATACCAACTTTTAGAAGTTGTCATTCAGCGCTTTAAATAATTCAACTTACCGATTGAGCTATTTTTAAAACGTTGGGATATTCATCATTCTATTTGGCGTGTTTAATAGGTTCCTTCACTGGCCGTATTTTACGGAAGCGATCAAGCTATTCAATCCAGCAAGTAATGTTCTTAAGAAACATGATCATTGTGCAATTTTAGATCCTTAAGCCAACGTTCTAGCTGACAGCTTTGCAGCCTAATGAACTGGAGCTTTGTATATCAAGTTGAAAAATGCTCCTCGAAAATGTAGAATTCTGCATATTGACAGAGGTACAATTTACACGCATATTGAAAGACTGCACGCTAATGGAAAAGATAACAAGGCGATACACAAGATGACCCATTCAACGGACACTGCCAGTATGGAGCAGATAGGCTACTTTGTGACAATACTGAAAAAGATGTTCAAGTTCATTTTGAAACTTCTCCCTTTGAAGGGAATGAAATATCGTCGCTAAGAAATGCTCTTGTAGCGTATACTCAGCCAAATTTGTAGCTCTTGGATTCATAAACTGCTGCGGCCGGTATTCGGAGTTGACGGTAGTTTTGAAGAATGCTTGGCAGGACGTCAATGACATGTCAACAAAGAATATTTCCTCATACTGTATTTAACTATCACTTCACAGAGTTGCAATACAATTCAGTCTTCGGCGTAGCGGCGAATTCGTCCGGATACAGGCGTATAAAAGATCTCACTTTACAAGTCAGAAACAGCAGTTTTCAATTTTTTTCAAAGCAGCAGTCTGACTACCGTAGGCTACTTGAGCAACTTCACTGCGGATGTGAATCAGAGTGATGCGAACTGTCTGACGAAATCATCAGGTAATGGTAAAATTTCCTGGAAATTTTGCATTATGTCAATTCTATATTCTCCGTATCATGTTGGGAATAAAATAACAAACAAGTGCATGGTTTCGACAATGCACTGTAGAATTTTGACTTCATTGACCATATTTTGCATTTTTGACCTAACGACACATTTTGACCGTATTTTGACTTAAGTACTTTGTTTGGGAGACGAATATGACAATTTTAACAACGATTCCATGGATATTATGCAGAAATTACCTCACTTACAAATTTTGACTTTATTGACTTTTGTAAGATTGCTTATTAGATTAGCTTTGTCGCTTCCAGATAGTGTGCCCAGTGCGGGAACTTATTAGACATGATAATAGAATAATAAGGCTGCATGATGATTTCTACAAGGCTCGATGCGCCATACGGTGAAAGGAAGAACATCACAATGCCTATTATAAGAAATGCTGCGTTGAAAAGGTCATTTTGAAGTGATTGGTCGAGCGATAGTCTCGGATTTTCACTTAATTGATCAAAGCTGTTGCCATTTAAGTGATTCATGAGAGCAGGCATGACCTTCCAACATAGAAAGCTTTCATCTGTTGTTAACTGTTGACTAATGAAACTGTCGTTAATACAAACATCCATTTAAAAATTTATTTCATTTTCCTTGAACAATCATATCTAAATTAAATTCTCACTGGCCTCTTATTATGAATCGGATAAATATCGCAGGTTTCTTTTGTCATTCATGCTTGACCAATGACCATAAAGCATATTCTACATTGATAGATAGGCCTACACTAATATTGCACAAGTGATGGCTTTTTATATATCTTCTGATTTGAAGAATGCGAATCAAGTCATTAAAAGGACAATTTTTAATCACACGTATATTCAGCATTGACAATGAAATATAAAATGATGATAAACAAACAACTTTAAGGCGCTATCACCACAGTAACAATAGCTAAATATTAATTGTGATCCAGGATCATGTCTTCCAGAAAGATAGGCCTATGGCAAAAATTGTTAGGCTAATACTATGGCAAATAATAGAGAAGGATAAGTCATCGGCAATTATTCTTGCGCAAATAACTCAGAAGAAGATAAGTGATAATACTTATATACATAATGTACATCAATCGAAATTACAATATAAAATGAAATTACAAAAAATAGGTAGTGAACAATATCTCAATTACGTTACGCATAAACATTAAGATTCGAAATTGAAAATAAATTCAATGAGAAATGAGCATTTCATCCACGAATCGAGATGACATAAGGCTCTATTATCAACAGATAAACAAATGCGTGAAACGTACATATAGGTCTACATATTTACAAGACAGTGGGGAGAAGTAATGCAGTTTATTCATGAAAAGACGGCTTGATTTAAAACCAGTTTTGTTTTTTACATGAACTGGAGCATGTGCTAGCATGTTACTTTGTCTTAAGAGTATGTTCCATTAAATTATGCGAGGAAATCAAGGAACAAGAAGTAGTCGTGTGAATCATATCGTCAAATTGCGCCATTTTGTTTCGGTAAAACAAGATACGTGCTCTAAAGGAAAATTCCTCTGATAAAGTTAACATCTCAACATCTCAACACTGATGATTATCAATCACCGAAAGTGCCAGTTGCAGTAGTCGTAGGCTGTTCATACATTATAAAAAGTTAATGCAAGTAGCAAACAATGCTCAACGAACAATTCATTGCACCTAAAAATATTTCCTCCATCTTAGTAAATGGATGCCTATATTATCAAATGACTAAATAAATACAAATATATGACTGACTGAACAAGTCATTCAAATATTTTCATTTAAAATTTAAAGGAATTCATCATAGCTTCAACCTGGCGTGAAAATGATTCAATCCGCATATTTTGTCTAACAGCATTCTTTCTCGCTTCATGATGCAACAAGTTTGATAAGTTAAGTAAATTTTTATGTTTTTAAATATTTATTAAATTTATGAACAGGCAATTGAAGATCATAAAATGCAAGTAAATGTCGTACAGAAGTATGCTCAATATTGCAAGTTTCGGTAAATAATTGAATGCTATACTTAAGTTTTTGAATACTTTTTCCCATTCTGTGATTCAATTTATTCATTGTAATGTGTTATCCAAATACCGTCATTGAAGAGAATAAGGTGGTGGATCACTATTTGGATTACCACTTGAACAGGCACCACTTTCCTCCTGAAAGGACATCTTCATTGGTATCGGTGCACTGTTGTGTGCAGTTGGTTCTTCTACCGCAACAAACGTAGCCTCGTGAAGTCCATCTGTTCGATGAGGTTGTTGAATAATAAACGTAGCCGGTACAGCTCTGGATGTCGCATCCTTTCGTCTAGTAGACCAACAACATCGGCAACATGATGCACATGTGAAAGAAGCATGAATTATACTGATAAACAGTTCAAAGGAACAGCAACCAATAATGACTGACTCCTTGACTATTTGCAATTTTCGACTGGCCATACTTCGGTATCCGGGTACAAAGACCTTCATCTCCATAATTGACATCATGATTCCACACACGACCACTAAGGCTGCAATTATACTCATGACCATGCAAGCAATGATATAACAATGGCTGTTTTTACGCCATGCTATGTAGCCTAGAAGTCCTGCTACGAAAAATATGGCACCTGTATAAAATCCAGTGAACGTTAAACCATGGATTGGTCCATTAAAAGCTCCCACCGTCTCCATGCCAAAGCAAATCACTCCGACAGCCATTTGAAGTATCCCCAATGATTTGTGATGCTTCCTCAGGTACATATTTCCTGTATGGGGTTGCGAAGGTGGCTGCATCTGAATGAGGACCTGAGGTCTACCTTGCGGAGACGCCATATAGTACACTGGCATCCCTTGCTGTTGGACATTAGCCATAACGCTTGCTCAAGGAACCGACACGATTACAATTAAGAAATCTTGCAATATATCCAATGTGTGATCGGAAATGTTGTCTTATCTCACCAGCTTGCTACTGTGTCCAGTGGCGATACGCTGAAAATGAAGGCAACGATAAGAAATCATGTGATCATTTATTCTGCACAACAAGTATATTTATATTAGACAATTTGACACATCACCGATGAAATGCAGAAAATAATGAACAGTACGAATACAGCTGATGATATGACAGGGCTGATGAAGAAGCCTCATATTCAGATATAGGCCTTCTCTATGTAACTGTCGACGAGATGATAGCATATTACGGATAAAGGAGGAGGAAGTAATGACAATTTCTGTCTGCAAGACGAGGCAAAAAATGAATCTGCTCCGCTCTAGATTTTTGCAAGCTCATGTACATATACGTAATGTGGGAATCAAGTGATCACAACCATTAATCCAACCCGGCTGTCATCTATCAATTAATTTTATAAAATGTAGGCTATATGCTTTTTAAATGTTTATAAAATGTATTAGGTATAAATATGTATTTCGTATGCAGGTTAGCAAATTCTTGTATCCAGGGTGAATATTGACACAAAATAGTGGGGGTAAATAGTATTTGATATGAAGAAACACTGTGCTATTTTTATTATAAGAAATCGTAAAAACTCTTTCAATGCGTACTGGAAACAGCAACTACCAAAACGAGGAGAAATGATTTTTTTTCCAAAAACATAAAAATAAGAAAAGACAAAATATGACGAGGATTTTAGACTAGGTTAAGACCAGAAGAGACCAGCTAAATTGGAAAGAATGGTTAAATTCAATCAATAGTCCAAAAAGATGAAGAATTGAAATATTCAAGGAATGATGAAAGTTCAAAAATAGGAATATCCTATGTGAAATTCATGGAAATGAAACAATGAACTACATCATTATCATGATAATAAACAAAGGCAGAAAGTACACGTGTTAGTATGTTAATATTTTTATCAATTCTAAGTGAAAACCAAATAAATCGTTTTTAGCTATTCGCAAAATTGTCCGCTATTTAGTAAATTCAGTGAGTTTCTGTCGCACGTCTCAATCAGACAATTTCACATTACTTCAACTCTGTGTTTCACGTATCTGTGAGGTGTTCAGTTCACCGTTCGTTTATTTTTGTAGCCTCTTGTTTACATTAAGTGAAGGTAAACCACTGCATGTAAGATGCATGCAATTCTATGCACAGAAAGGAAACAAATATCAGCATATATTGTAATATAGTAGCAAGTATTGATCGACGCTAACTGTCGCGTGGTGAACAAACCGAACAATTAATGACGAATCAAGTTCAATATCATATCAGTTTATTAGCTTAAGATAATATCAGTGCTAGACGTTCTAAATCTTTCCATCAAACAGTGGTGCAAATAGTTTGTACAGTGCACACTCAGAATCGCAGTACATGAAATTTTCTAAAATTCAAATCACCGCAGTCTACTACAAATATGCGATTTATACTAATTAAGCGAGAAATTCGTAGAAATAACTTATTAATCAAAACACGGATGAGAAATCTTTGATGAAGTGATCATCTTCTTAAAAGATTTAATGTAGCTTCAAGAAAGCTTATTCTTTTAAGTCTGAAAGATTCGTGATCCCGTGAGTAAGCTCGCGGTGTACTAGAAATATGCGCTACTTCCCCCACAGGCTTGGACAAGTCTAGTAAAATGAACCGTATTCTCCTGCAAGTAAACGCGGCGAAATAAGATAAAGCTGGTTTATGAGATGCAAGCACTTGCACATGTACGTATGCAAATGCATGTGTACAAGTCGGTTTCATCATGTTGAATATTGATTGGTGTTTAATCAATGGGCTTTGTCAAATGACGATATTTTGAAAGTCTCACTTTTATGCATTTATCATTACAAGAATTCATGACCTCGAAACTATCACCGCAAACTGATGCTATCTCAATTTTGTAATGTTGTTTTCTCATTTACGCACAGTCAGCCCTCAATAAACCGATTTTCGGCATTATTATACTGTAACTAAAGTAATCGATAGTCCAACAATACATCCCACAATGACACAAATTTTGTAAAATTTGTGTAAAATAACTACTTCAAAAACTATCTTGTTCTACTTTTTGCTTCAGAATCTCATAAAATAAGCTGGAACTTTTAAGCCCTAGATGACACCGCTAAGTCATGCATTATGATGGATCCAATAACAAATCTTGTGTTATCAATACTATGTCTGGAAGAGGACGATTTCAAGAAAAACACCTTTCTTGCTAATTGAATTATTTCCTCATACGTTGGTTTATCAAAAAACCGTAGGTATTTTAATAAAGAATACTTCTAAACTAGAGTTAACTGAAAGAAATTGTGATATTCACATGTCGCAAACCGTTATTGGTATATGCGCTATCTACTATCGCGTTAAAACAGTAAATTAAGGAGGATTTGAAACTGAATTGAATGTAGATGTCGAATGAAAGGAAAATCATTCGTCTTCATGATCTGCGTTTATTCATTCGTGTTAATGTTCTTCATCATGCGTGATCATGGCAGCGTAGCTGCACGAAATGCATCGCACTCTCATCGAATATGGAATTTTCCAATAAAAGTAGCTGGACACCAAAAAGCTATCCTCTTCTCCACATAATCAAAATGAATCATTTTCAAATACGTCTACATTGATTTCATTTCACATAATTCTACATCGATATTCTTCTTGGTTTTAATTAATGCAAGTCTTGCTTTTTCCAGATTTTGTGAATATACTGATACGATATGGGTCGACCGGACCAGAATATGTGATCGGATAACAATCAAAAATAACATTTTCCCGAACACTCACGACTTTAGAAGAGTACGTCAATTGAATGAAACAACATTACTCAGTTGTCAAAATTGATTTCATAACAGTCAAACATATTCTTTCCTTTGAGATACGCTCTCTTGAATCTATGGAAGGTGGAATGAAGTATTGTATTGCAGCGTAATACACAACAAGCTCGCTTATAATAAGCTTGCTACATTCAATATTAGATGTGTCCGATGTCTGTTTGTTGTAAACGAAAGCCACTAGGCCTACACATTCATACAATGCCGGTGTAGAGCGTTTATGAGAGCATCTTCATGATATCTATGATCAAAATGTTGTATGCGATCGTTGATGATTTCAAGATGACGAGAAAATATACTAGTTTGAGGAAATCGCCTGACATCGACGAGATGAGCGTCATACTAATCGCAGTATTCGGACAGCGATCTAATCCCGCGATGAATAAGAGGACATCGGAAATGCATCAAAAGACGTATTTTGGAAGAGATCATACAAAACAGCAAAAAACTCACTGAAGTTGGAACAGCGTTGAAACATATGTCTCATGTTCAAGCTCAAACCGAGACCAATATCAGACTGGACAGGATCTGCTAACGACACATGGAGACTGTCTATAGATGAAAGGATGCTATAGTGCCCGAACATGCATGCCATTGGAATATGGCTTACTAACGTATTCACGATAGAGGACATTGGCAGAAGAAGAAAGTTCCGCTGAATGATTCAAAAGCATCACATACTTGTATATGATTATTTCGTTGGGATATCCGCTGTTTTGTAAGATTTCATTGAACAATTTATACCAGGCCTTCTCAACTAGTTTTCATCAAGGGCCACAA
Source organism: Prostheceraeus crozeri (assembly GCA_907163375.1). Lineage (NCBI taxonomy): Eukaryota > Metazoa > Platyhelminthes > Polycladida > Euryleptidae > Prostheceraeus > Prostheceraeus crozeri. The sequence goes on from CAJQUW010014359.1 coordinate 314,671, forward strand.
CTTAAATCACACATGATGCGAAGGGCCAGTCAAAATGAAGTTATATTGGTATTCTACCAGTATTTGGTCAAATCCTTTTCGCATCGAATTTATCTAGAGATTCTCTATAAACCAAATTTTAAATTAATTTATTAGTTTGAATTTGAAGTTAAAAATGAAAAAAATATTTAAAGAAATAGCGGCTGGCTGCATATTGTCACAGAAAATATATATTCAAAGCCACAGAAAGTGCACGCAATTACATTTTGACAGATAATATTTGCTGTAATAAGATCACAATATTCAGGTGCTGCTCATACAAAATCAGTGCGAGAAATTGCACTTTTTGCTTTGAGCAATTTTTCGTATATTCGGTTGATATTTTGACAAGGATAGACGTAGGCAGTTTTTTAGAGTAGCACTCTTCATACAAGCCCTGCTCCTGGTCATTATCGCATTCATGTGGGAAAATGCAGATTCACAAACATAAGTTGATGAAGAGTATGTAAGTAAATACATAAACACTTTTTTAAGATTGGGGAACTGGCTTTCGTTGATTCCTATCCAGAAATCTTCAACAGTATTTTGTTGGTAGTTGTTCTTTTCAACTGACGAACTTCGCAAGTCGATCAACTCCATTTCTAATTGATCACTTTTGATAGCAGTACACAATTGCGGAACAGAATTCAAGTCAATGTCACCTTCAGGAAAAGGATTGCTGATTAACAGAATCAAATTATTGTCAACTTTGAAATCATTCAAACGCGTAGAAAAATTCTCCTTTAATTTCGCTACAAAAGACTTTAAGTGGTCAGTTACTTCCAGCTCATTGGAGCTGAGATGCGCACGAAGCTGTGGAAAGTGTGCCATCTTTCCTGATAAATCTTTCGTGAAGAGTTCCAATTTCTTCACAAATGCTTGCAACTTGTCAGCTATGGAAACTACAGAATGATTGCGGCCTTGAAGTTCCAAATTAAGCTTGTTCAGATGCATGAAAATGTCATTCAGAAAATACACATTACTCATAAATTCTAAGTCTTTCAACTTTTTCAAATACTTCTCGCCATTTTTGGACTGAGAGTTTTCCAAGAAAGTTATGACTTCGTCGAGAAGTTTGCAGAATCTTTCAAGAGACTTTCCTTTACTTAACCAGCGTATATTGTTATGAATCAATAAATCGTCAAACTCAGCATTATCCTAGAGGAGTTGTTTGAAAAGTCGATGTTGTAGACTGGATGTTGAACGGATCATGTTTACTATTTTTATGATGACATCCATTGTAGTCTCTAGTTCACCATTTAATTTACTGCAGAGAACAGACTGGTGTATGATACAGTGCAGACTTTGAAGATGTGGCAAAATGGTTTTCATTCTGCCAACGAGAACTTTCTTCTCGGAAACCATTGCAGGTGCTCCGACTGTAACTAGCATGCAAATTTTTCTTGTGTCAATTCTGTTCTCTTCGAAAAAATTAGTTAAACATTCAAAAATTTTCTCACCAGTGATGTAGTCACGAAGTTCCAAAAGAGCGAGCAATTCTTCACAAAATTGTTGAATAACAATATCGAAGTATCTCACATAGACGCTCATCTGCGCACGGTCCTTTCTGTCAGTTGATTCATCCACAGCAATAGAAATAAAATCAGCTTGTTTGACGCGGACTAGCAAAGTATTGAACACATCCTCGCTAAGAAGGTAAAATCTACGCGCATTTGTGTCATTAGATAGCGGAACTTTCTGAAATGCACTTACTACAGTTGATTTTACTTTTTCGTCCGGTAACACGGCTTTCAAAACTTCAATCATGCACTCTTTCATTGTATCAGAATCAGTAAATGGTCTCTTTTTCTTCGCCAAGATGTAACTCACACGTAAAGAAGCTTCGGTAGCTCTCTCCTGATGAGAGAAAGTATTAGTCATCATTAGACGACTTCCATCATAACCGGCGATTAGTTTCTGAATTTTTTCGGCTCTTCTGGCTGATTTAAGTGGGAATTCCTTGACGAAAGAGGCATGTTTAGTTTCATGATGTCTTTTCACGTTATACTCCTTTTTCACGGATACTGCTTCTTTGCAAATGAGGCATATTAGACGTTCTTGGCATTCAACAAATAAATACTCATCAGTCCATTTAGAATTAAATTGTCTATTTTCGTTGTCAATTTTCCTTTTCATCTCAACGCTTTCACTGTAAAATCTCGCAGGCACAACACTGAACACCGAAGACTACTAATGCAGCAATCATCCAGTCATGCTTAGTTATTGACTCCTTCCCATTATGCCATGTTTAGAGTCGATAACTAGGTGTGCAGCGGGAGCGTGGGATGACTCAGACACACATCCAATGCCTGTAGCGATAAAACAACGCATTTCACTGCAGTGCATAGACAGAACGCCAGCGAACTGTGCCGAGTCGATTTACTCAGTAGACTGCATTGGTTAGCGAGTAAAATATTCAATACAACGATAACAACATAATTTTGATAGGAGATCTGCCTAATAACATGAACATATTTTTTTTCCTCATACATAAAGCAAGCGGGCCACACTACATTAGACCGCGGGCCGCCAGTTGAGAAGGCCTGATTTATACTGTTTTCTTATAAAATTGATGTCAGAACTCTTTCCCTATCTCACTAGTTATTGAAGCAAGATTCAATTCACAGTCAAAGTTCTACATAGTCTTTAGTTCAATAAATCGGGTAAATGTGATTGGTAATTAATATTTTCTTGACATTGCGATTGTATTCGAATTGCCAACGGTTCTAGAAGAAAAAATATTTTTCAAGCAAAATTGTTTGAAGACTGAGTGATTAAACATTTATTTCAAGACCAGACATTTTTTAGTTCAGACCTTGTCGCAACAGTGCAGTCACTGTTCTGCGATTTAATGCTGTTGTTTGCATTCATCAAGCAAATGCAAATTGTGATGATCTGTAAATGCTTCGAATTAAATATAATTCTCGAATCCTTGACAACAAATGATTATTTGTCGGTACATAAATTGGTAGCAGAGCGTCAAAGTGATCCACAATTTAATCAACTTAAGTCTTGAAATATAATTCCGAAAACCTTCACAAGCTATTAGGCGTTCAAAATAAAAATCTGATTCGAATAGAAAATTCTGAAAAATGTGCCTGTAACTAAACTTATTTTCCAATCGAAGGACAAACGACTTTTGAAGCAGCTACAGATAAAACTTGAAAATGCGAGCAATAATATATCTTTATTGAAGTCTTACATATCAGGAATCGGTAAGAGCTTTTACAAAGAAAAATTAAAGCGCGTCGCTGGCTGAAGGTCACAATAAGTCATAGGGTTGAATGATGCAGGGAAACACGTCACACAGCACTGCAGAAAGATGTTGGAGAAGGTAAGGCAGGAGATAGCACGCAGGTAATAAGATGCAGACAAGGTGAAAGACCCAGTACAAGGGAAATGCGCTGGGTTTGAGACGATGACTAAGCGAGTGATAATGGCGAGCGATAGTAGAATAGCAGAAAACGTACATTGTCCAGCGAGGAGAATAAACCCGTAATTGATCCGAAAAGCCGAAAACGAAGGAGCTATGAGTTTGTTAGGTAAAGAAACTACACAGAAGTACGTTAAACGTAGTGAAGAAATTGATAATTTGAAAGCAGTGTTGAATGATGTTAAGAACCAATACGAGAGTTACATCGAGTTGTCTGACAAAATCATCGAAGATCTCAGCGATGATCCAAAGTCTACTATTTATGAAGAGAAATCGTCACGTAAGACCGAGAATGTAGAGCCATGGACAGCTAGAATACCTAGAATTTCTAGCTGTCCATGGTAGAGCTATTGTCACAGAAAATAGATGACACTGTAAAAGTGCTTAAGTGCTTTGTATTAGGAAGTGATTTGATACAGAGCCGTAACGAAAAAGAAAAAAGTGATATACTTGTTGAAAAACAAGAAGAAACATTGAGAGGCACCGACAAAATTTAGAAGCTGAAGCACAACGACATGATGATTTGATTAATTTGCAATTGAAAACTATTGAACTCAATGAACAGCAAAAAAGTAGGGAAAAAGAAAAACTGGATATTTCCAAGTCGTTCACAAAGCTTCATCCTATAAAGCCACTTGAGTTTAACAGTGAAATTACGGAGTACCCAGCATTTATTTCGAATTGGAATGCTTCCATTGATTGTCAAAATCTAACGGACGGTGTGAAATTGCGATATCTCCAAGACGCGTTAGGACCTATACCAAGAAGAGCCATTTCAATGCTAAAATCAGATCACGAATATAGATTTGCACTCTCACTACTAGAGAAAAGGTACGGTAACCAAACTGTTCTAAAACGTGCCTACCTAAAGAAGATAGAGAACTTGCCAAGCATCAGCAAGTCCGATGAATTTTTGAAACTTCGACATTTTGCCGTCGAACTGGATATATGCTGTCATGTTTTATCTGAATATGGCATTGACTCAGATTCACAAGATCTGATTCTTCTAAATACTCTAGGCAAACTGCCCAAAAATTTGAGATACCAGGTCACTAAATCCGTCAATGGTAGTCAGAAGATAAAACTTTCATGCTTGTTGGAAGAACAACTGACGATTTTTGACGCAATAAATATTGATCGCACAGAAATTTATAGCTTATTTGAATATGAGCAAACTTTTTCGGTAATGATGAAAGAAACTAGCGCCCACTGTCTTCTAATAACAGGCCCGCGAATTATCGAAATTTCCGTCAATTACAGACCACTGACAGAGGAAATCGTATTCAATATTCACAAGAACAAGTGTTACCTTTTTCGGCTTGTAAATTCTGTAAGGAGATGGGACATTGGAATGAGGACTGTCCTAGATTTTTAAATCGGGAATCTCGAATTGATGCGCTAGGCCCATGTTGTCTTAAATGTTTCCTAACGAATCATTGAACGCTTGAACGCCGAAGGCGATTTTACTGCCCACATTGTAAGAAAATTCGCATAATCGAAGTCTTTGTCCTCAGAAATTCTCAAATGCTGATCGATGTAATAACATTGAAAGTAATGTTGGGCCTACATCACAGATAGCCGTTCAACAAGTTGACCGACAGATGAAAACAAATGATGAAAAATGATCTTTCTACACAAATGATGAAAAATCAGGCGATGAAGACAAAACGAATACTTTAGCTAAAACAAAGTATGTTACGTGTATATTCACAACAGCTGCTGCATTCGTTAAATCAACCGACAAGCCGTTCCGTTTCGCTAATCCAGACCCTACTAATATATCATGCCATCAATCTGCAATAGCAATCGAATCTGTATCCGGAGAAAACATACGAGTAGATGTCAGCATTCTCAAACATATGCGCCAATGTTATGCGAATGACCATCGACTCCAACTACTTGAAAAACAAGATGAAGAATTATTTTCTGGCTGATCCCCGAACGGAATCTCCAGAAGTAAATACAATCCATATTTTGATAGGAAACGATTTTTAAGGTTGTACAATAAGGTTGTAGAATTGGTGCCACAACAAATCTGGTTAATGAAGTTCTTATTGGAATGGATCATTACCGGACGAGGTGTTAGTGCAACAACCCAAATCTCACATTCTGCTGCAGAAAGTGGAACTATGGCAATGTACTCGTACGCTAAGACCTCAACACACGGTCTTCAATCAAACTCCTTGATATTTGAAAGCGAAGTTCCGCTAAATGACAAGTTGGACATTATGTCAAACTACTACGAAAAGAATGATTATTCTAAGTTATGGTCGTTAGATTCCATTGGAATTACTGACTGTCCGGAACAATCTGATGACGAAGTAGCCGTTCGAATGTTTGAAGATATTGTTCAATTCGCAATAGCCGATATCAAATCCGTTTTCCATGGAAAGATGAAGTGCCCAATTAATCCAATAATGAAAGTCCCCAAAACATTACAATTTTAGATAAAATGCTTTGCAAATCCCTCGATCCTCACTCTTATGTTCGATCCCACACTTTGTTCGATCCTAATAAGTACATTGGTGAATCTCAGCGAAAACACATTATTCTCTAATAATTTGTATTCAATTCATTGAAACAAATCTAATATGCTTATTGGAAAACAGTAAACGTTAATTTGTGATATATACATGTACACATTAGCATGCAACCCTAACGCTTAGCTTGAAATAATTTTCAACTGGATGTTAGGCATTTGAACAGGATGTAAAGTGTACAACGGCAAAAATTGATGTAAATTTGGGCACATATTTTGCACTCTCAACGATCTCTGAAGAACCATGTCCCTAAATGCATCATTTTTGTATGCATTCTTATATCAATGATATGACAGAATAGCCTTAAAGGCTAAAAAGTAATAAAGTAAAACTACAAATTGTGCTATTTTAAGTCTGATTCGATATTCATATTTCTGATGTTGAAAAATATTCTCGATTACATTCTGCATTGATTCTGCTTTGAATAGTGATGAAATTCTACACGGATTCCACTTTCCATGGTGACTGAAACATTTACTACCTCAGTTTACCGCAAGCAATGCTCTCGATTACAGAGAAAAATCACGAACAGTCAAGGATTCGTTGAAAACAAATCGCATAATTTGTCAAAGGAATGTTCATCCTAACACAATGAATTTTATTTATGATCGTTCACCATTTACTCCAATGTAGAAAGAACCATTAGCTGCTTGAGTACCTTGGTTTGACTGGTTTCACGTATTTCGCCCGCTAAGAACATTTCATCTACAACGGAATACACCTTGTAAAAATTGAAGACAAGATCTAATTCACATACGTTGTGGAAATATTCATTCAAAACCTCTACAAAGTTATGAATGGCCTCCAAATACATCAAATTGTTATCAGTCACATCAACACAAATGCAAAAATACAGTCCTGCGTATCGTCGGTAAACAATTTTGAAATTTCGAAATTCTACGAAATTAGTATGCTTCGCATCTCGAACAGTGACGACGGCATGAACCTCTTCGATCAACTTCTGTTTCTCATCATCGTCAAAATGCATATACCACTTAGCAAGGCGAGTTTTTCCAGCTCGGTTTTGAATGAGGATGAAACGAATCATGTCCGACCTGCAAAACGGAAAATCATGAGTTAATGTTTGACAATTCAAACAGGAAAACGTCCTTTATACTTTCGGAAAATACTTGGATCAAAAACGAATTTATTAGAAATTTTCTATTTTATTTATACATTTCATATTATTTTACATATTTATTTTATTATGAAGAAACTTTTTGCTTCTTCATTAGATCCGTCTAAGGGTGATATATATATATATATATATATATATATATATATATATATATATATATATATATATATATATATATATATATATATAAACACAGAATTCAATCAACATTTTAAAAATGTAATTTGTATTTCAGAATATTTTCTAATACAAGAAGTGGTAGATATATAATTGATTTAATTAAACGACATTCCATAGACAATAGGCTCGTGCTTGTTCATGGATAGTCGCATTTGGTAGATGCGTCAGGAAAATGACGGTAACTAAATGAACCAAAACAACATAATGTAAGAAATCAAAATCTACACGATAACGATAACCTATCTATGTAAAATAAAGAAAATAGCGACTAATTATCTGTAAATTGCACCATGTTTGACAGGGTTCGCACAGCTTTATGGAGGCCAAGTTCACAAACTGTCACAACTCCTTTATTCGCTGATGTAATGGGGTAGATGCTATTTCGGCAAGAGAAGACCCTAACAACTGAGTTACAGGACATTTCTGCTGAATTATGATTGAAATTTAGGCCACCATTCCACTGGCTGTAATTTAATTCATTTCATATATTGACGCATCATGAGAAAAGCATTGCAATAAGAAATCCGCCGCACATTCTTGCCTCTATATTCGAAATATAATTGCAGCATGTGATATTTGTTGATGGTAAACCAAGCAACAACTCACATTTGCTGATAGAAAAAGCATTAAAAATGTAGATACATAAAGCAGAATTATACATTAAAAAATGTTTGATCGAACAATCTCGATTACAGAAACGAAATATGATAGCAAACCACGATGTACATGAAAAGAACACGTATATGTAACAGTGTACACACAGCGATGTGTATGCAATGCATGTTCTTGAATAATTGCTGACTTAGACAGTAAGATATACATTCGCTGTTAGAAAACATGCATTTGAAGCTTTTGAAATAAAATCTAACTATAAAACACATGCTTGCATCAGAGCAATTTGATCGGACAATCTGCATGGATGACACTTATAATAGCATCAATAGCACAAGCTAATAGTATAAATAATCCATGTCTAAGTATTAACTCACTCAATTGTTACAAAACAATTGCATATGGGGGCTGAAGCTTTTAAGAATAAGCACCACTATTTTAACAATATACATCACTTCAAACAGTTTCTTCATCTTTTCATTCGTCATCTTCAACTTTCATCGCTTTATTGTCTGTCGTTGGCCACAACAGTTCAATATTACTAGCAATGTGCGAGCATATGCAGATACATGATAGCAAGACAATGCAAATAGATTTTAAGATTAGATGCCGAACACTATTTAGGGACTTACATATTGTGGTAGGTAGGCAAAGATCAATTAAATGTCAGCAGAAAACTGTTTCTAGGACTGTCACTTTTCCTTGCTTTCTAGATCTTGAAGTGCTCGAGTGATTGTCTTTTTCTGTTCGATTGTCAAGGAAGTCGACTGTCTACTTTCAACAACTTCGATCAAGAATACATACCGGATTTCAAATTTTCTTGGTGTTCTGAATCCTCATCTTGAATTTGCTCCTCCGCCATTAAGATGGCTAGGTAGTAAGTTTATTTCTTTTGCTACTTCGTCATGTAAAGAAACTTAATTTTCAAGCTTCCTTTTCAGGTCAGACTCTATTCCTTTTCTATCCTAGCGATAGCCTCTTTCAATTTTCTTTTCAAATGCTGCGCTCTACCTTTGAAAGGATTATTTGACTGAAAGTATCAAGGAATTGGTGATTTTGTTGTTCATGAATCCGCCTGCTCAAATGCATGAGTCCCTGATATTGCGAAGCGCCGCAAGCGTTTCGTCATCCAGAGAGCCCCCGTGAACATCTACGGTGGCTTTATTCAGCGAAAAGCTTGATTCAGGGACCGCATTACCGTGACTAAGGATCAGTAAACAACTTGCTAAATTTGATAGACACCTGTAATTTGGATTTCTGAACTCATCTGTGATTTTTGACATCGCTTCCCAATATTGATCGATTCTTCTTTCTCCTACCGGATCTTCAGAGAGATCATTTAGATCATGCTCTTCATGAGCACTCTTCCTGTATGAAGTTTGAGGGATTCCTAAAAATTCATTCAGTGACATAGAAGAGAAATGAAACGACGACATATTGTTTTCAAGCTGATAGAGTCTCCATTCCTTCATCACTTCATTGCAGGTATCTACTCTTGATCCAGTTCCTGATTGCGTGGCAAATCATTGAAAGTGTTCAATACAGATTTCCGCGGCTCCAGAATTACTTTGGACAATCTTGATATTGAGGACCATGACGTTGTCTGGGTTAATCATCGTTGCGCCTTTCAGCACCATGAATCAAAGGGAGAGAATTTTAATAGGTTGCTGACAACTACGTGTACAGCGAAGATATAGAAGGTTATCAACAGAGATACATGTATTCTTAAATTTTTCCATGTCATTTTCACAAACTTCATTATTCATCAAAAACGACATAGTTTTCGTTCGAACATCGTCTTCGTGGCAAGCTTCTATTTTCAGGCTTTGTTGCATCAAGTTTTGCCAAAATTTTATTACTTCTATGTCTTCTGCGTTTTGTCGGATCCTGCCAGAAACTTCTTGATAAACTTCTGCATCAATTCCAGCAACAGGAAAGTCAATGCTAAATGCAAGAAATGAATCAGTGATCCATGTAACTTTTCTCTTCTCTTCTTTGCAACTTCAGCAAGAATGCTTTAAAATGGTTATTAACGAAAGTAAAGAAGGCTAAGCATGTTTGCGGTTATGTGTTTTAAAGAACACTTGCATCTGTTTGTAGAGATCAGTTGACTGGATAGTAGGCTATTCTTCTCTTCTGTGTGTAATTAACTCCTCCTGTGATAGAATATATTGGAAGAAAACATTACTTCAAGCTTCCCATTGATACGAAATTCGAAGTAAGACTGGCTTAAGGTTTGGCCACCGCAGGGAGACAAATCGCAGCATAAACCATGCAGTTACAACAGGTATTTCATCAAACGAATCGTTGTTTTCACTCATTAGAGTGTTTTAAGGAGTGTGCATGTAGATCTGTCACAAATTGCTCGACGTACAATTCATCAAGTATCTTAACACTTTTTTTAGGGATGTGCCGATATATCGGCCGATTATCGGCAATGCCGATCATCGGCAGCTTTTGTAACATATCGGTTATCGGCCGATATCTAAAAAAATGCTGATAGTTTACCGATATTTCTGTCACTGAAAATTGCATTTTTAAATGGGTATTTTTTATTACATGTAGCGATTATCTAAAATATCAAATGAAGGAAAAATCAAATAGTTTCAATGATGAATATACACAATACACATACTCAGATAACCTATACAATCAAAAATAGATTGGACTTGCATTTTGACTGAATGTTTTCTAAGTATGCTCCGCTGTTCCTGCTAGCTGGATATTGGAGCCATTATTAGCTGGTTATTGGAGCCATGTTTTGCAGTGAATACATGAAAAATAGAGTATCTTAACTTAAAACATTCACACGCATGGTTATGTATTGTGTGAAGAATCTATTGTCAAACGGGCGGATACTAAATGGGTTAAATAATTAGGGACACTGTACACGCTATTGTAAATTGACTATGTTGCATGAACATCAATATCGGTAGTGCCGATATATCGGCCGATATTTGATTTTTTTGCCGATAAATTATCGGTATCGGTTATCGGCGAAATTTCTCATATCGGCCCATCCCTACTTTTTTGAGCCTTGTCTTATCAGGAGAGACATCAAGGATAGAAAATTGCTTTTTGACATTTTCCTTCGGCTGTGAGCATACCATCAGGTGTCGGGTGACACTGCTTTGACATAGTCGATTTGAGTGTGGTGGTTGCCGGCCTCCTTTGATGATCCAAGCCGGGACATGCTCCTTGACTCGCGTACCGGGTCCTCTTAATGTGAACGATGTATGTGCATACACAGACACTAAAAGTTGTACACTACTGATGACACCGAGAGGATGGGTATATTGTCTTCGGGAGACTTCACTGGTAGCTTGGTGGTCCGGAAAATTGTAGATCTTGTAGTTTTAATTGTATATTTTGGAAGTAAAATTCTAGTGGCGGTGATAACTTCACTTCACAGACTGTGTCAAGGGTGACAAACTGATGCTGTACAAGTGGGTTTATATACAAATTTGTCAGCGAAAGCAGCTCATCTGTTTAGCTCATGTCTTCTGTTTATTTTTGGCATGTTCGTCGCAATTAAGCGAGATTCAGCCACCCTAGTAGTAATCGCTGTTTGCTGTCTATCGATAATTTTGTAGTCGAAATTGTTAATGGTCATCACTTTATCCCTGTGGGCTGTCATCGCATGTTCACTTTGTGCACTTTTCTTGTCTTCATACCGTAAACTTCGCTCGTGTTCTCTGTAGCGAACTTGAAATGCTCGACAAGTTTGACCTAAGTAATTCTGGTCACATATCTTGCAGGAAAATTCATAGATGACATATTTACTTTTGCAGCTATATCTCGGGCCAATGTTTGTACAAATGCTACAAGAACACATATTTATATTCGATTTTTTGAAATCCGATTTTTTGCAGCTATATCTCGGGCCAATGTTTGTACAAATGCTACAAGAACACATATTTATATCCGATTTTTTGAAATCCGATTTTTTGCAGCTATATCTCGGGCCAATGTTTGTACAAATGCTACAAGAACACATATTTATATCCGATTTTTTGAAATTCGAAGCTAATTGTTTTCCAGGTTTACTAGTAATGCGTACTGGAATATCATACTTGTTTTTTATTTTATTGATTTTTCTCAAAAAACTGTCTCCAAGGAAATCAAGTGTTAAATTCACTTTGTTTTCTTTTATGTTTCTTGATTTGTTATTTCTATCTTTGGGGTGCATATCATTTTTACTATAGCCATTGCTACTTAGTCTATTTTTCATAGCATCGTGTGATTTATCTGAAGGGTCAGAGCATCGAGCCTCAACGTATCGAAAACTATTTTTTATGAAATTATTTTTCACATGGTTCGGCAACCAGCTATCCTTGCGTAAGCTTATGCCTGAGTGGCAAGGTTTACTATACCAATTATATTGCAATTTTTCTTTTACCGAGATGCTTATGTCTAGGAAATTGAGACAGTCAGTTTCTGGAACTTCTAAAGTAAATTGTAGATTATCATCTATAGAATGAAAAGTATCTTGGATAGTCTGAAGTAAATTCCTATCTTTCGGGAAAGAACCCAAGATGATATCGTCTATGTATCGTTTGTAAATTTTTGGACAAATATTGTGATCATCTTTTAATTTTTCTAGGGCTTTATTTTCTATACTATTCATATAAATTATTGCAAACGGAGGTGCAAAATGCGTCCCCATCGGACAGCCTTTTATTTGTAGGTATATTTTATCATTGTACGTTATTTCATAATTATACGAGACAAATTTTAAAAAATCTATAAGATCTGTGACACTGAAGCCGTATGTCTCGATTTGATTCCAATGTTGCTTAGCAAAATTTTCTATCACTGTTATACCATCTTTTTTGGGTATACTTCGGTACAGATTTTTGATGTCAAGTGAGACGAAAACTTTATCATCACTAACAATATTTTGACTTTTACTTTTCAATTCATTAATCAATGTGTTAGTACTATTGATATGTGCTGGGACATATTTAACTAATTGATTGAGAATGACACTCGACAGCCAATCTACTTTTTGAGTTGGTGTGCCTATAGTAGACGCAATTGGGCGCAATGGGAAAAATCCATTTTCTGATCTTTAATGTTTTTATGATCTTTAATGTTCACTTGGAATTTAGCTGGGTGACTGCCTGATGCGAGTAGTTTTTCATGATCGATATTTATCATTTTGCTACATTTTGATCTAATTAAGCGGTCAGCTTGGTTTTCTATTGCTGAATTTTTTGAAGCATCCCTAGTTTTGTAAGTGCTTGTATCCTGAAGGAGACTTTCAGTGCAGCATTTTATACTATCTTCCTCACAAATTGCTATGCGATTAGATTTGTCTGACGGAACAACAGACAATTTGTTTTCTTTCAAAAAGGATTTAGTTTTCCTACTTATACTACTGATACTTTTGTATCTTTTATTTTTCTTTAGATTTTGTGCTTCTTCGTGTAGCGCACGCTTAGCTTCAATTTCAAAAAGTTTCAAATTGTTTTCTAAAGGCTCGCTCATATGTGGAGGTAAGTTTACGGTATTTTTATCAAAAGGAATGTGCATTCTATTCATGTCCGACACTCCGCAGTTATTAAAGTGATGAGACCAACGTAATTTATAGGATAAACTATCAATAGCAATTTCATTGTCATTAAGAAAATCATCGTCAATGCGATGAGGAAGCCGAAATTTAGGCCCATTACTCAAAAATGATTTTATATCGCTAGGAATAAAGGTTTTGGTTTCGTTAGTTAAGCAATTACTATCTAAATTACTGTCATAAATTTGATCAGATGAGCTACTCCCGCTGAACCAAAATTCGTCAACGTAATTAAAGAAAAAGCAGCACTTGTACTTAATAGTGTACGAACTCCTGACACAAGGAAAAAAAGTCACTTGTCCACCAACTCCACTTTCTTGAGTGACGTTCGTAGATCGTTGAGCATCTTTACGCACTGCTTCATCCATCTTTTCAAAGATGACTTTCTTCTGTTGTACTTCAACAGAAGTACAATTATGACTATTCATTTATGATATATTCAATTAGTACTATTCATTTATATGAATAGTATAGAAAATAAAGCCCTAGAAAAATTAAAAGATGATCACAATATTTGTCCGAAAATTTACAAACGATACATAGACGATATCATCTTGGGTCCTTTCCCGAAAGATAGGAATTTACTTCAGACTATCCAAGATACTTTTCATTCTATAGATGATAATCTACAATTTACTTTAGAAGTTCCAGAAACTGACTGTCTCAATTTCCTAGACATAAGCATCTCGGTAAAAGAAAAATTGCAATATAATTGGTATAGTAAACCTTGCACTCAGGCATAAGCTTACGCAAGGATAGCTGGTTGCCGAACCATGTGAAAAATATTTTTTTTTCCAGCAGGAAGCCCACTATAAATTTTTGTAGCAAATAAAATAGCAAAATGACCACTTTTCATCGCAAATTGTACTTAAATAATTTTGAATGCAGACCAAGGCCTTTCTGTAGGAACAACCTACCGTCATCAGGGAAACAATCTAACTGAAGGGTACATGCACATAAATTTCTACAAAAGATATTCAAAATTATCAAGCTATAGAGTACTATAAAACCTAGATAAATCTATGGTCAGCAAAGACTATGTTCAAAACACCAAAGAAATGATATAACTACTAAAGGCAAAAAAAATAAGAAGAGACATCAGAAAACAGAAAGATAAAATGAAGAGCCTGAATGAGAAAGTTGACTGTTTAAAATTGGGGACCTCTTCTTTATGAAGAGGGCCTCGGAAATACGAACAAAATGAGTTTTGTAAATGATCGAAACATTGTTCATGATGTCACGTCTGCTGCAGGTATTACATTCTAGTAAATGGTCGAAAATTGGACCAGGTATTGACACATGTTCATGAAATCTTCTACCTAGATGTCGTGTTGTTTCACCGATGTATGTGATATACTGATCACCAGTACACTTGAATTCATAAACCACCGATGAGACAAGGGACCTGGGGGTAGGAGACTTCAGAGGAAAAAACTCTCGCAGTCTGGTGCTACGAAAAGAAAAAGCACAATGTGGTCTTATTTTCACAGGTATCAGCCTTTTAACACGTCTGCAATACATGATACTTTCCTTGTCAAAATATCTGAAAGTAAAAGTCTGTCTTCTGATGTTACTTTCTAAGATCTAATGATCTAAAATTTTTTCTGATGACGAACGCAATATTCTAAACCAATCACTGCAAGCACCAATTCTTCCACGAAAATTCAAGCCAATTGAAAATGAAATTCAAATATTTAAATTGGTTGACGCTAACCTCCGGTAGATCATAAAGAAAAATAATAATACTATAGGCCTAATTAAAAACTGCAAGAAAAAAAATATAACTTATTACTGCGTTTTAAACAAAATTATAAATCTAACAACTTACTTATGACATTAGCGTCTAAAAAGGAGTGATACTTCTTTTTAGGATAGAGAGACTCTTCAAATGCATTTCCCCACATTTTGAGACTATTACTGAAAAGAATTTTGTGAAAAATGAGCTACACTCATTGACTTACAAATTTGGCAAGCATTTCAAATCAATCTGTGATTTAAAGAAGAATATGAAGTGTCATCAAATCATTGAAAAGTTGAGAAAGTACTCGTCCATAAAGGTTCTTTCAGCTGACGAAGGTCGAGCTGCAGTTATCATGAATACTGATGATTATTTACGCAAAATGTCGACTATTATTTGTGATGCAAGCAAATTTGAAGAACTGCAAGGATCAGCAGTTGAAAATGACTCCATCAACAAGCATCCTATTGTGCAATTAGAGAATTCCATAATTTATTACATCAATCGCTATCTGAAGTCGCTTATTTCTCCTGAAGACTATCAACAAATTCTTCCAAAAGGCTCTGCTCCTGGTAAACTATATGGTTTGGCCAAAGTTCATAAGCTTGATGTGCATTTACGTCCAGTTGTGTCCATGATAGATACACCTCAGCATCACTTGGCAAAGTTTTTTGATTCAATCATTCGCAAGAATTTTTCACCAAGATTCAGCGTTTCATCGACTACAGCATTCCTTCAAAAACTACGTAGCCATCAATTTGAGGATTCTCATCATCTGATCTCATTTGATGTATGTTCATTATTCACCAATGTTCCAGTCGATATAACAATCGAGTTGGCATTAGACATTCTTTTGGAAGAATTGAAAGTTCCAAGGCCGACTTTGAAAAAACTATTGTCACTATGCATTCAAAGTATATTTCTTTTTGATGGCAAACTATATCGTCAGATAGATGGAGTAGCAATGGGCAGTCCACTCAGCTGCATTTTTGCAGAAATATTCATGGATCATATGGAAAGTCAGTTTTCCTCCAGTAACAACATGCCTTCCTTTTATGTTCGCTATGTCGATGATATATTTTGCGTTTTTGAAGACAAATCAAAGATTGATGCTTTTCTTCTCTTCATCAACTCCAGACATCCAAATTTAAAATTCACTTGTGAATCAGAAAAAAGCAACAAACTCGCTTTTCTTGATGTCATGTTGCATAGAGAATCGACTTCGGTTGAATATAGCTTGTATCGCAAGCCATCGAATACTCATATTCAACTGAATTTTCGTTCCGATGTTCCAATGAATTGGAAAAGAGGTTTGATGATTGGCAGCATTTACCGTGCTTATCGGCTATCCAGCAGCTGGGAGTTGTTTCACGAAGAAATAAGAAAATTGAAAAAAATTTTAGCAGCAAACAATTACCCTTTGTGGTTTGTGGAGAAACATCTGAAAGAGACGCTTGACAAAATTGTAATTCCTAGACAAGTAAACCAAGAAGACTCAATGAGTGAAGAAAGTAACATCAGAAGACAGACTTTTACTTTCAGATATTTTGACAAGGAAAGTATCATGTATTGCAGACGTGTTAAAAGGCTGATACCTGTGAAAATAAGACCACATTGTGCTTTTTCTTTTCGTAGCACCAGACTGCGAGAGTTTTTTCCTCTGAAGTCTCCTACCCCCAGGTCCCTTGTCTCATCGGTGGTTTATGAATTCAAGTGTACTGGTGATCAGTATATCACATACATCGGTGAAACAACACGACATCTAGGTAGAAGATTTCATGAACATGTGTCAATACCTGGTCCAATTTTCGACCATTTACTAGAATGTAATACCTGCAGCAGACGTGACATCATGAACAATGTTTCGATCATTTACAAAACTCATTTTGTTCGTATTTCCGAGGCCCTCTTCATAAAGAAGAGGTCCCCAATTTTAAACAGTCAACTTTCTCATTCAGGCTCTTCATTTTATCTTTCTGTTTTCTGATGTCTCTTCTTATTTTTTTTGCCTTTAGTAGTTATATCATTTCTTTGGTGTTTTGAACATAGTCTTTGCTGACCATAGATTTATCTAGGTTTTATAGTACTCTATAGCTTGATAATTTTGAATATCTTTTGTAGAAATTTATGTGCATGTACCCTTCAGTTAGATTGTTTCCCTGATGACGGTAGGTTGTTCCTACAGAAAGGCCTTGGTCTGCATTCAAAATTATTTAAGTACAATTTGCGATGAAAAGTGGTCATTTTGCTATTTTATTTGCTACAAAAATGTGACAAATAATTTCATAAAAAATAGTTTTCGATACGTTGAGGCTCGATGCTCTGACCCTTCAGATAAATCACACGATGCTATGAAAAATAGACTAAGTAGCAATGGCTATAGTAAAAATGATATGCACCCCAAAGATAGAATAACAAATCAAGAAACATAAAAGAAAACAAAGTGAATTTAACACTTGATTTCCTTGGAGACAGTTTTTTGAGAAAAATCAATAAAATAAAAAACAAGTATGATATCCCAGTACCGCATACTAGTAAACCTGGAACAAACATCGCTTCGAATTTCAAAAAATCGGATATAAATATGTGTTCTTGTAGCATTTGTACAAACATTGGCCCGAGATATAGCTGCAAAAAATCGGATTTCAAAAAATCGGATATAAATATGTGTTCTTGTAGCATTTGTACAAACATTGGCCCGAGATATAGCTGCAAAAGTAAATATGTCATCTATGAATTTTCCTGCAAGATATGTGACCAGAATTACTTAGGTCAAACTTGTCGAGCATTTCAAGTTCGCTACAGAGAACACGAGCGAAGTTTACGGTATGAAGACAAGAAAAGAGCACAAAGTGAACATGCGATGACAGCCCACAGGGATAAAGTGATGACCATTAACAATTTCGACTACAAAATTATCGATAGACAGCAAACAGCGATTACTACTAGGGTGGCTGAATCTCGCTTAATTGCGACGAACATGCCAAAAATAAACGGAAGACATGAGCTAAACAGATGAGCTGCTTTCGCTGACAAATTTGTATATAAACCCACTTGTACAGCATCAGTTTGTCACCCTTGACACAGTCTGTGTAGACGAAACGCGTCGGGTAATTTATTTTACAATACAAAGAAGTTGTAAAACTGGGAGAGAAATTTTTCTTTACATTCATTATGACTGACCTCCCGTACAGACAACTCTACCAGTAACTTCACTTCACCACCAAGTCGAACTAACAGCCAGCGATTTCTGCTAAACTACAGAATCGACTAATGTTCTTTTGTGTGATGGGTGGCATATGCTGGCACACTCCAATACGTCAATCTATCAGGTTTATTTGAGTGGCATTATCTTTCTTTCAAAATAGCCGTGCTGAGTAGCGTTATCGCGCTATCGAAGAGTCCATGCACTAAATCGGAGACATGTGCCGAGCGACTTCTCCAAGGTGAGATTATACAACATGCTTTCTGAATCTCAGTTGAAAGGTGGCAATGATCAACCTGCTTGTTGTTCAATCAATTGATTTTCGACCAATTTCAATTCCATGAACATTGTCCTCGATCCATCAGCTGTCAACGACTGTTCAATTTGCTCTGTTTGGGCCAAGGTTAGTTTCGAATGCAACGATGATAATCTTGTGTTGAATATAAATCTCACCGAGAGAGAAGCATCAAAACAACAAATGAAATGAATTTAGGTAGCTCAAATGAAGGTGAAGGGCATTCAAATGTTATAACAGTAGATATACAGAAAGTTCTCCTTTTTACCAAAGTTGGTAACAGACGACTCATCATGCTTTTCAAGAAAGTTGGCAGCATTCAACGAAGCACTTTGTATTGTTGGCAAGAATAGGCAGGCAGTAATTGTGTTATTTGGTTCGAAGGAGTTGGTGAAAGAAAAGCCAATAATATTGCATCCCTACACATTCATTATGCAGTATAATGATTTACTGCCGAGATTACAAATACATCATTCTGAAATTATACTGATAACTGCAACACTCAGAATAAAATCAACTCCTCTTTCACGCATTAGTTCGTCTAGTAAATGGCTCAAGAATTCGTGCGAAAACCCTCACAATCAAATACTTCGAAGAGGGATACATTTTCATGTCATACGACTGTGCATGGCAATATAGGAGAAAAATCAGAAAAACAGAAAACATCTTGGACGTTTGTGATTTAAAGAGACTCTTCTACTCCTCTCGGAAGAGACTAGGAACTCGAGAACTATCTGAGAAAGACTTTTTTCGCTTAAACATTTTTGTACCCTGTCTGGTGATAGAATTTTCCAATACACGAATGTTGCATTTCAAGGATGGTTATTTTACGATTGTTGTGAATAGTGCCTTTGATGAGAATTCTTACGACGAGAAAGAGATGTTCAAAACATGAACCAGTCGAAATCCAATCGATGCATCAAAAAATCCATTGGATCTCGTTCAGTAGGCCTACTAGCAAGATCTTAAGAGCTCTTGAAACTCGCCTTATTTTTGCCTTATTTGCATGTCTTAAAAGTCAAGCGTTTATTTTGGAATCAATCAAATCATCTTTATAGTGTAATCAAACAACTTGTCTCTTTGCCTATTATACGTGTTTGCTTCTGACAATCAAAATCAGTGGAAAGATGGAAGCTACAATGACAATGTAGAAATAAGATGCATTGTAGGCCCATTCACATCCTGCAAAATGATAGAACTTTAAAATTTCTACACATAACATGAAATATGTTGTTTTAGCAGATTGACTTAGAAATTAGAATTTCACGTGAAACGAAATACGATGTTCTTGCTGCCGAAGTAAGTTGTGTATGCTCTGACACGGTCCGCAAAAATACATTTGTGATTAAAGTAGATATTAGTGCAACAGAAACGGTGTTAATTTTTATATGATCATTTTACATCGATAATGACGATTTCCATGAATAAACAATTTTGAAAATCGGATCTTCCAATCAAAAGTTATAGAAGATGTAAGGTCTGAAACTTTAAATCCCTCTACTGAAAATCATAAATTTTGCTGATACGTTGTTTTTGCTGCCGACGGTAGAGCAGCTATTTGTATAAGAGAAGAAGTTCATTGTATTTATTTTCAATGACAATTTAATTGATCAAATGGCATGTGGTGTGCAACGTATTATGAAACAGACTGTCTGTGACGTGCAGAATAAGTGTTAGTACAAGAAGGATTAGGACCTCCAATTTTGCCAATATATTTGCTGACTTTTAATTCGCTGCCACAGGCGTTATTCGAAGAACAAGTTAATTCAATGGTCACAATTTTTGAAAGACCATTTTAGCCAGTGGAGCGCTTTATAAATCTCTAGATTTAGGGCATGAAAAGGCAAAAGTTTGGCAAAAGCATGAAACGTGGTAATTGTATAAATTCTAAATTATTTTCCTTGGTTTAAAAAAAATCTAGTGAAGTATGCCAACTGCAGCGCGAAATCAAGGTCAATGTCGGCTCTTTGATACTCAACAACTCTTGTCAACTTATAACCTTAGTCGAACTTATAACCTTAGTACCTCCCCCTATTATCTAAACCGAATGCTCCAGTTTTATGAGACTATCAAATGAAAGTTAGGCAAGGCGGCTGTGAAGATTTTTTCCCCGCTTCACTAAATATGCACAGATTTGAGAAGTACATAACATGATTTATTCGCAATATTTTGCTAAAGCGCTTCGATAAACCTCAGATAAGCTGTAGGTGATCTGAGAGGACAGGTGTGTATTTAAAGTAAATAAAATCAAGTTTTAGTTTGTCACTTAAAATGCTTATTTTGCAGAGTAATAAGATGGATATTCATAGTTAAATGTATTTAGGCTAAAGTAACGGCCAATTTAGTTCTCATTTCTACAAATGAAAACATGGAGCCATTCTTTATTATTTCTAGTTAGGCCAATTCGAAATGTTTGCCAGGGGAAAATGAGTAGTGCGTACGCAAATGGTTAAGTCAAAGGCAAAGAGGTAGTCCGTAAGGACTCATGCAGCTTGTCTCTCAGGACTCGTGTGACCGAATACAGAGTCTTAGTTCACCTAACTACGCCGTCGACGCTGCCTTATGAATAGCGCCGAAACCTGTATCTTTCACTTGATGTCCTTTCTGTATTCTGAAAAGCATCGGTGAGAGGCTTCGATACAACAACAATGTCTTGTCAATCTCCATTTTGCCTCGCGCTCATCTCGAAATCGATCACATCTTTAACACTGATTGATAATCAAATAAGATAGGCAGCTAAAATATATTTTCCCTACATTAGTTCGCATTGAAAACTGTTAAGACAGAAAAATACGGAAATGTGTATTCAAAAGGGATATTTGAGTAGAAAAACAAAATGAAACAAACGTGCAATTTTCAAGGAGCAAGACAACAGCTGGCCAAGAACATCAGGACGCAATATAAAACAATAGCTACTTAAATACTACTCAAATAGCATACTAGTGCTTTACTAATGCACGCCGTTGTAAGATTCAGTAATAAGGTAGTGTCAAAAAAATCACTCTGTATCGAGTTGTTTTCAGGCTACTGAGAAGAATGGAGAGGTGCAAGTTGCTTTTTTGCACTTTTTCGAGAGTTGTCAGCTGCAGTTCGCTTCCTATTTTCAAAATCATCAAGTTCTTCAGAGTTTAATTGAACATACTGGACATACTGGACTTTCATCAAAATTTGCGCAGCGATCGGCTTCATTATGTTTGGTTATACCGCCTCGGCCTCTGTGATCAATATAAAAGCGAATGCTGCAATATATGCAGAACATAAAAGTTTTGTTATTCGTGGGGTGGATAGCGAGGATCCCTTGGGAGAGCTGGGTTACACAAGTGGATTCCTTGCTGCTGCGAAACACTTTAGCGAGTGACATTTTATCTATAAGCTTATTCCATCAAATAAATGAAAAATATACATGAAGTTTCAATACATTATGTCTGCTTCTTCGGAAAATTCATATATTTTGCTGATTGTCAAAATACAGACAGGACACGGACAAAAGCATGAAAAAACAATTCCGCAGAGGAAATCCAAAATTCAACTATTATCATGTTGATCTTACAAAGGTGCTAACAAGACATCCGCCGCAGATCTTTTGAATTTCATGTCAGTCTGGATTCTAGCACAGGTGAAGTGATTATAATGTAATTAAAAAGAGAGAATAACGTATGTCCACTGCGTGACTATTCTTAAGGCCACGTGCTCATCAAGGGCCTTCATATTATTGCACACTCTATGAGACTGGAATTTTGCAAATGGTGATTGATTAAGAAGACAGTCTATTGCATGAGATCTCATGCTTTAGCACAAAAATGTCGAACGAGATAAAAGTTTGCATTTCTGAAGTTTAACCAAAATCCAATTTGCAGCTCTATCCTACATCAATGATATGAGAACACAGAAGCTCCATCAAGTACATACACTGCAGTGACTTCATCTTCGAGAATATCTGACTTTGGCCTCCTTCCCATCGCCAGAAATCCATTGATCCTCTAAAAAAATCCCTGGTCCTTCTACGTACCATCAGAATGGAAATATCCGACAGCAAGATAATCGTGCTAAACGCATAGAAAGCTTATAAGTTCGCAGCACCATAATTTTCGTGTTCCTACGCAGGAAGCGAAGACGTAGCTTTTCAAGAGATCTACTTTATTCTGGCAAACCACCATTTTAATTCGGGACTTTATCAATGCACAAGCCAGGAACTACACCAATAACATTCTGCTGCTTCTAAGTTTAACTTGTAGCCGCAGTACCGATTCACTAGTGAGCTTCTTTTGCCACGATCACAGATGTTCGATCGCCCGAGATTTCCTCTTCCAGTTAATCACTTCAGAGTCGCCCCTTCATGAAAACCCTTTGCACGATGGAATTGTCACTGTCGTTGAGCTCATCGAGACCCAGAGAACTCTCTTCCAGCAGATGACGTTATCCAATAATAACTGTACATCAAGCATCTGGACGCCTTCACTGATATTTAAGACCACTTGAAGCAATTCCGAATTATTCCTGATTATATTTAGGTGTGAGAACATACCATACGATGATAGGAATGAATACTGAGGTTCAGCTATAATCCATCGCAATACGCAATTATAGGTGTCCCAATACAGGGACTCCTCGACTTACGTCTATTCAACTTACGTCGATTTCAGAGATGCGTCGATGCCAAAAATGTTCTTAATTTTTATAAATTATCATAATTCTTTTGTTATTGAAAATTATTTTAAGCCGGCATCTACAGACCGTATCAAAATGAATTACACAAAATTTTTTTGGAAATTTTGATTTTAATGTCACGTCTGTTTCCATCGCAGCACTAAAAGTTACACATGGCCTGATAGGCAATGTTTTAAAGTTTAACACTAGCTATCATGCATTTCTATCAAGGTCAGTTGCGGTCAGTATGTCAATTTTAGCAAAATGCCGATGTGTCAAAAAGTGCGATTTTTTGATAGGAAGACCCAGGAGTACAATTATGATTTGTACATCATTTTACAGATAATGTTTTCAGTTTTCAGTTGGTGCCTTGATTACGAAAATCGGATAATGAAAACGGTTACAATGAACAGTTAACTAAACACAAAACAGTTACAATAGTAATAATTCATGTGTTAGTAAAAACTTCGTTTTTTAAGATGTTTGTTTATTTTATAGTATTTATTTAATGAATAGAGGTGTAATACTGTAATTACATATACAGCACAAATTGATAATACCGGTACACAATGAGGAAAAGAAAGTTTTCGTGCAGCAGCTTTCGGAATCTGATCAAAAAAAAAGAGAAAAGCTGTCATTAGACGAAAGCTCGAGCCAACAGACCGTCTTATTTCGCAGCAAACGACTTTTCTCTTTTTCATCAGTAGACCTACCGACTAAATTCGAGCTACGTCGAAATTCGATTTAAGTTGCTACTCCTGGAACCAATTAACGACGTAACTCGAGGAGTCCCTATAAAGCCTTGTGAGTGCACCAATAAAGCTGCATGTCCCAATCACTGCCTATCTAGTACATAAAGTTCGATTGTACACCGAGTTTCACATTTTTTTAGATCCATCTACATTGTAGAAGTAATCCTGATACTCAACATGTGTGATCAAATGAAAGAAGAAGAATTTGTGAATCTTGCTGATCGACCATTGCAATCATAAGACAACTCATATTGATTGCAGACGCGTAGTTCCATCAGATCTAATCCAATTTTTGCATGTGAAGCATTATGCGAGTTTAGAAGAAATATGAAATGTTGATATCCAAACCAATTCTGGAGGATATGATGGCAGGGAATATGATGTAACTGAAGCCATGTTTCTCAAAAAGATTCATCTCACATATCATCATGCTTCTCAATCCTCTCATGCTTTCCTGCATTTCTCACAATGAGCCAAACTCCTCACGTTTTCTCACCTTTCTCACATGCGGACCATCTCACTTGCAATCTGTGATAGGCGTAGCATTACTTTGCTACCTTCGTCAATTGTCACGCTGTGCTACGATGGGATAAAGCATAGGCCTACTGTCAGGGGCAGTCGGTAATACTACGCAAAATGTTACGTAAAGTTTAAAATGTAACTTTTCTTCAAAAGATCATAAAAGACATCGTGCTCTAAGCACGCAGCTATTTTATGAAGCAGCTGAAGTTTGAATTCATTCCGACTTCACCCGTTTGATCATGTTTGGTCAGCTGCATTTGAAAGCTTTGGTAGCAATTCCCAAACACTCACAAACGAGCCAGAACAGCCAATAAGAATCTAGTTGCTGTTCGAAATCAGATGATGGCTGATAGCTCACTTGTGGGGAGATAGACTACAGCAAGACAATGATAGAAAACCGGTTGGCATCTTATCGTCAAAGCCGAAAGTCAGCGAGTTGTTGTAATAACAAGATAGGACGTGAACGTCAATAAGAACTGTGCTTTGGTTGTTTGAATTCATTGAGCATTGACAATGGCTATTACACCGGCTAAACCGGTCATACTGATTTTGGAAAAAGTAACCTCAAATAAATCCTGTAATAGCTATCGATATCTCTGTAAGTTGTGCATTCTTATTCATCTGAAGGAGCCTTTGTTTTAATTGACTAATTAATTGTTGGCAAGCCTGAACTCAGATTTCGGAACGTGCTCAGCTGGGTGTTCGCTTTATCTGTTGTAGATATCGTGATCTATAGATATCCGATATAGCTTCTCGTGCGGCTCCTGGATTTCTTGGTAGGTCTCAGATATCGCTTGGTGATATTTAGCAAGATATTGTACATATGTTTTCTGTACTTGCAGTGACATGATATTTGATTACTCTGAATGTGTTGCTTAGTAACTTTACACTTTTGAATGCTCACTTTACTTTCGTTTGTAACGCTGTGCCAAGTGGTTGAACTGTAAGTAGACGATTTTGTATAAATAGAATTTGATAGAAGGAATAAGATCATTTTACAAGCTAGCCGGGCAGTCATGAAGGCAATGAAGAAAATTAACAATTTTGACGGATCAGGGGATATAGAGAGGTGGATAGATAAGTTTGAGTTGGCGGTGGAGATAGACGAGTTGAAAGGTAAAGAGGCTCAACTTCTTTCAATGTATTTAAGTGATGCTGCGTACGACACTTGGAAGAATTTGTCTCCTGAACATCAGAGAGACGCTGAAATAGTTAAGGCAGCACTTCGCAGGGCCTTTGGGTTGAGGAGGTTGGATGCCTGGAGAATGGCTCTATCCAAAAAG
This sequence comes from Prostheceraeus crozeri, assembly GCA_907163375.1. NCBI lineage: Eukaryota > Metazoa > Platyhelminthes > Polycladida > Euryleptidae > Prostheceraeus > Prostheceraeus crozeri. The sequence goes on from CAJQUW010014359.1 coordinate 340,606, forward strand.
GTTTCGGTTGGGGAGTCTCTTAGCACAGCAGGAGACCAGGTTAAGAAGTTGGTCAAGGTTTCATGCGTCGGAGGTGACTGCATGGACTATGTTACGGGCTTAATATTGCTCGATTCTCTACCTGCAAATATTAGAGATCAGGTCAGGTTGCAGATCGGTGACGATTTGACGTATCAAAAAGTTTATGATACTGCGAGAAAATTTGGCCTAGCCTGGGGATGCTGGAGCGTTTGGAGCAGTAGAGGTTCAGTCGCGAAAGGATAATTTCGGCAATACAAAGTCGGATGAGCCACAAACCAGGGTTCCTCGATGCTTCGGTTGTAAGCGGTTGGGACACATAAAGAAGGATTGCAGGGTTTCCTGTTACAAGTGTGGACAGCGAGGTCACCTGAAGTCAGACTGTGCAACTGCGGTCCCTTTAAACCAGGAGGAGGGGGTGACACCGAAAATTGCCACCCCCCATTAGTGAGGTTCTGTGTCGCAACCCTTGATCTGACCCTGATCAAGCGTGGGATGGTCAACGGGCGAGTGGGAAGGATAATGGCTGATACTGGATGTAGCGTTACTTTAGTTACGGCGACTATGGTCAATAACCTACCTTTGGTTCCTGAGAGGCTGCGATTGGAAATAATGAACTGTGAGATAATCGAAGCTCTGGGAAGTGTTGTTTTGGAAAATGTGGTGGTAGGAGAGAATGTCGTTGGTCCTGTAAAAGCATTCGTTTTTACCCGGCTCCCGCTTAAGATCGACTTGGTTCTAGGGTTAGATGTGATTCTGAAGTATGGTTTGTATGTGCCCGCGGTGCGTGATGGAGGGCAAGCGACTTTCACTATTGGATCGGAAATCATGACGCCTGCCAACAGTAAACATTTGGTTTCAGCAGCGGCTTGTGAATCATCAACAAGAGATGGACCTTATTCTAAATTAGATGAGGAAGGTTGTGCTGAGACGGGTGGTGAGTCAATGGTAGGAAGTAAGCTCGATCTGAAGCTAGATGATGAAGATTTTGAAGCTAGCAATCAAGAACAGAAATGGTCGGTTAAGTGGAGATGGAAAAGTGATCCTCGTCAGGGCAACAGCAATCGCTGCAACTACAAGATTCCCAGTGAACATCGCGACGCTTTCAATGACGAAATCGAGCAGTGGGTGGTGGATAAAATCTTGATCCCGTGGGATGCTCGGAGAGACGGGGAACTGAAAAATGTTTTGCCCATGATGTCTGTTAAGCAAGAAAAGAGTGGGAAAGTAAAAATTCGTCCCGTGCTTGACTTCAGATATTCAAATGATCATATCACGAGTCATCCAGGTGCTGCAACGCCTCTCTGTCAAAATCGTCTTAGAGAGTGGAGGAGGCTGGGTCCCAACTGTGCCGTTGTTGACTTGAAGAAGGCTTACCTCCAAATACAAGTCGACCCTTCTCTGTGGAAGTTTCAGGGTGTGCGTTGGGGTGGCCAGACTTTTGTTCTGACGAGATTGGGATTCGGGCTGAACATCGCCCCAAAGGTCATGACAAGAATAGTCGAGAGAGTGTTGAATGAAGAGCCGAACATCAGAAGGGCAGCGAGTAGCTATATCGACGACATTTTTGTAAATGTTCCCGTTGAAAGCGTGGTTGAGCATCTCCAATCATTTGGTCTAACTTCCAAACCTGCCGAGCGTATTGGAGACATCGAGAAGGTTCGCATTCTGGGTCTATCGGTTGATCAGCATCTGCAATGGAAAAAAGACGGACAGCTTCCGAGGGTAGATTCTGAAGGAATGACAAGGCGACAAGTGCATAAGGTTTTGGGTGAATGGCTCGGTCATTTTCCAGTGTGTGGCTGGCTCAGAGTGGCATGCGCGTTTCTTCAGCGATTGACGGCTAAAGAAGGACTTGGCTGGGATGATGTGATTAGCCGATCATTATTCGACAAGGTGAAAGAAATCGATCACAAGCTGAAGTCAGGAGATGATCCGGTGAAGGGAAAATGGTTGGCTCCTTTGAATGGGAGGATGACAGTCTGGACAGATGCGAGCAACCTGGCAATGGGTGTTGTGATGTGCGTCAATGATTCGGTCGTGGAGGATGCGGCGTGGTTGCGAAAGGAAAAGGATACGTCTCACATTAACATCAGCGAACTTGACGCTGCTATTCGTGGTGTCAACATGGCCATTAAATGGGGTGCCAAGACTTTTACAGTCAAAACTGATTCTGCTACTGTCAGAAGTTGGCTCAACTCAGCTCTGCATGATACTCACAACGTCAGGACTCATGCCCTTTCTGAGCTTTTAATACGTCGTCGTATTGATGTACTGAGAGAGCTTAGGAAACAAGAAAGTCTAGAGGTCGTTGTGGATTTGGTCAAGTCGGAGAACAACATCGCCGATAGGTTGACGAGGGTGCCAAAAGCATGGCTTGCAACAACTGAATCGCATGCTCTTGTCGGAACAATTTCGGAGGAAGACGATGTCTACAAAGTTGTACAAGAGATTCACCGGCGACATCACATGGGGTGTTGATCGAACGCAACAGTTGGTTGGTGAGAGGTATGAAGATCGATTGTCGAAAAGCATTGTGAAGAAGGTAATATCGGATTGTGATCAGTGTGCAAAGATTTGTCCTTCGATCAATCCTCACTATAAGAAAGGTTCGCTTTCCTGTGACGAAGTTTGGAGACGTGTGTCTAGTGATATTACTCATGTTGGTGGAAAATCGTATCTGACTTTAATTGACTTGTCATCGAGATATTGTGTTTGGAAGAGTCTTCAGAATGAGTCTGCAAGAGAGGTGTGTTTTCATTTGAGACAGATATTCTGCGAGTTTGGACCTCCTGAATCAATTCTTTCCGACAATGGTGCAGTCTATCGCAGTTCTGAGATGAAAGAGTTGACGAAGCGTTGGTGTGTACAGCATGAATTCTCGTGTGCCTATCGTCCACAAGGCAATGGAATAAGTGAAAGGAATCACAAGACCATCAAAATTATGGCTGCAAGATCTGGCAATTTAGTTCCTGAATGTGTGTTTTGGTACAATGTGACTCATAATCGCTTTTCACCATCGCCACATACGATGATGTTCCACGTGAAACCCACGATGCCTGACATTCGTGCAGAGAGACAATTATCTTGTAAGGAAGTGAAGCGACAACCTTGTCAACATCAAGAGGAAGTGATGGAAAGCGAAAATCCGTTTGCAATTGGTGATCAAGTCTATGTAAGATCGGATGGAAAATGCGACAGTGAGTGGAGCGGACCAAAGCGAGTAACAGCAATCAAATCTCCTGTGTCTCTCGAGCTGAATTGTGACGGGGTAACGAGACACATTACTCATGTGAAACGTGTTCCGCGTAGTGTCAGGATGGACGTTGATGCGTCTCAGAATGAAAACGATTCCGATAGTGACTCAGCGGCTTCTGAGAATTTTGTGTTCGACAGGGCTGACTTTCAGTCGGGAAATTTGTCGTCTGGCAGCGACAGTGACGACTTGGTCCACACCGGTCTCGAACCTGAAACGAATACGACCCCTGTGGCTGGCAGCTTTTCTCCCAGACGGAGTACTCGGTTTCGCCGGCCGCCGGCTTATCTTCAGGATTACGTCACATGATTGGAGTTTTTCGCATCAATTGATGATCTTTAGATCATGGGGGAGTGTAAGTTGTGCATTCTTATTCATCTGAAGGAGCCTTTGTTTTAATTGACTAATTAATTGTTGGCAAGCCTGAACTCAGATTTCGGAACGTGCTCAGCTGGGTGTTCGCTTTATCTGTTGTAGATATCGTGATCTATAGATATCCGATATAGCTTCTCGTGCGGCTCCTGGATTTCTTGGTAGGTCTCAGATATCGCTTGGTGATATTTAGCAAGATATTGTACATATGTTTTCTGTACTTGCAGTGACATGATATTTGATTACTCTGAATGTGTTGCTTAGTAACTTTACACTTTTGAATGCTCACTTTACTTTCGTTTGTAACGCTGTGCCAAGTGGTTGAACTGTAAGTAGACGATTTTGTATAAATAGAATTTGATAGAAGGAATAAGATCATTTTACAATCTCCAGTAAAAAAAGCACTAAACTGAGATTTTTTTACTACACTGAGTGTCGTGGAGTCGCTTGTGGCTGGGAAAGAAGCTGTTTCGATTAAGATATCACTAAATTTCACAAAAAAACTTATAAGACCAAGCAAGACAAAGCATCGAGTCAAGACACACTCTGATACATTTATCATGTTATATTGCATACTGAGAGATTTTCAGTCCCTCCTCGTAGGTGAGAAATTTGAGGAGTGGCATTAGACATGAAGAAAAATTGCACCGGCTCAGCCGTAGCAACAGCTGCGTTACCAAAATCATACTGGTTCATCAGGCGTCATAGCCCCTGCCGAAAGTGACATTAATACATGATAGGCCTTCATCTCAATGTAGACAGTAGCGAAAATATAAATGGTTCCTTCAATAAAATGCATTTTTTATCTCAAAAGCATCGATTTTTGAGTATATTCAAGTTAGTCTCCACATCGACAATTAACTGTCACATTCCTCACATCATGTCTTGTAATAGGACCTATAGACTTACTTTTCATTTGATATTGATCAGTATTTATCGTTTCACAGCGCTGCTCTAAGCAGCAATTTATACACAAAATAGTTCATAGGAAAGCATTAAAATTTTCGTAAGTGTCGCAGCCAGACTATATTTTAACATATCTTGATCACAACAAGTTGTTCTATTTTTCGATTTCTCGAAATGGAGTAAACATGTAGGAATTCAGTTTAAAAAACATATCGAGGCAGACTTTCATTAACTATTGCCCACATCGTAGGCAACCATTTGAACCAAACATCTTCTATTAAGCATCTTTAAGGGTTACATATACCATTGCATGCTTATGTGTCGCAATATTTTCTTCCGCATTTGTCGTTAAAGCTTTTGCTAACTTTCGGCATAATAATTTCTACTTTCAAGTAGGCAATTAATTTGCTTTAACCCCTAACTCAAAAACAGTTGATATTCAAAACATCATTGCACTTCTTTCCAAAATAGTACTGCCATTGGGACATGTCATCACCGACAATAAGCAGATTCACAAGACAAAACATCAGCAGCAAAAAATTAAACTGGAGCAATATACAAAGCGTATACTTGAATATGCTTTAATGCATGCAAACAAAGAATAGATACACTCAAATATTGTGCATAATTCAGAATGTGTTAAACATCAATGGTGCATTTATATTCTTGATTCGCTGCCATGATTTTCAGTCACCCGAATTGCTCATGAAGCAATTGACTTGGAATTTTGATAGAATAATCGATCATGGTATATTTCCATGAAAATTGCATTTGGGATTTGAAGAGTACATCATAACATTGCTACCGCTGAGTTTCATCTTTCATCAGCGTTGCTCATCTGCTCGGATCCGCTCTTCTGCCAATGCGAACTGAAGCTGTGGCAGGTAGCTCTAAATCATAGACATCGGATAACATTATTAATGTTATCCGATGTCTATGCTTTAAAATATACGTGTTTGAATTGTATTTATATATGGCTACTTTGAAAGTCGATCATCAGCCTTCCAGGGATGCGAAGTCGGAGGGCCGGAGTCCCACCATTTTTACCGGTATCAAATTTCACCGTCAAACAAAAGATACAGAAACACCATTACATTCAAAGCTTGTAATAGTTGAAGGAGTCAACCGTGAGTGAAAAAAGGATTGTCGTTTCACTCGGTGATTTAGTAGAGAAGACAAGCCTTCCTAGCCTTGATCACACGCGCGCACCAAATGTCACGTCGGAGACACAAGCAAGTCATTTGTTTGAGAACATTTCGTCAGTCGTCGTGTGTGATGGCTCCTCCGCATATTGAATTCTAGCTTGTTTAAGAACATACCTCTTAGCCCTCACGTTAATCGTGTGTGATGGCTCCTCTGAAGCGAATATTAAAATCGAAAGTGCACTCATATTTTTGTAGACGGATTGGGGGATTTTTCTGCCCGGTAGATGGAGAAAAACCGTATGAAGCACACGTCAACAGGTGATGTGCAAACTTTCATAGAAAATGATTCACAACAATGATCACCAAAATCAGGCTCAGGGCAGGCTCAGGTAATCTATAATGCAGTGGCGTCGCCTCCGTGCCTGCGAGGCCTTCGCCGCATGCCCAAAAACAATAATCTTCGTTCATAAAACAGAGGTTCAATAGTGTTATTTTTTGTTTTTGAGAGCATGTTTACGTTTACAACTTTACATACACTTTACAGTTTCAAGTCACTACTCACAAATACGTACCGAGCGCCAGCGCTCAGCTGTTAACTGCAGGGATCTTCAAGCAATCACACAATGCGCTGGCGATGTGTCCATAGCAAATCACAGAGATTTGTGTGTTTGTGTGATATGTGGAGCGTGTGCGCTTAACTCGATGGTCAGACTCGTCTTCTCCCGATAGAAACGCAGAAGCAAATAAATTGCAACATCATGAAATCTATTTATAAATTCTATGATTCAGATAGAGAGAGAGGCGCAAATTTTCCGTGTGTCTTCGTCAAATTTTGGAGATGATGATGACGCGCTGAATCGTCGTGTCTGCGTTCACCAATGGCTGAATGTCGAATCGGAAGGTGAGAATGACTTGAATATGTTCATGTACTTGTACAAGTGTTTCAAAATTCATTGAAATTAAGATGGCGTCAAATTAATTATTTTAGGCCTATGCAGTTGCTGCCTGCTGCGTTAATCCACTATGGAGCGAAGGCCTGGTTTGGGAGCACGCGACGCCAATGCTATGATGTTATAGTTATCAGAACTAGGCTATTATTATCCAGTCGGAGTTTTATCAATAGCCGGAGTCCCATCGAAACTCAGCGCACATTGTTGCGGTCGAGCCTTTAGAAAAGGATCATCAATTTTTGCTGCGATCTATATTTATGTTCTCATGGAAAAACTTATTTGCAGCATTTTTAAAAAACTAAATTATCAAGGATAATTTATTGGTCTGTGATTATTGTTTATCAAGTACATCCATGTATCTTTGAAATTATCAGCATTACGAAAAAACATATAGTCAAAGTTCATTAGATTTGATCAGCTTTCGGAAGTTGTACTCGACTGCCTAATTAAGCACAGCAGCAAGCTTTTTGAATTAAACCCATATGGGTATTCACCGGTTCCCAAACGTTTGACTCGGCATACAACTTACAATTTGCGTGATTGCGATGGATGGAATATAGTAGGCCTCCCAGTAAACATTGTGACGTCATTGTGACGTCCCATTGATGTCATCATGCGTCTGAGACGTCTTTGACCAGAACGGGATGTCACAGTGACCTCCCATCAAAGACGTCAGAATGACCGCCTGTGTATGACGTCACTGTGACATCCAAAGTGTGACCACAAACATGATCAATGAGCCACAACCACGGTAAGTTACAAAATTATGACGTTTACGCTATGATAAATGATTTCCACTTAACTGCACTAAGTTTTGGGACTATCTTTTTTAATTTCCATTCTCGAACTCTCGCTCTCTCACTCACTTTATCTCTCTCCTCGCTTTTCTTGATACTTTTCTCTGATAATGATTCTCTGTCATAGCCTAATTTCTCTTCTTCTTTCCACTTCTCTTTCTCCCTATTTCTATTCATCTCTCAACTCAATTCTTTTCTTCCTCCTCTTCTATTTCTCCCCACCTCTTCATTTTCTTCTCTTGTTCCAATTCATCATTTCTCTTCTTCTTCCATATCTCTTCTCACTTCTCTTTTTTCCTCTCCTTTCTCTTGATTTCTCATTCTTCCTCCTCTACTCTGTCTCCTCATTTCTCTTCCTTTTATTCTTCTGTTTCCTTATCAGCTCCTCGTTTTCTTCTTCTATTTCTTATTCTCCATCAATCTGTTTTCTGCTTTGTTTTTATCTAAAATCGATGTATCTTCGAAAATAACATAATGCAAAAATTCATCACTAATTTTACCCATGCATTTCTTATTAATAGGATTCATGTTTATCGCAGGGCATTGATGAATCCCAATTTTGCGAATGCAGTTGGAATAGAATACAATTGCAATAGTTCAATATCATAATTCAACGGATCTTTTTTTCGGATTCATTCGTGCCCGTACTCGATGCATGGAAATGAGTCTGTCTTTCGATGATTTACAAGCATCCCAGCGTTGGCGGTCACGTCATTAAGTGCAGCCCTCGTATTTCATTTCTGAATAGAGGAGAACTGCGCACAGATTATTTCCCTACTGCCGCCTGGGCGTTGACCTTCAATCAACGCGTCACTATCGATAATCACATGACAGCGAGAGGAAACGTGCAAGCAGTCCTTCATTTCATTCATGTTACTCGCACTGCGCATCGAACGTGATTCATGTCTGCGATACGGTTTTAGTGATAAGTCTACGACTTAGACCAAACTTTCTTAAACGACGCCTCGAGCACCTTTCCTTTGGACATTTGGAGGAACTTAAATCCGCCACCCATATTCGACCTCCACAATCAATTCATAGATCATTTATATCTATTTTCAAGTTGCAGACCAGCAGTTGACGACTAAGCTTTTGCCTTTACCATCTTACAAAACATCTTGTGATTTGGTTCACCTCATATTTAGTGACTTGACTTTATCTCCTACATTAGTCGCTGAAAACCAGGGCTTCGAATGTCATCTCGTGATCTCTGACAAGAAAATAGTCTAATGCAGTACAACAAAATGATTGATATCATCAATTGCCGGAGTTTACAGGTGAGATGTCTACTCTTTTCATTTCTTATTAAGTTTAAGTGAATTAACTATATACGCACTGGATTAGTTATAAGCTTATTTTCACGAAATTATTAGAAATGTTGAAGCTAATTCATGAAATCGCAAAAATAAAAGAAAAATTATTTTTGTCCATAAAACTTGGCATCATCTGATATCAATTAATTTGTTTCAAATTTCTTGGCTCTCGAATTGGAATCAGATTAATTCCTCCTGCCGAAGATAATTTACCATAATTAGAGGCTTTACATACATTTTGCCATGCTTAAAAAGGAACGCTGCTATTCGAACATTTTCATCTTCCTGTTATTGAACTGTTGTGTGATCATTAATAAAATACTCAAAGTTTTCTGCAAAATACTGAAGTTTGTACCATAGGATTATAAATGACAATGCATAGGCAACCATTTTGACGATCAAAATGTTGTGATGGTGCATTGATTTTTTACGTAAGTGAATAATTTGAATGTACTGTAACAATGTAATAATGTAAGAATAGTACAGGTATCTAAGCTTATTAAGCAAATCTAGATAATTATGATTCTACGATTATACAGTATTTGAATAATTGGACGATTGTACGTCACATATATCAGTTTGCAATATCGTAATGCATTCACATACATAAGTTTTGTTGAATAATATTCAAGTAAGCTTATTTTGTTGAATGTTATCAATTATTGCGAAAATGAATGAATAAATAATTTGCTTTTGCTCATGGATGTATCGGATGCAATGTATTTTTTGCTAGCCTAGATTTTTATGAAATGGTTGCAAACATAAACATGACAATATTATAATTTGCATATTTGTAAGGTTGCTATAGCAACACATTATGGGCTACATGAAATAGGCCTATATTCGATTTAATTATAATAAAACGTTATGTTTCGCATTATGTTGTAAATAGAACAAAACGTTTATTATTTGATGATAATTATGATGTCTAAAAAATGATTCCCCTTTACTTAGTTTATAAATAAAGCCACTAAATTCATTTTGATAAAATTAAAAACTAATTCTTGCACAATGCATTTCTTCCAGTCTTATTCAAGTGCAAACATGCAGGATTGAATATAAAATACAAAATCTGAAATCATACTTCTACAGCAATGAATCTATGAACAAAAAGATTGTTCATAGATGTATTACTGCAGAAGTATATGATTTTAGATTTTGTATTTTATATTCAGTCCACGTTTGCACTTGAATAAGAGTGGGCGAAAGACATTGTGCAAGAATTAGTTTTTTATTTATTTTTTTTATTTTACAAGGAGGGATGCTCCTATGGCAGTGACATCTGGTGAGGAACACCGAGATCCACCGCAAAAAAAAATAGGAGTGAACTACATGTACATTCAAAAGGATTACATCTTCACAGTCTTCAACGTTTTACGCGTCACACCTCTCTCGAACAGCTCGTGGGGGAGAGCGTTCCAGAGTCTGACAGTCCGGGGAATGAAGCTGGACGAGTGATGAGCCGTGCGAGACGACGGCACACTCAGAGCAAGTTCGTGCGCGGCATCAGCTGCACGAGTCGATCGTCGCCACTCAGCCGGTCGTGGGAGCAGGTCGCGGATCGGACGGGGTGCCTCACCATTCACGGCTCGAAGAAGGAAGATCAAAGATGAGGCAGACCAGCGTTCATGCAGTGGCTGAAGCCGCATCTGTCTCAAGTCCTTAGCGTCCAGGTCATGAAGGTCCATTAGTCGAAGAAATCGGCTCTGTATTCGATACAGGAGCCTCAAGTCACTCAGGGGACCACCACACCAGACAGGTGAGAGGTATTCCATGCGGGAGCGAAGGGTTCCTTGTAGGCGGCAAGCATCGCAGATCGTGGAAGGCAGTTCGCAGCACGACGGAGGGCTCCTAGCTGTTGGCCACTCTTGATGGCAATCTTTCTCACGTGGGCGCCCCAGGACAGACGGTTGGTGATGGTCAGTCCTACGATGGAGAGTTGTGCTACCTCCACCAGTTGCTCCTCGGCGAGGAATAGCGGTGGATGAGCACTGGCAGCGTCACGAGCACGACTGATGGTGAGCGCACGAGTTTTTGAGGCGTTGAACTTGGCGCACCACGTATCTGCCCAACGATGGATGGTGTTTAAGTCTGTATTGATGGCTTCGGCTGCTGTCACACGATCCGCCCGACTCTCGATGACTCTATGCAGGGTGCTGTCGTCAGCATAGAGGTCCAAGCTACACGCCAGACCGTCCTCGATGTCCCTCAAGAACACCAGGAACAGCGTTGGACCCAAGACTGAGCCTTGGGGGACGCCGGCGCGCACGGGTAGAGCAGTAGACTCCTGACCGCAGATGGCCACGGATTGAGAACGACCGCGGAGGAAGTCTTCCAGCCAGCTGTGTAGCCGGCCGCTAATTCCGCATGCTGCAAGTTTGGCGAGGAGTCCTTCGTGCCAGACACGGTCAAACGCCCTTGACAGGTCAAGGGACACCACTCTGACCTCCCGACCACTATCTAGGGCATTCGACCAGCGCTGGGTGACGTTCACGGCCATATCTAAAGTAGATCTGCCAGTCCTGAATCACATTGTGGTCGGTTAGGAAGTGTAGCAGTCGTCGGTTGATGATCGTTTCCAACATTTTAGATACAATAGGTAGCATAATTTAATCAATAGTTTAATAGTTCGGCTAATAAATAATTAATAAATAGTTTAATTTTATCAAAATAAATCTAGTGGCTTTTTTTATTCATTGATAATCTAGTGGATTTTTTTATTCATTGATAATTATGATGATTAATTTTATCATGATTGTGCAATTAATTGTGTAAATAAATTATAGCCGGAAGATGATGGTCGCTTGTCCCGCATTTGCTTGAAATACAAAGGAAATACTATCTAAACAAGGAATTCTCTCATCATATGAATGTCAAATTTTACTGGGTTGTACAGTATTAATGCAAAATCATGTTTAAATTCATGATCTAATTTTACAGGCGATAAATATCCGAAGATGGTCAAAAATCAAAAATATATCGAAAGCTGTGTCCCTGTCCAGATGCAGAGCATTGCATGCATTCAAAATATAATGACAATGTGAAATATATCGAAAGCTGTGTCCCTGTCCAGATGCAGAGCATTGCATGCATTCAAAATATAATGACAATGTGAATTTTAAAATGTATGAGGTTTTTTTTTTTAATTTTAGTCTAATTTTAGTTTCTAGTTATGTCTTCAATTTATAATTTAGCTTCGATATCCTCTAGATTTTAGGCAACAAGCCTGAAGAAACTTTTATTTTGGATTAGTTGTGCTTCATGTCAATGAAAGAAATTTTATATTTTACGAACTACAGAATTATATATTGTTCATATTCAATGTAGGCCCTATATGCCTACATGTTGAAGCATCTTCTCTACGGTGACTCTAATTCGATAGGCATGCATTTCGACACCTCTGATTAGCATTTTCATCATATTAGATATTGATATTCTAATATATTGATTTCTCTTTTGAACGTTGTATATATGTATGTGTTGTATGTGTATGTAATTTTTGTGATCTTATTAAAATTTTGCTGTTTCTTACTTCAGGTAGTCGTGCTTACAAAAGGTCAATGGAATATCGAAGAAGGATCCGTGATTTATCAGCGTCTGCTTTTGTCTCAAGTGGAACGTGTATGCAAACAGAAATACTTATAATTTGCGAAAATATAATTATCCACAGATGATTCCAATGTTTTCGTTATCTTCATAATTGGCTAAATGATTGAAACTAGTTTTAAGTACGGTAATGGGATGTCTGTCACGATGTCAAGTGACTCATTAGGACGTCTCGTAGGAGCACTTTGAAGACGTACGTTGGATGTCCCGGCGGGATGTCAGACTGACGTCCTGTGAGAGTTCCGCTGTGACGTACGTGGGATGTCCCGGTGGGATGTCATACTGACGTCCTGTGATGCTTCCGCTGTGACGTCTTTTTTACTGTCAAATAAGACGTACGTGGGCCATCCTGGAATGACGTCGTCATGACATCCCGCTGACGTCACATGTTTACTGGGCTACTTCTATGTTTTCGGCTAGGAAATTTTATTTTAATTCATTTCATAGGCTGCATGTCATTCATTTGAGTTGAAAAAAAGGAAGCATATTGAGAAACTCGTTCTCACCGATTTTGGAAATGGAGAAAAAGGTGAGCCATCATCCACTCTTCAAAAATTCTAAATCCTAGGTTTTTAGAAGTAAATGTTATTCTCGTAACAAAGACCTAGTTCTAAATAGCTTCATCAGGAACATTGACGGATCATTTTCATTATTGGGTATTTAAATACCCACTCAGATCCTATAGATGTCAATCCTATCTCATTCCAGATTTTGGACATAGAATTTTGATGCAATGATTATGACGACATAGGGCCTACTAAGACGTACAGCCTTATTGCATGTGATCAAGTAACAGTAAGCAACTGATTGAAGTTGTGACAAGGAATTAATTACACTCAACGACACCAGAATCAATTTCCCATGATTCATGGTTACTGATCATGTCCTGATCGAGAATTTGTGCAGTACACCCAGTGCAGGGGTTTACCTCACCGGGCTGCTAAAAAGCTTGAATGCGGCCACTGAATCCCAATTAGAATATTCACTAAACTGAGGTTATGCAATTTAGGCTGAGGATCAGCTATTATACAACTTACTTCGTAGAACTTGTGACATGATCTTGCTAATAGACATAATTGAGGATTATTCATAGTATAAAAACTGTTGATTCTAGGGTAACCCAGAGTCGCACGCATTGCAAATTCAAAAATATTTGATTCCTCCGAGACAGATTTATTCGTAAAAATTAAAAAACGAACAATTGGCTATGCTTGTTTCGACATTTCGGTATACTAAATACAAAACAACAGAAAACACATTAGACACGAACAGGTCTTAATTTTGATCATCTATAACTCTTGGAGCTCAGTTCGGATTCCTTGCAACTTTTGAAAATGTTCTTTAACACCAAAAAAACATGACATTTCATCAAGACTCAGAAACAGCAGCGAATATTCACCAACCAATCGAGGTTCACATATACGCAGCAACAACCAATACACAAACGATACATATTTCAAATACCAGTGGCCAGAATCTTTTCATATAACAAAGTCAAATATCACTAGAACCTCAATCACTATCATTTATTTCGACGTTGAACGCAAGCCGATACAGTCAATCGTTGGTGCTTAATAAATAGATGCAAAACGGAAGGTCTGATATCAGTGGCAGAAGTTAGAGAACAGATTGATAACGTTACCATTTAAACAGCATAACAGTTTCAGATTTTAACTTCGTCTGGGTCTTGCACCTTTCACAATTTTGGGCTTGGATTTGATAGTACCTCGCTTATTGCTTATCGTTTTCCGAGATGTGAATCGAGGAATACGTTTCCTTGTTTGGACAATACGGTTTCTGTTTTCGGGATTCTTAACTTTATAAATACGAACAAGCCAATGTTCAGTTGTGTACGCTTCCTCGAGGTGAGTTAGAGTGAAATGTTTCTTGCCAATTTCAGAATTTCTAGTTCTATCAAATCCTGCTGGTGTGCGGAAGTCAAGTTGCAATTCTCCGAATCGATAATAACTCATCTTATACATTAGGCAATTCAACATAGTTTTAGATGCTGCAGAGTCTATTCTATATTCTCCTTGTGGTGTAAAGTAATCCGATTCTTTAATACGCTTCGGAAATTCGCCTTCGGCGATTCTTGCCATCCAAAGAAATTTATTGATATCATCACCTGAGTAACCAATTACTCCACCAAATATAACTAATACATAGTCTACGTCAAGAGCTCGCATGATCTTATATGCTTCTGTCTCATTTGATGCCATCGCTCGTCCAACCAAAGCTATATGTGTGTTGTTCCAAGTATTGTTGTCCACAAGTGTCGTCCGATTTGCCATTCCTGCTATTTGATACCCGTAATCCCACCATGACATTACTCTTGCCTGGTCATCGGTGTTTTGTCGAAGCCAATAATATGCCTCTCGGAAGTCATCGAGTATTGTCCTTGATCCATCATGGCGATATGAAGCAAGAACGATGCTGGGAGATGAATACGCGTTGGATGTGACCCATGTGCAATGCATGACGAACAGAAAAAGAATAATCAAATAAATCACTACGACCACTGTCTTAACATTGATTCCTAGAATTTCATCATTAGCGGCCGAGGATGAACCAGTTGATCGTTCTCCATCTCTATTTTCAGAATTAGTTCCGCTATTTGCTCCTCCACCAGTCATAGCCTTCCTGCCAGGTTTTGTTGGTTTATCGTATAAATGTTTGCTACCTCCAGAACCACTGCTAGGGCTGACCGTACCAGACAATGCACTATCACTGACTTGATCCCCTGACTGTATTTGTGAATGACTAGTTCCACTGGATCCTACTGCACGGCGGCTAGAGCTCCCTGTGGCACTAGATGAAGAGCTTGGTATCACCTCATCCTTGAGGTAAATATCATAGATTTTGGAAAAGGCAATTGCTGAAAGTACACAAACAACAGGGGTTAACGTGAGCATCAATCGGACCATTACACCAGCAAAATAAGAAGCACTGATGGCATACAAAACAATGAACACGCGCTCGTCATTCAGATGCCGCACACAAAACCAAACACCAGCCGGAAACACACACACTAATACATGAAGATCAAAGAAGAATGATACCCATGTAGTTGGCTGATGCTCCGACACTGATGCTATAATCGGAATGTGGATCTTCGCATAACCAGTGTCCCACAAACTGTAGAAACGTCCTGACCAAGGAGCGATATAGCCAGCATACGTGAGGCCGACCACCGCAGCAAACACTAGTCCAGCTACAGTACTGACAGCCAAAAAGAAGAAATGACGAAATTGTGACTTCGACATGCGTGACTGTGCGTATTTCAGAGCGGCGTATGCTTGAAGCAGGGCAAATACACCAGCAGATGCCATGTGTTCACTGGTTCTGATTGGCTGAAATCCAACGAACGGTATTTGCATGGAAAATAGCAACCCGAGAATGTAGAATGTGGTGTAAGCGACGTACACCCGTCGTGAGAAACGTTGCATCAGTAACAGTACGAACACATGGAGTGGAATTAAGTTAATAATGAAGACATAGCCGCCCCAAGCTGATACCATATAGAAATATGAAAGAGCACACAATACCGACCAAAGGACAGTGCCCGTCTTCACAGATTTGATCCACAAATAGTATGTAAACATGAGAGCAAAAATTGCTATCCCTTCATTGTCGTAGCTTCCGGCAACGGAGCGGCTGATGTACCCAGGTACTGCAAAAGAAATTATCTTCAGTATAGACATGCATTCGTGTGTCCAGGTCAAAACTAAAGCATGTATACTCGAACATGCAATTTTCATTGGTTGCGTGTGCTTCTATGCACCTTTACATCAGACACATGGGAAATATCTAAAAAAACTGTAGGGGAAAAATACCATCAAAGCGACTAGCTTATATTTTGTGATTATTGTATCACTCAAAAAATTTTACAGCTCATCGAACAGCATTAATCAGCAATTTCCCGATGATTGATATGATTATAATATCAATAACTATTACTACATTTCCTTAAATTCACTGGGTCATTTAACACAGTCTAGAGAGTTGTTATGCTTACAATAGGTTTGAGAATTAGGACATGAAGATTAATGATTTCATAGTTACACGTCCGTAAATACAGAAGACTAATTTCGATATGAAATCTTGCACCTTGTGTTTATCAGTCCTCAATATCGATGTAAGCGATCATAGCGTCTCTCGACGTCTCTTAGAAGTTCAGGTCTACGTCTATTCTCCTTTTCGGCCATCAATTTTCCGTTGCAGGTGATTTCCATGAGCTTCCTGACTCGTTCTAACAAAAGGACGACTTTGAATATTCGAATGAATGTTATCCTAAAAACATCAACCTGGTCGTAGCCTACAGGCATCCTTCTGCTGATTGCCATTCATGCCCGGTTGTATTTACCTTTTCACATAAGAATATATATCGTACATGTGCCTACACACTATTCACTATTAGGAGCTTAATACGATTACAGCTGACCATCAGTAGCGAGCGAGTGACGAGTAGTTTTCGATGAATTATTTATCAGTGCCCTTATTTACATACGAGCACATCTTCCACAGCTCTTGGATTAACAGTCAATGCGAGCATTCCTTCAATAAAAAATGGATATTATGGGACCAAATGACTTCATGTAAAATTGATTATGAGCTCAAATAAGTCAAAAATCAAACCAGACGTGCTCAATTGATCTTAAGCTCTATAGCAATCCCACAACTGCCAGAAAATATGGAATACAAATCTCCTGTAAGTGATTAACTCAAAATACGGTGACATTTCTCCGCCATGTAAAAGAGTAGGTAATACGTTGCAGTTGAAGAGCCACAGCTTGTTCATATACATTAACTCTCTCTCTCTCTTATTTCTTCCATGCCTCCAAATTTCACCACCACAAAATGTAGAAAATGTAGGCTACTTAAAAGCAAACGGAGTGTCATTGGATGGCAGTCATAGAATGAGCGATAAGAAATAATACAATGACGTAAATTTAAACAGTAATTTGCGAGTTTAAGCAGAATGAAGAAATTTTAGACTATTCTTTTCTGTATACATTTCTATCCACATGCATTTATACAGTAAATCCTTGTATCGAATTTCATAGTAATACAATTAAAAATGCGTACGGAAATGTGGAAAATTCTCTTTCAAATAACAAATTTTTCGTTACATCTATAAAACAGTATTTTCAAATCTAGTCTAAATACCTTCGAATGTGATATGAAAAAAGGAAGACAACTCTGATATAAGTAGAAAAAATTCTAGAAATGCACGTACCGATATTAAAATTTGCTGTCATTCAACATCTATATCACAGGTGTTCATAACAACTTATGGGATCATATTTCTCAAAAAATGTACTAATATTGAAAATCGACACATTTCATGAAACATTATTACACGCATAAAACAGGGGAAATCGTCAAGACATTTGCAAATAATGACTTCTCCAAACTGGCCTATTATTTAATATTCCAGTGAAACCAATGCTTTTGGAGGAAATTATAAAGATACGCTTGAGTGTACTGAGCTCTAGTCCACAACATAAAATGCGGCAGGGGCGTGAGCCTTCTCTCTTCCTCCCCCTTGTATGAAAAGGGTTGATGAAGAGACACCAGCGACTACTACAGTGGAGACTTCATGAACAAAGAATAATAATAAATAATAAAGAAATAATTAAAAATAATAAAGAATAACAAAGAGTATAACAAAGAATGGTTATGCGGGACTTGACGAAAAATATAAAGGGAGTTTGACATCAGAATATTTGTTAAGCTGTATAGTATAAAAAGATAACTCTGAATATGCAAAACAGTACTGTTTAGAGGTGAAAAGGCCCTGATTAAACTTGATGAATGAAATTACGTTGGAAAGAAGCAGGAGTGCTTTGATGTTAAACAATTATCGTAATCATTGCATACAAAATATTTCGAAAAAGAATATTATTAATGAAAATAATATACAAATACTAAATATAATATAATAAAATATTAAAAAGAATATTTTACCTGAAAATGGTCTGTGGATGCTGACCGAATTTTTTTGTACATAATAATAATCGTAATTGTTCTACATAAAAACACTCCTGATTCTTCCCAACATCATTTCATTTATCATTTAGATTTTGTTGACTATCAAACAGCATTTTATTTTCTTTATTGATTGAAATGCGAGTACATTCATTTTTTTTCTTTTGCGTCAAGTCTCTTCAACAACCTGGAGCTTGTTGAGTTCAAGTAACTGATCAAGAGTAACTGCATAAGACAAATGCAATTCACATGAGAAAATGTTTACATGGTTGAAAAATGATGGGATACGAATATGAAAAGTAGTCTGGAATTTCTCTTTAAAACCCTGATACTTTTACTAAGATTCCAATTACTAAGATCTTGTACTAAGATTCCAAACTTTAAATACGCAAGATTACATTTTCCGCTGTTTCGTAGAATTTCATGAGTAATTTTTCAGGTTCTCGTGCTTCTCGATGAACGCGGACAAGTTGCTATAATAAAACGAAACGCAAAACTGTGACATTATTGTCCAATTACCAAGGTTGCCGTGGGTATGGGGATTCTGTGAGGATACCCATGGGTATGGGGATTCAGACCATCCCCACAGTTCCCATAGGCCTTCTATGGAGATTCTGAAGATTTTTGACATTCACTGGTAGCAATCAGAACTGACATCATATCACACAATCAACTTCGATGTTGAATTACAAATTATCACGCAGCCTACCCATCTGACCACTTAAAATGCATGAAATATCAGTGATGGTCATTTTCACTTTAATAACACATGTTCAATAATTTTGGATGACTTGTAATGATAGTTCCAGGTGTTTCAAGGACGTCTGAAGTGGAGGAATTCTGTAAGACTCCTTTGCTGCAGAGCCGAATGGAGACTTACAAATATTTACTCTAATAACATAAATAGTTCAGATATAATTATTTGTGATATAATTGGGCTTGCGTGATAAATGCGATTAATCAATATTAAACTAGATTTTAAACTAACTACGATGTAGAAGACCTGTTGGGTCCAACCGACAAAGCAAGACACATGAAAATGTTGAATGATTTTCGTCGGATTCATGAACAGTGTGATAAAGATTTCTCACATCAAATCATTCAACTGCAAGCCATCTGCTCGCATTGCAGTAATAGTTGTAATGAAAGCTCTGATTTTTTTCCTTGTCCACGATTGTCAGAACTTTCATTTTTATCTGATAGGCATTCTTAACTGCACACTTAAGTGTATTTCCATAAATGGTTCATTGTGCTGCATTTCATCACCATACACAAATGGGTCAACATCCTCCCGCTCCCAATTCTTGGGCAATAATTCGGTGACATGAGTGCTCGAGAAAATCAGGATGATCTTCATCTAAGTCTTTATTTATAATAGCAGATTATATTGATTCAAGGCTTTTTCCTTCACCACGTGTAGGTCTACATAGTCGATTTCTACTGCATAACGATTCTAGACTTGAGATGCATAAAGGCTAAACTCGCTTTGATATTTCACTTCTTTATCGGCATTGATGGAGATAGAATTATCAATGATTGCTACATTAATTCAATTAACGAATATTAAACGGGAATATTCACACATATGAATATGGCATTATCCACTGAGCAATAAGCGGTGGCTATAATACACGGTAGACCGGGAACATATAGTGAAGGCCTACGCAAGAGTTTTTGACAGGTGACTTTTTTGTGATAGAGTGACCATTTTGAAGTACTGGCAGTGTAGCTCAACATATGAATATTTTTCATTTATGTTCAACCCTGTCCTTGTATGTTGATGGACTTCCTACTATTTGAAAATAACACCACCTATAAGCAACCAAACGAATGAAAAATCCTTGCATTAGGAACCGCAAATACCAACTTACAGGACAGCCCAGGATTATATTCTCACAAATGGAACACGTGAAATTCGCATATAATATATCAAAACAGCCAAAAGCATGCACTTAAAATAATTTGCAGTAAAAATCAAGTCTTCACGAAAAGCAGCTGGAAATATTGTGGGGACATCAAGTTCCTTCAGGACATAAACTAACAGTTAAAATTTCAATAGATATATTGATAAATGTTCATGCTTTTGAATGCTTTTGTGAAACTTACTGCACTTAATCACGCTTGTCTACAGCAAGGAATTTAAGCATAGTTCTTTTGAAATGAATGTGTGTATATTTCATGAGAAAGCTTCGCATAGCTTGTATACATGATGTAATGTAAGCTTAGGTTTCATTTTACTTGATGTAGACTGGTTGCTTTGTGTTATGTCAGGGAATCTCAAAACAGCCAACGGCAAAAGGCGAATCTAAGAAACATCGAAATTTCAAAATCGAGTGTTGTGCAGAACTAAGTACATACTCGCATTAATATTTCATCCCAACAATTTAACAAGGCCATGTTTCCTTTAGTCTACATGTGCAGTTGTTGAATTTTCATACAAATGTGTTTCTTTTAGGGGAACATTAATGCAAAAATTGTACCCTGAAAATAATCCTGTAGCAAAATGAAGTAGGATCGACATGATCAATAACTAGGTTAAGTGCACCAAAAATCCAAATTGAGTAAAAGAGGAAGTTTGAAAAACACAGGCTGATCTATAGCCGATTTGTTATAAAAGCAAGGAAATAACGACAATGTCATCATACTATTAAAACGAAACATTTTGAGATGGAATTACGTTTACGGTAAACTGCGTTATGGCAGTTTTATGGAAATAGGGTTTCATGTCTTATGAATCATTAAAGAATTAAGAGTGGAATGAGAAGATCCTATGTAAACTGCACGTGTAAGCTGGCAGCAGACGACAAAAACTTGCGAATCAGTAGAGTAGATAAAGAACACCACTCTGCTAATGCAACCAAATGATTCAGGCAAATGTAAATTTGCACGTCAAATACGCGTGCATAGCGGGCTCTATTCCTTACTTTAACGAGCATTTAGTTTTACAATAATTTCTAGGTGACAGGTCATAATCAAGGCTCAATAATGATGGAAAATGGCTGCTATAATTTTAAAGAGCAATAGGCCTATACTGTAGCAACGAAAAGTCATAAAAGTCACAACATGCAGTTAGAGACTTTCTTCAAAGACTCCCATTCCACATCTCCGGAGTCAAATACGGCCTTCGGATTGTTGAATGATGTGCAGAAGTTCCACTGAGATGGAGATATTGGACATCAATCATTCTATACGAACAAGAGCAACATATAATCAGGGACTTATCCTTTGGGGGTGTGGGGATTCTGTGTGGATACCCACAGGGTTTTCTGTGGGTATGGGGTGGGTGGGGATTCAAATATCAATCTCCACGGCAACCCTGCCAATTGTACAAGATGAGATTCCTGCAACCGAGACACAGCATTTCAGACGCATTGCAGAAAATTCATTAAATCATAAAAATCACTATTAGGAACTCCAATTTCACATTATCAGTTTTAATGGTCGCCCGCAAATAATATGAAGTTGAAATTGACATGATGTCGAAAAAATGAAGTATACTTAAAATATGACCTAGCATGCGTTTTAGTCCAAAAATAATTCATATTACTGGTAGG
This sequence comes from Prostheceraeus crozeri, assembly GCA_907163375.1. NCBI lineage: Eukaryota > Metazoa > Platyhelminthes > Polycladida > Euryleptidae > Prostheceraeus > Prostheceraeus crozeri. Next base: position 362,511 of record CAJQUW010014359.1, read on the forward strand.
AGAAGAATCCACTATAAATAAGGATAGACGGTATTTCAAATTCCTCCACTAAAGCATCGATGTCCATATGTGAAGAATTTCATATTCATAGATAGTGTGAAACCACATCCATAAATATGAATGGTTGTTTTTCTTATCATTTGACCACAGCGATACGGAGTTTTCCACTTAATATACCCCTCCACTTAGCATGCCCGGGTATATCAATTGGAAATTAGTGCCAGTTAATATACCCCGGTATATTAACTCGCGCCAAACTTTCATTATGTCCATGTAACATTCAACCATTTTCTTGGACATAACATTTCTGATAATTTTTGTAAATCAAGCAATCATCTTGGTGTCTCATGTGATCACAGCGGAAGAAGATTAGACGAAGGAATAAGTCTTATTACCTGTATACTATACGGTTTTCAAAATCCCGACTTTTTCTGATCCCGGGATTAGCAGGCTCAATTTATTGACCGATAGTATGCGTAGACTTGCGTAGGCTGGACAATACTAGGCGTTGTTTTAAATTCTTTGACGAGTATCTTGAACGATACACTGTACAACACAACTACATCAGATAGACATGTGCCTTCATGTCCATGAATTAATAATAACTTATCTTTTCACATGCTGACAAAAACTATAACAATAAGTAGATCTGGTTATCGCACACAATATACGTTGTGGCATTAAAGCCCGGTATGAGATTTTCAAATCGAAATGTAAATCCCGTGATTTTTCTGACATCTGGTAAAAGCCCGATATTTTGTACTAATCATAAGATATAAGTAATTATAATAATTCATTAGATATTATTACGCCTATATGTATAGCGCTTCTCTCGACTGCCTGAGCATATTTTTGTTTTTTGATATCAATGAATTGGTTGCGATAAACAATAAGTATATCATTCTATGCAGTTCTATATGGAAGTATCTCTGTCTCGAGCTTGCAAGTGTCCATTGTTAAGGTGACCGTGGGAAGTCCATATTTAGTTCTTGTATCGCGTTAACATTATTATTTCACACATTGCATCTGTTAGTCAATGTTCCTTGTCCATAACGTTGTTATTCAATCTTCATACAGCTCCTAACTGCCCAAAGAACGAATGTTACCTAATCCCGGGATTCAGAATCCCGTAAAAATGCGATAATCCCGGGACTCTACTGTAGGGGCCTACACCTAAGAACTGTTACTCTGTTATTCAGATTTTATTCAGATGCTTGTTGCGGTATTGCTCATTTTATACCCTAATAATTGTAATAAATTACATTCAAATTGTGAATTTGTTTTCATTACAGTTTCGTTTCAAGCTCATATGTATCAAATTATAAGCACAAATTATTGTTGCTTTAAGTGACGGATTCCATCTCATATATTAAATATGCTTACTTTGTGGTGTTTCCACTTAATATACCCGGGTATATTAACCTGATACAAACTTATTCTGCAATTTCGTCATTTTCCAGTTATATACCGAGTATTTTAAGTGGAAAACTCCGGTAATACGATAGTTTATTGTGATTTTGAGAAAAATGAGGATTGTACTTATTTTGCACAGCATTGTGTGCATAACAGACCTGAAATTTCAAACCACAAGCAAATGGTCTTTCGATTTGTCTTCATCTAATTTAGATTTGTTTTCAAAATAAACTTATTCTGCAGCCTACAATACTCGATGCATCAACAAATAATCTAATTATTTTAAATTATACATAGAATGAATCATTAACCCTATCAGGGTGCTACTGATTCCTCAATGTTGAGTTAGCATGAGAAACTTGCAAGCATTCAGTAAAAGTGTACACATTGGAAGTAACTAATTTTCCTTACTTTCTTCGCCAAAAGCAATACTTTCAACTTGGTTATTGCGTGCATTCAGGACAAGCAAACAAGTCAATCAACCGCGAGGGTTTTGTCAAATCAATATTTATAACGCCAACGTGTCAATAACTGTAAAACTTGAGCTTCCGACATATCATATTATCATGAGACTACATGAAGTTAGCCTGTTATAGGACAGCAGGATAACACAATGAATGTTATGCTTAGGTGAATATAAGGAGTTATTGCTTGGAGAAGCAACTTAAGGAGTTAATTTTCTCAAAAGCATAGGCGGATAGTCTTCAGAAGCTTAAGTAGACCAAAGAAAATGGCAATTAAAGCACAATAAACAACGTCCAATTTGCTGAAATTTAAAGAAGACAAGGGTCGAGTTGTTGTTCATCTTTCATCGAAATTCTAATTGCAAATCCTATTTGTTGTCACTGAAACGGTGTTGAATAGATAGATTGCGTGCGGATCAAGTTTTGCTGTGGAAAATATGTCGATCAATTAAAATGTATGTAAAAATGATACGAGACTGGGGTGAATGCGGGACTGGTACTATATTTCTTGACAAACGAATTTTCATGAGGTCACTTAGAGTGGATGCACCGAAACTATCTAAGTTGAAGATACTTATGACGTGCATGTGCTCATACTGTATTTGGCACGCAGGCTTGAATAAGGAAATTTACAATTTCCAGAATTTTTTGTTTATCATTCATTACTTCTACATCCTACTGATAGGCACAATTCGTTCAGAATTCTTGGTATTAGCACTTAAAGCGTGACTGACTCAGCCGCTTAATCTTTCTAGTCTTGTTAACGACGCAGCCACTCCCCTTAATCGTCCGATCAGAGCAGTCGTCTATTGACACAATTGATGTACAGGGATTATGACTCATGCAATAAGTTTCAACTTCATAGAACTGAAGGCGTGCACATCGCAAGTTCGCCATTGGTATAAAATTTGGGTTTTTTTGTCGGTACTGATCGTCAAATGATTATGCGTGAAACATAAGAGCTAATTTCTACGTCTCCTTGCTTGGACACTTTTATGCAGGAGAGTAATCGGCATTGATTTATTATAGAGCAACTCTGAAGTGTTGGATCTCCATTTCACCCTGACGATCTGTTAGCAGTCAAAACTAATCAAAGTTCTGTGGACTTCAGCATGGAGAAATGTGGCAATATAAAACTAAGAAAACTAATAGACTTAACAAAAAAAATAAAGCACGTATAAAAAGCGACAAAACAAAAAAATAACGATAAAATGCGAATTTCGTTGTCCTCTAATGCAAATTTTCTTCGCGAAAGAAGTCCGGTCCAGCAGATTGTACAAGTAGTGGACAACCTATGATCCGCATACTGTGTAATTTTGTTGGACCAACGATCGAGGCTCAGCAGCAAAACTTACACTACAAGCTATAACTGGACCTGTTGAGCGAGTGACATCTGTTGGAATGAGTTAAATGAAAAGCAAACAGCTTCATACACCTAATGATGGTCGCGTTCAGTAGCTGAAGGCCTATTGGACCACAAATATAAATAACTTTCACAGTCCATTGTTTCTCCCTGATACTTATTAAGCATCCGTTAATAAATATTATACTATTCCCACTTGAAACTCGTCCACTTATAAGATGGAAACAATTCTGACGGTATGAATAATAAACATCGGCATATCAAAACTGTGCGTCCAACCATTCAGTTGGTGAACCTAAAAACTGATTGCTGTGGAATAAGAGATATGACTGAATGATAATTTCATTGATTTCAATAAAAATGATAAACAATAATACAATAGTGCAATTCAAATTTACAAACTTAAATTTTTGCGTAGAAATGATGCTGCAGTATCATAATCGTTGATGACCCACGTATGATAGTATCAAAAAGATTTTACCAATGACTTTGCTAGAATCAAACAAAGTGTACTATCATTTTTGACTTTATGGGTTGCGTGTATTTTAGTCAGAGATTTTCTCATTCCTCCTCGTGATGATGAGTTGGAAATTTCATATTTACTGATTTCATTCATGATTCATGCTCAATTCTGAAACGAGTCAGTTAAGAAGCATCAATTATTTAATCGATGTGCTATACATTCAAGTGGGACTGTCGAGATTAACTCCAGTTACACACTCAAAGTACACCGATTTGCATTTCATTCAACTTTCTTATGGACTTTAGAGTTGATTCACAGCAAAGAAAATTGACTGTCGAATATCCATTTCAACACTGAAATCTTTCTGACTGACTAATAGCGGGCTTACCAGATAGTCATGATGATTTTTAACTTTGCAAATAACAAAGAAATTCTGTTTTGCTGATAAGACTTTCAGATGACATTAATTAATCCTTTAGAGGTCAGAATTATACGAACAATCACGAAAATTTCTTTCAAATATAGTTCACCACACTTTTTTTAATGTCCTGACATTTTATCTTGCATTTACAAATAACTGATCATCACAGGTATCAGCTTGATATCATGATGCCAACGTTGCATTATTTCAGCTGCTTTCCCATCAATTTTTCGCATTAACTGCGACCTAACTTAATCTATATACTGACCTCCAATGATGTTACTAACGAGTATATTTTATTACGAGCGGATTTGAAGTAGGAGTGATATATTTGCATTCAGTAATTATTCATGAGCTTTATTGTTGAAATAGTCTTTCAAACACAAGCAATGATTATTGTTCCCTAAAATGATAGCTGAGAAGCCAAACAAGTAATATTGATTGACAAAACATTGATTATTGATTTTTACAAGTGAACGTGCCAGTAGCCGCGAACTTAGGATATACATTCGAATGTGTAATCAGTGGGATTACACGTAACTGCAGTGACATTGCATGTACGAAGTAGCTGTAGAAATTATGAACTGACAGCTCAGTCATTACTAGCGCAGTTTCAAATTAAGACGACCTCGACGTTTTACCTGCCGGTGATCTCGATTTAAAAGAAGATCAAGGTTAAAGTCATGAAGTTTTGAAAAACTGCAATTCATTGGATTTCTGACAGTTATAGCCAAATTATTCATTGGTTCTTTATCAACATCTAGTAGTTGGCTGAATTTGCGAGATTATCGATCGGAGACATCTGGCTCTCGATAGCAGGTTGTTTCACTCATAAAAGCAAGACTTTAACGTTTATGTTGACCTCTGATTCTCGGTTTAACATATTTTGATATGAATAGTACCACTTCCAGCACCAGGGTAATCTATAAGCAAGCACGAGGTTTGGAAAATACAAAACGGATGTAGTAGAATCGATTTTATGTGTGACACCGTTATATTCTTCAATCGCATTCTTTGCGGTTACTTATGTACCGCACAACTAGAGCTAAATGCTGCAGAAACGCTCATGTTGATTGTTCTTAATTAGTAAGTTTGTGCAGTTTAGTTGTGGACGGCTTAACTCATTATAGTCCGGCAGCCAGAACGAGTTTCTGCAGAGAACGAGGCCGAAATTGAGACTTTCACAGAATGATGTCCACCCTATGCCTACTACAAATCGGCACGTCTGCCGAGTTCTAGTGAGTTCCTCTTCTTGTCAGACAGGATCAAAGAAAAACACATGTAAATCCAATGGGACGCAGATTGCAGTATTTGGCCAAAATGAAATTTTGTATGTTTTCTCTGATTAAACGAAAAGTACTTAACCCAGAGTTATAATTTTTGGCATGGAATGTCCTTTGGTCATTTCCCATAATGTGCATGTGCTTTTATCATGCATCTAATCGCCAATGCATGTGAGAATATGGTTGAATGGGGATAAAGTAGCTTAAAATGTTTGTGTTTGCCGACATTAAGAGGCTCGCCAAATTTAAATGGGTTTAGCTATATAGACAGGGGTGTATGAAAATAAAAGGAAATGACCTGAGGACATTCCATGCCAAAAATTATAACTCTGGGTTAAGTACTTTTTGTTTAATCAGAGAAAACATACAAAATTTCATTTTGGCCAAAAACTGCAATCTGCGTCCCATTGGATTTACATGTGTTTTTCTTTGATCCTGTCTGACAAGAAGAGGAACTCACTAGAACTCGGCAGACGTGCCGATTTGTAGTAGGCATAGGGTGGACATCATTCTGTGAAAGTCTCACTTTCGGCCTCGTTCCCTGCAGAAACTCGTTCTGGCTGCCGGACTATTACGGGCAGGAACAGAACTGATTTTTAGACAACAATGACTGAAACTTAATATTTTAATAGCGTCACCAAAAGCAAATGAGCACATGCAAGCACACTACAAAACCTGACGAGATCGATGCTTAAGAGTGCAGGAACATGCGATATGACTGACACGTTAATTTTGTATTCTTTCTCGTGAACGACAATTTTCGTCCATCGTGCCGATAGTTTCCAATTCTGGGAGGCTTGACCACTAAATTATTGCATCCGACTGATTCCAAAGAAACATGTAGGGTTGCTCATCATGTTCATTTGCGATGTTGTTCTCGATTGCTCTTCTGTCAAGTTCCAGGCACTCTGTTGCTGGTAAACAAGGTTCTAAAGTTATTATTCGATTATTTTGTCCATTAACCCATTAATGCCTAGCGTGGACTATAGTCTACATTAAATTCATTTCTGCCAAGAGTTCTATACCACGTCATTTTCCATTTGATGCTTTAGAATATACTTTACAACTAAAATCAGATTCAGAACAAGCCTTTTGGTATGCAGATTCGCTTATTTGTCACCTTTTACAATCATTTTTAGATGACAAATAGCAAGATAGCGTCCAAAATCTTGGATTTTATCAGTGTCATATCAAAATGACTTCTTCATACAATTTATTCAGTTTTTGATAAACAAAATCAAGTGTCCAAATATTTACGAATGATATAGATATTGCTTAAACTTGACTAAGAAGTTCATATCAGCCTTTTGAAACTTACAGCAAAATTTCGAAAGTTGTTATAGACTATAGTCCACGCTGGGCTGATATGAGAACAGACTGACAAATAAGCAATTGAGATAATGCAGCCTAATGTTTCGCGCATCGATATGTTATTAACTTCAAAGAACGGACATATATTGTATAATATTAAATATTGCCACAAAATGTAATCACATGAGAGCACTGAAGCTGAAGCTGTGAGAAAAGATAATTTTCTCCATGAATGAATGGGAAAGTTTCTCAAACTGAAACTAGGTTTAAAATCTTTGCATCTAAATAGTGTTGCCAATTTCAGAAATGTATATTCCTTTCACTTTCATACAAAATACTTAAGTAATTGCTTGCAATACAAATCACAATAATGCTTGTTAAGCGCCATTGGTTCATTGTACAGTCCTCCTATGCTATAAGCGCAACATACGAAATATCGAGGACATGCTTGCACATGTAGGCATATATTTCAATGCGATTATGTAGCCGTATGAGTCAACATGATTCTCATGGACTGAATCGAATATTTGATTTCACCTGTCATGCAACTTCCATTAATGTAAACCCAAATAGAAAAACCTTTGCATAGTCTATGGATCCTTAGTAAAACTATTATGGACTATATACACTGTGTGTAGGCCGACATCTTTTACAATTGTTAATCGCAGGATAATTTCACTTTCACACTGACTGAATAAATACATCTATAGCTATACAACTCGCCTTAGTTATGAATTGTAAAATTGTACAAAGGGTTGAGAGATCACTATAACCCAAGAGTCTTTTATATTATAGGGGCACACACATGTAATCATGTATACAGCACAAGCATTTTGCAAATTTATATGCGGAAAACCTTCAAAATGTTCGTATAAACACACAATATGCATGTAGTTGTACATACACACATATCGTAATCATGCGTCTGATTTTCATGATGCAATTTCGCGATTGTATCACACAGTTATCGTGTACACTGACAATATCAGGGCTGCCACTCTTATCAAAAATAAAAACCGGAAAGTCAAATCGGAATGGGCCCCTTAATTACGTAGTCGCGGGCCCCTCAAGGTAAGAAACTTGCGATCATTCGATATCCCACAACCTTGTGAGTTTTGAAAGCGTTCAAGCAGAAGTTGGGTCTGTTCTAATAAAGATGCTTCTGAATCCTCACAGTTAGCAAGTAAATGTATAAAATGATTACTGATGCTTATTCAATTATCAGCTTCAACAAGGTGCACTAGAATACATGACTCGAACAGCTACTATTTTCAGGAGAACCGTTTTCGAAGGTTGGACTGAGTATACTACAAAGACCCGTCTACCTCCCCCCATGCAAAATCAGCATGAAGTTATTGAGCGATTGACGATTTCAGCTTGATATAAGTTAAGGTTACAGGAGGATATCATGACTGTATGGGAAATACAGAGGTGTATAACTATGTTAAAATCCCGAGGCCGTAGGCCGAGGGATTTTAACATAGTTATACACCTCTGTATTTCCCATACAGTCATAGAGATATCCTCCTGTAACATACTTAAAGGATGCTCATCTCAGCCAATCAGAGAGAGGGACAGCTTGTTAATGGAGGGACAATATTGTTAAAATGCCAGGGACAATTTGTTAAAATGATTGTTTCTTATCTATGATCAAATGTCCTTTCTAAATTGAGAATGTAGATAGATGTCCATGGATTTCCGTTCATAGTGCTTCGTTCTTAAGAAATCTATTTCTAAGTCATAGACTTCTAGAAGAAGAAGAAAGTATTGGGAAATCAAGAGACGTCTATGTTGGAAATCAAGATATCAAAGATAGCTAGAAATTTGACCCTTTTGATAGGTACATCTGTACTAATTCTATGGATATGGTTTCTTTCATTTAGGTCACTAATCTGCATTCAAAATTCAAAATCAAAGTTTTGGACGTCATTCTGGGGTCAGACGGATAGGCATTTCTTTTAAGATAGTTTACCATCGCAAAGCAACACGGTCAAAGAAATCATGACAAAAAGACACGCCACACCTATTACAACTGAAGAGCTGAATAAGATACGGAAGACCACCATTCCTCAAAACACCATGAATCAGAACTACTGGGCAAGAAAAGTATTCGACGACTGGCTCAAGGAAAGAAATACAACAATTTTAGAAAACGGTTCAGAGGACCTTATGTTTCTATCGAACCGTTCAAGCGATGGTCATGAGAAATTGGAGTTCATCTCCAAAGTCACTTTGAACCTGGCATTGAAATTTTTCTTTCATGAAGTTAGAAAGAAGAACGGCGATGTGTACCCGGGGAAACTCTATGACTATTACTATGCGGAATCCAAAGATACATCAGAAGCGAACGCAAGTTGGATTGGAAGGTAAGACGATTTTTAGGACGCTAAAATTGGAAAAAATTAATCATAAATTTAAATTGCCATAAAGTTGGAAAAAAATATAGCTTCTATTAAATAGATATTGTGAAGTAATGCAAGTTTCCACAATGGTTTTTCTATTATTTTTATTCTCGTAGTCATTTTAGAATTAAATTATGATCAACTGACTATGAAAAATAAGATATATAGGCAAAGGAATCTGGTAGCCTATACAAGTAGATATATAAATGTATGTACCTGATTAGCTGATGTTGAACAAGTAGCATTCTAGTCTTCATATTAATAAAACTCCTACAATATTTGTGTTATGCACATGCATGCAGATATTATTCACAAAATGTTGGCCTATACAAGAGGAAGGAATGATTTTAATCTTTTATACTAAACTTCTTTTTTTGTAACTGAAGTTTATCGCAAAAGTTTCCTTTATTGGTTGAAGTGAAAGTCCTTCTTTTGAGTTTGAAAGTGGAATCAACTTTAGTTTTTTATGCAAATTTAGTTTAATTGAAATATTTGATAATGCTTTTTGATTGAAAAGATGAATTTATTTTATAAAGATTTTGCTCTATTCATAAATTTATCATGTACCGGTACTTCTCAAGGTCCTTTTGCCATTTCAATTACTTGTGTAACTTTATTGTTATTTAGTTCGTGATGCTACTCTGTTTTTATGAAATAAATATAGTTACTTTTCCTTCCGAAAACTAGGAATGAGGATAGTGGAAAAAATTACTTGTTTGCAATGTCGACTTTCATTACAAACTACGAGTTAAAAAACATAGTGAACTAAAGTGCGGTAATATCATAATTAATCTATTCTAAATCAAATTAATTTGTCATTACAGGTGTTTGATGATCCTGCTTTCCTGGAAACAAGGAGTTCGTTGGACGCAGCCATGAAAGTCAATACCGCTGCTGGAGTTTCCCTAACGAAGAAGAAGCCGGTGCCCCTGTCACAGAAACACGGTTATGGGAGAGACAATATCAAATGTGCGATAATCCTCGAAAACTCACGAGGACGTTGATTTACTGATTGGTGTTAATGTGGGCTTGTGGGGGAAAGGAGCTAGCAATCTAAAATGGGGTGAAAATGCTCAATTCGACCTTGACTCGAAGATGATGGGTGACGCAATGCTCGAATACAGGGAGGATATATCAAAAACGTATAAGGGAGGTCTTCATAAACATCACGTCGTGCCAAAAACAGTAACTGTATTCAAAAGTGATGATCCTTCAAAGTGCCTGGTAAATCTCTTTATTTTTTACAGTTCATTGCGTCCTGTTAACGATACGACCAATGCGTTCTTCCTCCAGCCTCATCCAAAGCCGACAGCTACCACTTGGTTTGTGAACCAACATCTGGGACACAATTCTTTAACGGCAACCATACGAAACATGATGGAGGCTGCGGGAGAAGATGACCAATATAGTAATAAGTCATGCAGAAAAACTGCGGTGACCAGAATCATGAATGCCACCGGAAATAAAGAAATGGCAAAAAAAGTGACTGGTCATCGCTCAGACTGTGTTTTGACTTACAATGATTACTCAACAAACATGCAAAAAGTAACATCAAACATACTAACCAATAGTAATGTGAATTTAGCTAACAAAAATGAACAAAATCAACCAACGGACGTGCCAGCTGCAAGTGACAAAATTGTCATCAAATGTCCAAGTGGGATCATTATTGAAGTCCCTTATAGGTGATACTAACCCCAAATCTTTGAATGCTTCAGCGTTGACAATTTGAAACATCATTGACTTTTACTTCCTTGTATGAAAAAAGATAGCGCTAGATGACTCCAACTGCGAAATTTCATTTGATATTTTAGCCAACATAAAGCATAATGTCATATCTTCATGGACTAATAGATAGTAGAGATTTAATATCTAGGAGTCCATAATGCCACCTTCTGGTCAGTTTTACTATTTTCTATGTACATGTAGTCTGGAGTCATCTAGCGCTCTCTTGCAATAGATATTTATTTGTTAAGAAGTATAAATTTTATATGAAATACAAGATATTTTCCCTCCTATCTAAAACGTGACATAGTTAAAATGAGCATCCTTTAAAGACTGCATATTATCGAAGTCTACATGTAGGCCTATGGATGATTTTGCTTAACTGTTTCAAAGACAACTTTCTTCATTTCGTTCAAAAATATTGCATTCAAATCTATAATGCAATATTCTCGTGCAGCTTTGTCATTTCCTATTAATCGTGCCATGACATCACACGGTACAAATGATGAAGAATTTTCATGAAACCACTAGGAAATTGTTGTCCAGCTGTTCGACGTTTGGAAGACTGCTTCAGCAGAGCGGCCTGGTCACAGCAAATATCTTCATACAAAATCCATGGTCAGCAGTTCAGCACGGTCTAAATGCTTGGGCAGGCATTTCCGTAAGCCATTTTCTTTGGGAGAGCCATTATTCTTTCGAGAAATCGAGAATGTGAGATACAATCTTCCTTTCTATGCTGTATAAAATGTACCGAATGTCATGAAGGATAGGAATATCTTCATGCAAGATGGGATGCCAGCGCACTACTCCAGACCCATCGTAAATTATTTAAAAAGCAATTTTCCTAAATCTTGGATTGACCGTCATAGGAGACTTTGGAATGGCTTCCGATGCCACCTGATTCAATGCCTTGTGACTTTTTCTTTCGGGCACGCTTAAAAATGGTGCATTAGAGTCATCCCATGCATTTGAATGAACTGGAAAACAAAGATTTGCACCGTTTTCTGCAGATCGACGAGCGATTGCGTAGAGATATGCTCTTGCGCTGTTGATCGAAGAATTAGATTGCGTTCGGGCAAATGGTGAGCAAGTAGAAAATAAATGTTATACTCGTGTCAGCAACTGTTTTCCTTTGAATCATAATTAACTTACAGAAATTAATCATGGAGTCACTAATTGCTGTTGCAACAACTTTGAAATGATTACTGCTACAATCCGCCACGTTACGTAAACAAAAACATTTTGAATCAATGTCACACAATAAATTGACGACTAAAAACTATTTCATCTTTTCAATATGAGAAAACGGAGTTCTATATTGTACCCAAGTATTACACGTTACAGAAGCCATGCAATTTGATATACTATTTAATCTGAAATGATACGACAGAACATTTGATACAATCCATTACGGGAGATAGTAAAGCTTCTAGATTTTTAGCCATCATCAGTGCAGTATACCTGTAAAGAATCAGTAACTCATTGTAAGCAAATCGTCATCCGAAATACAGACATCTACAAGTAATGAAATACATGCAGTTCAAATCTCAATCTGTAGAGTTCGTTTGCAAAATTTGAAATTTGCGAACACCAACACAAATAGCTAATTGGTGTTTGCAGTTCATACACGAAGCTGAGCTACCGGATTCCCTAGCACAGCCACCTACCGATAGGTCTGTGGAGTGAGTTGCTGATTTACTGCGCCTAAAAAGTCAAAAACGCTTGCAGTTGACGTTGCCTGAAGAAACTTCATCAGTACTTGTAGCTCCGGCAATTATTCAAATCAAACCTTGCTCTCATATCTTGTACTTCAAACATAAAAAACAATTACAACATTACAACAATTGCATTAAGAACAACTTTTGGCTTTCAAACAAGATTATGACATTTGATAAAGGTTGATCCGACATGGCATAAGTAAAGGCAAAGTCAACACGAAAAGAAATCCTTATCACTTCTTCAGTTTTTTGCGAGATTTCAATTTTCGCTGGTGTCTTCGCCGAAATTTAGCCGCTTGTATGCAACAAGTGATTGTACAAAATATTCATTCGTCACTCCCTTAATCACTCATTCGTCACTAGTAGATTTTTCTTTCCTATTTTTCTGGCAGACGCTTTTTGAAAGACACGTTTTGGAAAGCACCAAAGCAATCAATTCATAATAAACTCCATAATTACGTATTACAACTTTTTCGTCAAGTATTCCCACCAAAATTTATTTCTTATTTCAAAACCTTGATTTCTTGCGTTTCGTCCAGTTTCTTAGGATTCGCGATCTTAAAGGGGTCTCTTCGCAGTCTCAAAAGGCCACCCTCACGATCTAAACGGGGCCCCTTCGCAGTCTCTGAACGGCCCTCTCACGATCTTAAAGGGGCCCCTTCGCAGTCTCAAAAGGACCCCCTCACAATCTCAAAAGGCCTCCTCACTATTAAAAGGGGCCCCTTCGCATTCTCAAAAGGGCCCCTCATGATCTATAAGGGGGCCCCTTCGCAGTCCAAAAGGGCCCCTTCACGATCTAAAAGGGGCCCCTTCTCATTCTCAAAAAGACCCCTTCGCATTCTCAAAAGAGCCCCTCCCAATCCCAAAAGGGTCACAATCTCAAAAGGGCCCCTCATGATCTATAAGGGGGCCCCTTCGCATTCTCAAAAGGGCCCCTCATGATCTATAAGGGGGCCCCTTCGCAGTCCAAAAGGGCCCCTTCACGATCTAAAAGGGGCCCCTTCTCATTCTCAAAAAGGCCCCTTCGCATTCTCAAAAGAGCCCCCTCACAATCCCAAAAGGGCCCCTTCGCAGTCTCTAAAGGGCCCTCACAATCTCAAAAGGGCCCTCTCACGATTAAAAGGGACCTTTTAGCAGTCTCAAAAGTGCTCTCTCACAATTAAAAGGGGCCCTTTCGCAGTCTCAAAAGTGCCCCCTCACGATCTTGAAAGGGGCTCTTCGCAGTCTCAAAATGGCCCCTCACGATCTTAAAGGGTCCCTTCACAATCTTAAAAGGGCCCCCTCACAATATCAAAAGGGCCCCTCACGATTAAAAGGGGACCTTCGCAGTCTTCAAGGGTCCCCTCACTATCTAAAAGGGGGCCTCACGATCGTGAAGGCGGACCCCTTCGCAGTCTGAAAAGGGCCCCTCGCGAGATTTCACTGTCTTAAAAGGGCCCACTCGCAATCTCAAAAGGGCCCCTTGTGATCTTAAAAGGGAGCCCTTTGCAGTATCAAAAGGGTCCCTCGCGATCTTAAAGTGCCCCTTCACAATCTCAAAAGGGCCCCTCACGATTAAAAGGGGCCCTTCGCAGTTTTCAAGGGTCCCTCACGATCTTGAAGTTGCCCCTCACGATCCTGAAGGGGCCCTCCGCAGTCTTCAAGGGCCCTTCAAGATCTAAAATGGACCTCTTCGCAGTCTCAAAAAGGCCCCTCGTGATCTTAAAGTGCCCCTTCACAATCCTAAATGGGCACACTCGTAATCTTAAAAGAGTCCCTTTCAAAATCTAAAATAGTTCAAAATCCAAGTTATTTGTTCCTTGACAAAACATTTTCTCACTACTTACTTTATTAAAAAAAAACCGGAAGAGTGGCAGCCCTGCAATATAGCTCACACATGGTTCTGCTTAGCGTAGACTATAATCCACGGGTCAGATTTCTATGTTATAATGCCAAATATTGATAATCAGATGATGTAATGCTCTATATGAGGTGTCTCTCTATTATAAAAATTCGGAGAAAATGAGAATTTTTTTCCAGGCATTAATGGGTTAATTGCATTACATTGAAGATATCAGATTTTCCGTAGCATTTCCTAACAGGAAATTTCATTGGGCTGATTTGAAATCATCTTCAGTCAAGTAGCACTCAATATTAGATCCACATCTTGCTACAACACTTGTTCAGGAGAAAAAATATTGTTCGAAGTCAATCAGACTTGGTAGAAAATAGAAATGCCACCGGTGTACCTGAACTTGATTCGGCTACTACTTAGTGTCAAAATGAAAGCCTTGTCGGATTGAACAATTTCAGTCGAAGGAATTCAAATGATGAGATATCCCAATAAAAAAGGATGATTATCTCTGAAGAAACATTGATGAGCGATGAATCTTCTTCAGGTAACTACTTAAAGTCAAAATGAAAAATCTAAGGTTGGTATTAGTTACGTCATTTTCCGCAGATAAAATCGAGAACTGTTAGACAATAAACAAGCCTTGTCAAATTAAACAATTTCAATCGAAAGAATTCAAATGTTGAAATATCCCACTAAAGCAGAATGATTATCTCAGATGAAACATGGATAACCGATGAATCTTCTTCAGAACAGCTACTGATAAGACTGATTGGATACATGGCTTCTTTTTGTCTTGTTTAAGTTGACGGAGGGAAACCACGGCTTGACGATGTTGCCTTATTTGTCTACAGGCTGGCTACACGTTTCGTCCACTACCTCGGTCCTGTTTACGAGCACACAAGCAAGACTGACGACGTCATTCAGACTTCATTTTCTTTGTTTCTGCCAAGAAGCATGGGTGCCATCAAATCAACGTCTATGGAAAGATTATCTTCCTTGTGACCCCGTGTATGTCACGTTGTTGACCAACGATCAACTATACAACACATACAGCATGATTTGCAAAATCATCACTGAATCTGATATCGGACTATCTCAAAGTATTGCTTGATCAAAATTTCAAACGATCGAAGAAATCAATCGACAGGTTGCATGAAAATCGATATCTTCATCCAATACACTGACCATGACACTGACATACTGATCGCATAGCAGCAGTATCAAATTAATGACTATGTAGGTACCCATTCATTGTTTCCATGATTCGCGTTTCAAGTGAACTATTTAAATGAACTATTTTCAAGTTAGCCTTTTAAATCACGTTGCTGCACGAAACCTCTTACGGTTTTTTAAAGCTTGAGAGTCTGAGTATCAGATGAGTTTTTTTTCAATATCAGGCATTCAAGCATGAGTTTGGAAATCGGTGCGACTGTGAGATCAGGAGCAGCCCTCTGGAAGTAGTGATATCCATTTCAACAGTCTCACACCATCTTTTCGAATAAGTAAATAGGAAGCTATATTCCACTTCACCACTAGCCTAGGGCTGGATATCACGAAAAAGGTCTGCATATTTATACGAAAAACTGCCTTTCATACACCACGTCGAAAATGCTCCTGAAAAAGAACTGGCAGTCAAAAATTTCAAACCTTCAATCAAACCTCATCTATTTTGCTAATGTGAATAAATTAAGATAAGGAACATCCGATTCCGGAGCATTGAACCTATATGTATTACCTCCAAGGCTTGAGAAATCAGAATTCTGCACTGCTAGTTAGAAGTTTACCATACTAAGAATCGAACACTCGGACTTAGTCTAGCTCTTTTTTTCATTTTGATTTGAAGTTGATTACGTTTCTATGATAGTTCAGGACCATGATTGGATTCTAATTGCGGACATTTACATCACACCTCGAATCATTAACACATTGATAGTGCAGCCAAATGGCACTTTGCTTTCATGAGTGAATCTTGCATTATTTAATCACTACTATTTTTTAACTGAGAAAATTAATCATTGCTTATTGCTAAGCATTCATAAAATAAAACTTTCGAATTTATGTAATTCGATGTGATTGTCACTGCTCTTTAAGTCAAACTGTCGGTCTCTGTTAATATGAAATGGATCAACAAAGTGAATAGTCCAAAGTCTGTGTTCGATTTAGACTGATTGGATAGACTACTCTAATAAAAATATTAAGTGAATAACCTATAAGCGAATTAAATCAAAATTTAATCTAATCTTATGCTCCAAGTCATCATGCGGCATAGAAACTGATAACCATAAAACCTCTTGAATGGAAGTAAAGCTTCATGCAATGCACAATAGCGGCACAAAAATCGCACGCATTTTCACTTAGATACATTTGACAACGGCTGAATCTTTGGATTAAAATCAGTCACATGTGCATTTCCAAGCTTGTCACTGGTGGTTCCCTCGGATGTGCCGCGACCTTGAGTCAATTTCCATTCTAGTCAACTTAAGATAAATAATCTATTTCTGTGTCATGCAGTGACACACACCATGTAGCGCTCATCGTATCATCGTTGAAGGCAGTTTGAACGGCCGAGTCGATGTGTCTGACAGCAAGATATACGTATATTAAAGATATGCATATTTAGAGACAATACATGACTATCAATGCAGATGTTCATTGAGAGCACTCGTGCTTTGTAATGTACATGTTCTTCGTAGTTTTGTAAATGATCGAATATCCGTCTATAAAGAGCCTCCGAACAAATTATATTTTGAATCCTTCTATTATTAGCCATAATACACAATGTGAGCTTAACACACACTTAAGTGTGATCGATTTGATAAACTGTCTGCAGGATACACACCGTACGAATCACATCCAGCTAACACATTATACGATTGATATCATCGGCGGCAACAGACACTTTGCATGTATCGGTGATATTCTTGTATCACTATTTCAATTGATTCAGAATAGTTTCTGTCATCCTGATAATTCAGCCAACAGATTGATTTGATTAAATGCATGTACAGAATCTTGTGTCTAGTGTCAAAAAATCTTCTTAAACAATGCAATTCAATAAGTGATTTACATTCTGTTTTGTCCAAGTATGTTACTTGTGATCTCAAAAATGAGGACCGAGGGGAAGTTGCACCCTACAAACTACTTGCTAATTGGATTATTTTTAGATGGACGCATGATATGGTGGTGGGCGGGAGGACCAATACGAATGTAGAAAAGACTCAATTCTCTCCTGATATGTTTAATGCCAAGCAAAGTAAATTGAATGAAAAATATCGCCGGACGTTTCTGCTCCAGATCAAGTGCTCTGCCATCGACAAAGGGTCTGGACCAGAAACGTCGGGAGAGAATTGAGTCTGTTTTACATTCGTGTTAGATGGACGATTCTAACATCGAAACGATAATTATCTGAAAACATGGATTTAACTAGAAAAAATACTGCCTTTCTGTCGGGTCTATCTATAAATCACATGTTTTCAGTCTAAAATTACATGCACAACTTTCTTTCAATTCTTCACACTAGACTATTTATCGAGAGTTTATGTTAATATCTAAATGTCAAATTCATTAAAAGAACAAATAATTTGAGTTCGAATATTGATGACGGAAAGATCTTACATAATTTCTGAAGGGAATGAATCGTACTACCGACATATGATGACATCTGTCACATCTCACTTCATATACAACAGTTCTTCTGAAGCATAAATTCGGATCATTCATTGTGCAATATTTGAGATTACATACCACAGCAATATTTCCTCGTCGCTTGCGTTGCATGTATACCAGCGCTTTTGGCTTTCACGTGAGCCACATGCTTCTTCCTTCACATCTGAATATGTGCTTGATTTTAACTTCTAATTGTCAAATTTATCATTTATCTAATCCATTTTCAAATACATTACTATACAGTATTATTTGCTACAGCATTTCGTGGCCGTTTTTTCCTTTTTCTCTAATACCGGATAATTGAATCAGAATACAACTTCGTTAAATTTACGTTTATGTTTGCGAAAGTCAAATATTAGATGCACATATTTTCATTGCTTTTTCTTTTTCATTTTAGATACAGACCCTTCTGTCTGAACAGTCAGCTATCAATGAAGACCGAAACTGATTACCATCAAAAACCCTGACCTATGTCACCTGTAATTTTTTTATCTACTCATTAAGATTTGAATTTTTGCATCCTTTGTCCTTCAGTTACAATTAGTTGACAACCTAGATAGTGTTATGGAGCCGTGATAGCAGCTCGGAGCCGACAGAAGCTACAACGGCTTGAAGTTTTTTAAGTATTTAAATTCAATCACTTTGCGAGAAAGTGATATTTGACAATGCAGCTGAAACGAAAGCAAGCATGTCATCGTTGTATACCTCCAAAAACCTGCTGGTCTCTCCTGTCAAAACATAACCTGCTGCGAATGTTTTATCTGGATTTTAAAGGAGATCGCGGATTTCCTCTGGACTGTGTTTCAACCGAAAACACAACTGCCGAGTGAAAAGTTCTTGGCTCTTTCTCTTGATCACAGAAAACACAGGCAAATGTCATTTTACCGAAATTATCAGTTTACTTCCCATTGGACTTATCTGAGCTTTCTTTAATCTTGTTTGACAAGATCAGAGGAACCGGACAGACCTCGACAGATGAGCAGTTTCGAAGCAGCCACGTCTCATTTTTGGCGTATTGTTGGGGCCCCGACTACCGCCTCGACTTGGGTCGGGGTCGGTACGGGAGCCGTGGAAGATGGACCACGGCTCCGAAACCCTGCCTAGATGTATAATTTTATTCGTCGCTGACATCTATCTGATGTCATCACCGACTAAGTGACGGTAAAGCTTCAAAGAAGGCGGAGCAGTTAGAGCACATTGTCTTAATTTTAGCTACTATATTAGGCCTCCGCTTATTGTAGGGGAGGCATTACCTATATGTGAGATAAATCCATTACTCTGCAAAAATGCATGTGCAGCTGTTGTCTTTTTCATGAAGCTGTGCGACTTCACAAAAATCATCTTCAGGAAAGTAACTTACAAAACCAATAACAATGATCATGTTCAGACCGCATTATGATATGATACTTTGACGAGAACAAGCATACGTATGTAGTCGAGACATCGCCGACTGATATCGAAAGTGAAATATTTAAAGATTTGGTCTTCATGGGTAACGACGCAATTGAAGAAATAATTGCTAAATGCAGATATTTAATGTTTTGCTACAGGCTATTGATCGAATACATTTGACTGCTGAATAACCAAGTTTGCCTAGGTGTTTCAATATTATCAAGTAGTAATTTAACAAGGTTCCGTCGCATTTTCGGAAATAATTTTCCCTGATCACTCCCCGACAAGTTCGATGTCTTAATTACTATGTATTACATTGGCCCCATGATGCCGCAACTTCAAAACTTTAGATACTTCGTATGTTGGTCAAATCATATCGTGAACTAACAACAAAACAGAATTTTCTTCACAATGGTATCACATTCTAATTACGATAGCAGGATCCTGCATTCGTGATCCCCAGCCCCGAGTCCTTGAACGAAAGTACATGTAGAACTATTGACTGTGTCTCCAACACTTGCAGCAAACCCTGGTTGGTATACCACTCTCCAGTAACAGTGAGTTGTTGCACGAGTGGCATCGTGGCCAGATAGCCAGTCTTCGTGACAAAAGCGACCGCCATCTGCTTGGCCACACTGCGCTCACGCCGGAATTTGAGGGGTGCATATCCGCAAACAAGTGTTCATTGAGCAGAGTGCCGTTTATTCTCTGGATCGAAACCGTACACCAGAAATCATCTCCAGTGACGATGTTCTCAACATCATTGGACCGTCCACCGTCAAATCTAGTCAACATGTTGCGACACCCAAGTCACCCTAGCCGCTTTATGATCCTTGTTGAGTCGATGGAGTATCCATGGTGGTGGTCTGGCATGTTTTTGTAACGAAGACTGGCTATCTGACCACGATACCACTCATGCAACAACTCGCTGCTACTGCAGAGTGGTATGCCAACCAGGGTTCGTTGTAATTGCCAAAAGGCGCAGTCATTCGTCTTGATTTTCGTCAAAGGACTCGAGGGCAAGCTGGGGATCACGAATGCAGAATCCTGCTGCATCATGACAACGCACCAGCACATAAATGCTAAGTTGTAGTGAATACTCTCCGTACACCATTGGCCTGAACCTTAAATTACACTTAGTATGTCTTGCATTACACCCAAGCCTGAACCTTAAAAAATCTGCACTAAAAATAATCAGTGCTTTTACTGTTCATTTTTTAGATACGTATGATATTCTAATTATTTTGTCTGTTTGAAACTCAAAAGTCACGTCACGTCAAAATAATTTTATTCCGCATCACTCAGTCACTTTCTTTTATACGTGAAATTATTCTCGCACGTACCTCTGATAAATGAAATACAATGTCACTTTTGAGGTGTTTACATGGAATATCACGAAAGCTCATTTATTTCATCTACTTTCTGGTAGATACAACTTTTCAATGAAACAAAAACTTCGTAATTCTCACTTGTAAACTGTAGGTCTCCAGTTCCACTTTATTCAGTTCTTCGCGATAGAAAAATGCACAAAAAACTGAAAACAGATTTCACGCTAAAAGAAGAATACATCAGTTCTTCAAATTCAATATTCAGTTTATAGCTTAATGTTAATTTTACTTAAGTTTCATTTTTAGCTTTTAGATTATTCTACTCATGTGATGACGGCATTCCTGCTCATGTGATTTCCTGCATTTTCCAGGTTTTGCTAGAAAATGCCACTTTTCCTTGAGAATTCCCTGTAACTGACAGACAGGCAAAAAAAATCCTATGTTTCCCAGATTTCCCTGTGGCGCGGAAAACCTGAATTACTTTCCAGCAGTAAAACTGCAGACATAAATTACATCTTGAGTAAGAAGGAGACGACTTTATTAGGCAACGATGTGATAAAGAATGGAATTTCGAAACACTAAAATCATTCGCACCAACAGTAGACACATGAGGAAATAACTTACCAATTGCGATGAAACAAGCTGCAAAAAGTCCGGCTCCTCCATTCCATAATTCCTTTGTAAGGAGGTAGGTAGCGATTGCAGTTAGACCACTGAATATAGGGGCCAAAAATACACAAATCTCTCTTATGTGTATTGGTATATTGAGTAGATGAAGTACGTAATGTATAGAGCCTGAAAATGAAATATCCCATTGTATCAGAATACAGCAAAAATGATAGATTTGAATAGGAATGGAGTGCAAACCGTACCAAATGGAGAATTGCAAATCATTAAGAAATTTTCAAGTAATGTATTATAAATAGGGGGATTTTTTTCTAGACCTAATAGCCAGGATTTCTAGACTTTATAGAAACTAAACATGGACTTAATAGACCTAACCTTTTTTTAATCTAATTTAACGGAATATACAGGGTGTCCGTAAAGTCGCTTGACTTTAAAATTGAATATCTACATGAGTAAACAATAAACGTTTACTTCAGAAACCCTGTTATATTACGCAACATGAAGGGGAATTTACGAATCAAACAATAAGAAATGAATATTCGATTATTTAACTGCTTAAATTTTACATTCTGCATGCAGTCATTTTTGTAATGAATACTATATGTGCAATTATAGTTCTTAAACTTTGGTGAATTCATTTCAGTTTCAGTAAATGTTAAAGTCAATTAGCTGTGCTGTTAATTATGTCAATTAACCTTACCTAGGGCCATAGCTCAAAATTTTCCCTATTCAATTCTATGAAACTTTCATCACCAGCCATGACATGCTTAGTCATTGATTGATTCATATCGTATCATCTTCAATTGAGAGCGTCAAATTAATCAGCTTTCATGGCATAGAATTGCCATATCCCATATCTATGACGTGATGTTTTCGCTAACCAATGACAAAGACGCGTGTGTCAACCAATAGTCTGTATAATAATAACTGTAATAACTATAATAATAATAGTCTGTATAATAACCAATAAGTCTGCATCATAGTGTTTCCTCATGCTATGTTCGAAATCTCAATGTGAAGTGGTACGATCGCTGCCTATCTTATTAACAATGGATCTTCAGACTCGGATAGAGATAGTTCAGTGCTTCTATGCATGCAATAGAAGTGCTACAGCTGTCCTTCGAATGTTTAAGACTCAAAGACGCATTCACAAAGATCCTTTTACAACAACATCGATTGCAAATATCATCAAAAAGTTTAAAGAAACTGGCAGCGTTCATGATAAACCTCGCAGTGGCCTACAATGGATGACATGACAATTGCAACTGTGAATCGCGTCGTCGAGGAGACTAGTTCAAAATCAAAGCTAGGAGTCACGTCAGTTCGCAAAGTGTCGGAAGAGGTTGGCATCATTTCAAAGACTGGTGTCCATAAAATCGTTCGGCATGAACTAAAACTTTACCCGTACAAATTACAAGTCGTGCAAGCACTTGAGCCGGCCGACAAGCCAAAGCGCTGTGAGTTAGCGAGTTGACTTCTCGACAATCAGAATGTAATCGATGACATTGTCTGGTCTGACGAGGCGTATTTCTCACTCGATGGGATCGTCAACACGCACAATTGCCGTATCTGGTCAGATGTTAAGCCATCAACATGCATCTCAAAATCCCTTCATTCACCTAAGTTATGTGTCTGGATGGGATTTTCTGCTAAGTTTGGACTACGACCTTTTTTCTTCTCCAACACAGTGACAGCTGATTCCTATCTCCAGATGTTTAAGGAGCACGTACGTGCTCAACTTGCGCAAAAGCGCAAATTGTCCTCCTGTATATTTATAATAGATGTTGCCCCACCCCACTTTGCAACAAAGGTACGAAACTTCCTCGTCCAGCCATTTGGTGATCGCGTGATAAGTAGAGGATGTGACCGAGAGTGGCCTCCACGTTCACCTGCTGATTTGAATCCTCTCGACTTTTGGTTCTGGGGATGGATGAAAGCGAAGATATACCATC
Source organism: Prostheceraeus crozeri (assembly GCA_907163375.1). Taxonomy (NCBI): domain Eukaryota; kingdom Metazoa; phylum Platyhelminthes; order Polycladida; family Euryleptidae; genus Prostheceraeus; species Prostheceraeus crozeri. The sequence continues at coordinate 385,873 of CAJQUW010014359.1, forward strand.
ATGGTAAGCCACAAAGCCTGGACCAGCTGAGTGAGAAGATCACTGATATCTGCAATGAAGTCACACGCGAAGAACTTGCCGCTGGTGTTTTCGATACTATTCGGCGATTGACTGCAGTGATTGATTGCGATGGCAATCATTTCGAACACTTGATTTGAACATTTTAATCATCAAATATTGGCTTCTTACTGTTAGATTCGTAAATTCCCCTTTATGTTGTGCAATATAACATGGCTTGTGATAAAAAAGTTTATTGCTTTCTCATGTAGATATTCAATTTAAGAGTCAAGCGAATTTACGGACACCCTGTACATATTAAATACGAACGTATTTGTGTATATTTCATAATATACGTCATGAATGTCAATTTTCTTATATATTGTCACTGAAAACAAGATGAAGCTCCAACAGCTGAAGTTTATTCAAAGACTCATGTCGTTTCTAAATATTGCGGTGATTACACATTGGAAGAAAATACTTACTGACACTTTCGGGTAAGAAATTGCGATCCTTACGCAGCAATTTTTTCAATAACGAAGAAGTGCGCTCAACGGCTGCCCAGGCACAAAGACAGAAATGCGGTTATAAATATAATGCTCGAATCGATAGATTGAGATTGTCAAATTGACGCGGTTTCATTGGCCGCAGTAGCTTCACGGAAACGTCACAGGCAGACACAAACTTTCAGTGATACAGCCATATATGATAGAGAGTTCGAGGAATGCTTAGTCATCCTATTTTTCATGTGTCATGCCCATCTCTGTTAGCTTGAGAAAGGATTGGATAAAGATTGCTTACTGATAAATAGCAAGTAGAAAGTATTCTGGCTTTATCGATCAGAAAAAATGGACTTAATAGACATTAAGTTTTAGTTATAGACTTTATCTAGACTTTATTGACTTTTAACCCCCCCCCCCTAATTATAGATCTCAGCTTTCGATCAGATTTTTAGAACAATTTATATTTTTTAGAACAATTTATAATGATTGAAATATCAAACCCATTTTATGTCTAAATTCGACTGCCAGAACCAGCGATATTTAAAACATGATATTTCAAATATTTACTTGAAAGTTTTAAACATGCTTTAAAAACGATTTAAGAAACAATGCTTTCATAATGATGTTTCATTTTTCATCGTATTTTCCTGTAGTACGTCTCTTTCTTTTTTCTGATACACAATCCACCAATTCTTAGGAAGATGCAAACCCTTCTGTGCATGTTTACTTGCTTCCTTGCTCCTCGTTATTGTCGGTTGGGAACAAAAAAGAAGCTTTAACGTCACTATTCCCTCATACTGGGTGCTTGGACGGCGCTGACATAGTCAGACTTTTCTGGAGCGTTGGCATCTTTACTAGTTTTAGTCCGGATGCCCTTCCTGTTGACTTTCAATGACACTTTCGGGGATCTCTGGACCAAAGGATCGCTAGGCCAAACACTCAACCACTGTGCAACGGGGACCACTCATGTATATGCGCATGTATTGCATATAGTTGCGTATGCAATGCCAGTAAATCAATTTTCTCACAAACGCACTTTCGCATAGTAATGGTAGTAGAGGGAGTACAGCTTAACCGCATTCAACGATAATCGAATCCATTGCGGTAAAATGTATGTGGAATTATGGTAGCCTACTATGGCTGATTATTGCCGGTATCACATTGGCAAGGTTACTAAACTCATGAGGATTGCGTGTAACAGCAGACTTCCAAGATTTTATTTGTTACTGATTGCCTCCTATTCGATTCCGATGATGACAGTGACATTGAGTGTGTTGAGTGATGTTCAGTGTGCTGAGTTCAGTGACGTGTGAAAATCCGTAATCATCAAAAACAATTTCACTGCAATTTTTGTTAACTTTTTTCTTTTACGACATGCCGGTCATATATTTCCCAATTGTCACTCTGTATTTTTTTATTATAATTTATCATTTATTTCGTTTCGTTTCTTTCTTTTTAGTTTAATCTAGCTAAATTATTCATTACTTCTAAAGTGATCCTGTGTATTATTAGACATTCCGAAATAAGATATAAAATGCCACTTTCAGTGATGATCAAACTTTATGTTATTATTAAGCATTTTAACAATAGACTTTCACAAACAGAAGAGGTCTTTTTGGCATATTTGTACCGCATTATGTTTCCTTTAATTCGCTAAATCTTTTAGGAAAATTATTGATATTATTCACCTAAAGTTCTACTGCAATTCTCATCAACATAAAAAAACACAAACAAGTATTTAAGATACATTTAATGCATGATAGATTAAAAAAGATATTTGCAGTCCCAGGCACTGTTGACAATCGGAGATTGAGCTTTGAGATCTCCCTGAGTGAGAATGCTATGTTATGTCAGTCATGTGAAGTTTTTATTGGAACAGCACACAATACAACTGTAAAATTAGTGAAAATCCTATTAAGGTTTGCAAACCAGCAGCATGGTCGAATTCTATCATCTGTTTCCATTGTAAAAGATGGAGTATTTGGCACTCTGGAATCATTGAAAGGAATATTTACAGCAGCTGACAGTCGCTTCTGCCATGACTGCAGCAAACGAGAGGTCGTTCTGCATTTTTGAAAATGTCCACTCGTTAGTTGTCTCCCCTTAAAAAATTAATGTGCTGATTGTAGTATTTGTAAACTAGCACTTGCAACCAACGAATGATGGTCCTGGGAAGAAAAGAAGGTGATTTGCCGAGCTCTTGCTTGACTTCTCGCCTCTTCATGGCGAGCTAAAAGAAAATCATGAATATGACTCACGGCCCTACTACCAATGAGTTATTTCATCATGGTTCTTACGACATATCCAAGAAAAAATTCCACTACATTTAAAACAGCTTGAAAATTATTTGCTAATGATATCAACACAAACACATTCTTTTATATTATAGCATAATCTGAGAGCTGTGAGGTACTGAGTGTACGTTGTAATAATAATAATAATAAGCATGTATTTACTTCAATGGAAATCGGATACAAACGATAACAGCAGTTTTACAAAAGTGATGACAAAGTAAAGAGAGAAGTTATAAATTATGAAATTCAACATTGGACTTAAAGATCAATCTCAAATTTATCACATTTTTTAACAAATGAGCAGTTGTAATAGATGAAACGTACTAACGAGTAACTTCACTATTGTATGTAGAGCAAGCAAGAGGGAAAAAAGGTCTGCCTCTCTTCACAGTTCTTCGCTTTGGTAACAGGCATTGTCCTGAGCATGACACAACGGGAAGCAGTGAGTGTAGTACATGAGAAGGACACATGATCTTCCCTAAGAATCTGATCTATAAAGTCTTTCGTCGGAGAGCCAAGGGAGACAGACAATGTGCTCGACACTCTGAGCCACAAATTACCCGATGAAATATATTTTGTAGTCGGTCAATGCGATTGGAGTCACCAAGGGACAGACCAAAAAACAAAGGTGCACAGTATTCAATTATAGATCTCACAAAGGACTCGTATGTAGCTATCAACTGACGTCTAATCAATAAAAGTAACTCATATTGATTGACTTATTCAGGGCATTTACAAAAATTAGGAATAGTCTTCATGACTGCAAGCAAATGAATTTTGCAACAATAATCTGCTAATTGGTCTGTTAGAAATATTCAGAATTGTAACAGTAGATTGTGGTCTCTGTGGTCAAACGGTTAGCGACTCTACACTACGATCCATAGGTCGTGAGGTTGAGTACCCGCATGATAGTCATTGGACGTCCGCATGAAGGGCATCCGGACGTGAAGTACCACAACTCTTCGTAAGTCTGATAGTCATCAACGTCTATGCCTCAATAATGGAGAATGATGACATAAAAAGTTTCATTTTTAACAACAGTAGACCTACATTTGTTTAAGAATCCTGGATAAGATTGAATTAGAAGACCGATCACTTACGAATGAAATTAAAACTACGAGTAAATCCTACACTTGGTGAACTTTCAAACAACAATCCTTCCGGTTCAATAAATTGAAAGGGATAATCACTTAACTAGTACTGAAAACTTTTAAAATAGACATTCTCCGACCTCTATTGAAATGCGCTTGCTCAAAGTCCAGTTTGAACCATCGAAGTTTGCGAAGTCAAGTTTACATCTCTAGTAACAACATAATAGAAATGATATTTATCATATTTTGACAGTTTGACAGAACAATGCCGGGAATGAAAGGTTAAATTAAAATGAAAGACTATAATGAAAAAAATATAGTCTTTTTTGACGGATTGCGACAAGAGCGTGTGCTTCAACCACTAATTCGAACAAATGTACCGCGAATATGTTACACGCGTCCGCGAACTTTTGCTTTATATCGAACTTTCTAAGTACATCACTCAGTTAAATTTGTAAAAGCAATTTGTCCTTATACATTCAGCGACTGATGGCTTTTAAAGTCGAATTTAGTCAACAAAAATAATCTAAAGATCAAAAAGGAATCTATAATGAAATTCCAGGACAAATTTAGAACTTCCAAGACTTTCCAGGACCATTTTAACTTCCAGGACATTTAAGGACATTTCAAGGGCGTGGGAACCCTGTTCATACTTTATGTTGAGATCAAATGTGAATTTCAATCATTTGCGCATCTGGGATTCTAATGTCAATGAGAGTGTTACAACGTTCATTGATCGATCGAAGAATTGTTGTGATCCCACTCAGATAAGGCACTATTGTCATAGTTCATTCTCAGGCTGCATACTCATTCACGAGTTATGAGTTGTACAGTATACATCTTCACTATGTTGTTAGATAATTAATTAGTTGTAATTCCTTTATCCCTACTTTCCTTTCTTCGATTTTGTGCTTCTTTGCCTTTGATATTTTGCTGGGGGACACCTTTGGTGCCTAGGCTCGCTCTCCTCCCTCAAGTTTCTATTTAAAAACGATATCAGCTTGGAGCTATCTACTACTTTAACCAATACACTTCTTATGGGATTTGCAGACAGTACAATAATTCAACATATGCTCGAAACATTAAATTCCGATTATTGTTTCCCTTGTGACATTTGCAATCGATTACAATTATTGTAACATTGTTGTAATCGAAAAATTGATGCACATACGTATAAAGTATATCTGCAGCTGTTTTGGATATATACCATATAGGAAAATCGTATTTCTATGCATTACATTCGTATACGGTATTTTATTGGTACGTGTCAATGATAGTCTAATAGTGCAGCTACTTTCGAAAATGGAAAAATCTCCGGTACAGAAAACATCTCCGATATGAAATGCCCTTAAACAGATTAAGAAATCTTGTAGAATGCATTTAAGCCATCGTATACATGCGTGTACCCCAGCACAGTACAATCTGGATAATTAAGTATAAATATCTCCAGAGAAACAGTTAACGCTTTCCCCGATTATACAATGCAAACTTACTAATGATTCCCATATAGATCAATGCATGAACGCACCCTAACCGACTTCTACTATAGAACTCCATTGAGACTCAAATAAACGGGACCTCTTGAGAGGGGGTAGACATCACCAGTTTTCTGAAATGCTTTGAAACAGGCAGATAGCTGACACCATCAAGGCTCGCAAGGCTTTGCGGTAGCGCACGAGATAGCAGAATAACTCATACTAGACAGGCTGCTTATGAAAATGAGTGTTGTTTACAGCAAGTTTGATTGAAGGACCAAAATTAGTTTATTTCATTGTGCGACATTTGATTTTATGAACAGAACTTCATGCTACACTCACTGCAAAAAAGACAAGTCTCTTACTAGGGAACTGCGAGCATCTCGAGCAAAAAAAGCTTTATTTCTTGTGCCACTCAGCAAGGCATTCGAGATGCAAGACACACTTGCTCATTTCGTTACTTGTCACGTCAGACCACTGTCGTGTGGGAATGCGTTTTCCATCTATATATTTTGTTAACATTTGGGTCACGTGCAACTTTATTATTTGTCCATTCGGCTAGCATGGTAAGAGATTCCTGATCAAGAATTTTCCATACGAAATCAACATTACCGTCAGGAACTTGAAAGTGAAGTCCATCGTTACCACTGAATGAGGGGATTCGAAGGACGAGAATCCGGAAGAGAACTCACGGAGGACCAGTCAGGATTGTCACTTAAGTCATGACATTGATCCAACTGCTCCCATACAACCGGTTGAATTTCATTTTCACTGATTGAATCATTATCTTCACGATGGGCAATGTGCTCTGGTGGAGTTTCAGGAATCAGTTTAATATATCTCAATGCCTCTTCTTTTGCGACTCGTTTCGGTCTTCGAGACATGACGCAGCAATCGGAAGTAGTGCCTGCAGCAAGAATGACTTTATGCGCCCGTTGAGTTTCAATTATGGGCCTACCTGTGTCAGCTTGATCGGTCGATATGGAAGCTAACCATCTTTGTCAGACAAGTCAAGAACGATTCAGGCAGCACGTTATTGTCTCTTGCTGCACGCTTAGAAAGAGTAATGTGAATAGCTTTTCCTTCTTCAGCGGCGCATCACAACTCAACGTGCTACGACTGATCACCTACTACGAGCGGCGCACGTATGCCGGGGATCCAACTGCCCGTAGGTCGACGAGATATGGTTAATGACTAAAAATCCGAAAATTGAGATGAATCGCATAGCCTATTTCATGAAGCTGACGGACAGGTCTGTGAAGTTATGGGGGAATAATCCATTTATGTAGATGTTTTAATTGTTGCCCTTCGTGCAGTGCTTTCAAGACAATTATTGAAAGGTAAAAAGTTTGCCTAATTGTCTTGGCTTCTGATTAAAATAGTATCATAGTCATCGCCATCACCTTCAGCATGCTGCATAAAAGGAAAATTATACGTACACCTATATCAATAGCATATGATAATCTAGTTATATGAGTTCTAAAACAAAAACCGTGGTCTTAGATTCTACCTACTCGAAATTATTAGAAACATTAGCGCCTGCTCATAGCTCTTTCATGCATGATTAAAAATATGTTATACTATCATATAATGCCGTTTACCCTTGATGCTCAATAGGAGGAAATCCAAATAACAAAAGGATCTGTCGGGATCATTGAGGGGAAAAGGTATCAATCTCAATCAAACTCACAGGTAGGCCTACAAATAATCGTCATCAAAGCATAAAAGAACAATGAAAATTAGAATCATAGGCCTAAGGGTTCTATGTTGCTCTATAACAACATTGCATGTGTGCACTTTGATGATTGGAGAACGCCATCAGTCCTCATCAGGAATATTTCAATTGTAATAATTTAAATTAGTAGCCTAAGAATTATGTTCTATTATAAATGGATGCTGGGATGACTTTTATCATCGCATGAGAACTCCACTCGAACGAAATTAGTAATCCTTTGTAACTTCAAGTATGTCGCACTTTACCATGAACATTGTCCAGAGAATTCTTGAGCTCCTACATCTGGACCCTCTATTGACATAAGACAGACAATGATGAAGACGGCATATCCATTCCAACAACAAACTACACAACCCTCAAGCTTGGGAAAGAAAAGACAATAAACGAGGGGTCAGAGTAGGAGCATGAAACCGTGAAGAACTCTTGTCAGATAATACTTAGGGCAGAGTCTAGGCAATGGGAATTCCTACATTTTGTCACACCAACAATGAAACACATTTTACTAGCCTATAGGATTCCTAAGAGCAAGATAGTGGGCCCTGCAAAAATTGTACAGAAGAACTTAGCTTTGTAGACTTAACAAAAGATTTAAGCCTTCTTTAGCCTATTTCAGCTTGTCGCAATCTCCGACAAGATGAAAAGCATCATTATTCAACCTAATTGAATGAGCACTGTGATAACCATAATGAAATTGTGACGATGCATCCTATAATGTATCAATTAGCAGATGGACTCAAAACGCATGTTTTATACATCAATGTGTTGCAAAAGTATTCCTTGTTATACATACCTGATGTCACCATTAATCCAGGATACACGGTACCACCGACAATTCTCCCTAATGGATACCATGCCCGGTCATCGAACCAGTTTAAGAAGTTGTAAAAACCATTCTCCACCATGTAATGGGTGGAGCGGTAATTAAACCAAGGATCGAATTCATGAATTATACTTTCAAATCTGATAACAGAAAATAATCTTGAAGAAAATCCTACCAGCCATGCTAATGAAAGAACAAAAAATGTTAGAAGGCTTGTCCACCCACTTGGATTTACAAGCATACTACTCTCCATTATTGTGAGTGACAAACAACGCGCGTTTTATTACGTTTATTTCATGAGTATGTATGACGAAGATAAACAAACTACATTTTTCAATTTGCATTAATGGGAATGAATAAAAGTTGGCATTGTTAATTTGCTTCATGACTTTCTATCTTTTTCCGTTTCTCTAATGAATCACATGAAATTCAATTTTTAGGGAGTCATCAATTAATATTAGCAAAGTCATTCGTCCAATAAGACACCTAAGTGATGAATCAGAGAGTTCTTTATCATGTAGAAGCAACAATTTCTTGTTCGTATATTAACATTGGCTCATGTGCAACACAAAGCTTTGCAAATAAACTACGCATCATGTCCGTCACTTCCTTTCATTAAAACCACAGAAATGCGACAGTCCACAACACCGTAGGACCATAGCAGAGGACAAGAACCAACATGTATATCGAAAGCAGTGCTACTTCCTGTACAAGCGTTGTCGTGACAACGGTACCTAGATACTGTGGCGCTTACTGCGACTGATTATGGTCAGGTAGCGGCAAATAGTCGGTCTGTTTTGCAAATTTTTTGTCATTGAAAGTTTTGTCTTTTTTTCAACTCGAAAATTTGGAGCTCCTTGATATGTTTACTACTTGTTTGGGAGCAAAATAGAGTAGCATATGATACACTTATAATTTGTTGCAGAAAAAAAGTCCAAAATACAAACGCTTTGGTAAAATCCAGCAAAAGTGCATATGCAAAAAGTGGTCCTCTTTTTTTGTCCACTCAAAAAATCTCAAAAATTTGTTTTTTTTCTACTCTTGATGGTTGTATTTGGTTTTGTAACACACGTTACATGTGACAAACCAGAACCTAATTGCTATTAGGATATATGTAGTCGAGTTTGTGATGTGATGGCGTCGATGTCGATGTGATGACGCTGATGCGTCTATCTAATGACCGAATTAAGTTAATATACATCTTTATATGCATGTTTTTCACATCAATAGTCCGCTGGGGAAATGTGCTCACAATTTGACATCTCGCAGTATTCATGATGAATTCAGTATAGCTGACAATAGACCCCAGGTGTATTGTAAGTAGCCCTCATACGCTGCAACGAACACAATTCTAAATTCAAAACTGTTGCCATCCAAAGTGGTTGAAAACAGGGTGAATGCATTTACTTGCATGCTTTATAGCTATTCTCTTATATTCAAATTACAACATCTTGAATTGGAGTTGTAGGCCTACTTGAGATAGCTATAATAAAAATAAATGACAAATGGAGGGGGAACAGCTGCCTCGACCAGTGGTCTCATCCCTAGATTTGCAGTGGCGTGCATGTAGCCTATGTATTTGTACTTGATAGAGAACTTATAGTGCATATCCAATTCCAAGGTCAAGGCATCTCCAAAAAAGACACGATCAAGAACACACAAAAACAGACACACGAAAGAAATAAATATTCATAGAAACTATTCATCAACAAAATATGTCATGATGTGCAATGCGCAAACTTAAGGTCATTATCATGATTCATATCCCACTGGAAAATGTTCCGTTGTTTCAACAGCTGCTTTAACGGTGGATGTCGACGTCGCATAAAAGGTGAACTTGCACTGGGGTGCATACGTTGTTCCAACGGCATGAAATTCAACAATAATCCAACGATATCTTCCGTATATATCCAGCAGTAAATCCCAGTAGGCCCTACAGTTTTGTAAAACGAAAATTCTTGCTTGACTAAATGTCAAAAATCTAACAAACCGTTCAATTGCAAAATCACTCACAATTTTGTCCTGCAAATGCTGAGCAATCCAATAACCAAATGATTCCAATGTCATAGAGATAGATAATTGCAAACAATATGACATAGGGAGCCACTGTCTATTGGCATACGCACTTTGACACGATTGACAGAAATGACAATCGAACTTCAAGCCAGCATAATTCTAAATCCAAATTCATTTCAGATGATACTTAGCTTACGTGAGATTGAACCTCAACAAAGGGGAAGCTAGGACCTTTGAAGTTCAAAGCACCTGAAAAAAGTTATCGAATTATCTCTCACATATCACACAAAATAATCTCTCAGCGGCTTACTTACGTACGTCATGGTATAAAGTCTCTCATTGTTTTCTTATCTAACCTTAGAAATTTATTTCGTAATTCTCCAATTCTTCGACAAGAATCTTGAAAAACAAGGCGGCCATGCACTGAGTAGTTTAGATGACAAGAATAAGGTTTTGCACATAATGTTGTTTCAAAGTATGAAAGAATATTTGAAATTCCAATTGAATTCCTTGAATTGATTATTTGTTCGAAATTATTGATCATCGAGATACAACAATAACAGAAGCAAACGCAATAGCGCTTAAATCCCTTATCAACAGAAAGTTCGAACTTTCAGAATGCAACCGTCTCTACAGATACTCATAAATAAACATTGGTTTCTTTTGCGACACATCGCAGTAAAAATAAATAGTAGCAGAACTTTTGTCTTGTTAATGTTGCTTTTGTTCTTTTCGTGTAGCGAGGCAAAAATTAAAATGTTTCTGTACATTTAGTTTTTACTGGACTGGAGATCGATGTTCTGCAGTCACGTATAGAAAGTGATCAGTTTGTAGCGAGCACCTTGACCATTTTACAGTGAACATTCATAGTCAAGAATAGTTCATAAAAAGTGCTATTGTTTTCAAGTAAAAATCCCTTTCCTTTTTCCAATTTTACTTTCATATGTGACAAAGAACAGGGCCACTCATACAACCTGCAATATCAAACACAATAGTGCTTCACACGCCACATGGTGAATGTTCTCCACCAAGTTTTACATCTGCCATTGAAGGTCAACCTGATAATCATATATTTAATCATCGGTAGGTTATACTTGTAGAAGTCAACCTAAGCTATAATGTGGTGATGATTTCCAGTTGTGATTACCCAAACAACATCGATATAATAATCACGGGTAATTTTTGAAGCTTCATTTTGATTCCAACATAAATTTTTCTCTCTATCTCATAGATTTTCCTTCAGTTTATTATTCTGGTTGTCAAGCTAAGCTATCTGCTATTCTATCTGCAATTTGATGTTGATTATCTTACTTTGAGATCGTCTTGTTGAATCCTATATCCATGTGCCTATCGCTTATGTATCAAAGTTGGTGTTTTCAGAACATACTCGTATGATAGCTCAACATCAGCTGAAAATAAAAATTCAATCAAACTCAGTGGGTTTTTGATGAGCTTTAGCATCTGAATGAAATTCGAAGTCACTGGAGTCTTGTAAATTACAAGTTATAGAAAGTTTACAGAAAATTGATTTAAAAAATATGCGAAATAACTATTTAATAATCCCTCCAATGTTGGTTAGCGTAAAAAATGTTCTATACTGATATAAAATTCTTATGAAGGCCGACACTTCAATTTGTAATATTTTTGCATTACTTTACCTTGTAAAATCATTAATTTCAAAAACTTCCGGTTGATTTACATCGCTGTACCTAAAGCAGGCACGACTATGGCTGATAATAAAATCTCTGAATTTATGTTGTTAATTATCATAAGGAAATTTTATCCACGCATTCTGCTATACATAAGAAAGAACCCTTGTAAACCTACCTTCTAAACGACGACTTCAATTGCCTCTGGCTTAAAGTGCTTTACAGACGCGATCGATAACAGTTGCAGTTGCAGTAAAATACGAATTGAGAAATCCCATGAAAAAGACATAGTCACAATAAGACTAACATAGATCGACTTGAGGAGGCAAGATTCTGAATGCAGAAGGCAGCAATTAGACGACCTAGCAATTTTTACACCTCCGGACGAGACTGCACTTGACAATGAATGAAGTAAACGTGGAATGGTCAATGCTCTGCAGCGAGGTCACGTGAAGCATAAGGAAATGTTTATATACATTTTGGCAAGCGCACACTTCGTGATGCAGTCTGACTTATGCGATGCTACTGGCTTCTCAGAGGACAGACGAAATAAAGCTAAGGGTTTTGTCAAAATCGCTTTTCCGTCTATTAATCAACTATCTGTATTTATCGCACAGCGAACGATAACAAGAGCTCCCGTGCGACAACCAACTAGTGGATTGGTTATCGCATGGCGAGCTTTTTTTGGTTGCTCATTGCACTCCTCCAAATCATGGCTGTATGCAATGTGTGAATGCCATTGTGTAGGAATGGAATGAATCGCGGTGTTTACATCATCAACACGAGTTGAAAGTGAAGTCTGTTTGCGGATGAGAATGCAAATATCCCTACTCAATGATCTTGTCCATGGACGTCGGATTTCACCATCAGGACGCGACCGGACACAGCTAATTTGTCGTGGCCATACACTAATAATGTAATCCGATGTCTATTATCTTGTCGTAGGAAGACTTCTCAGCTCATAGGAAGTCAAGTCTTGGTCATGTCACACAAACACAGTAAAAAAACATGGATCGAGCGCTTACGATTTTGTGGTAATTAATGTGATTTCTTTTAGTTTGCTCTCTATAGTCTGGATAAAGTTATTTCAGATGTTTCAATTGTAATCAGCACAAGAAGATGTAAAGATTTCAAGATTCTTAATTCATGCGGGAGAATTTTAAAGAAAGTTCTCAGAGTGATGAAAAATATACTTCAGATACAATTGCACATAAATAGGTGAAAAAGTAATTAACACCAAAGGAAACCTGGGAGACTTTCTCACTCCTCCAAAATTGATCACATAGTGAAGTGGTATAAGTTATTGCTGTCGCAGAAGCGGTCATCCCTGATGCAGCAATGAAGTACAGCAAAAACATGAAACCGACAGCTACCTTAATCCTTCAATTTCTTATACTTCAGACAATTAATTTATTCCGCGTGCTGCTCTTATAGTGATGAAAGCGATCAATCTTGAAGTGTAGATACTTCAATGAAAAGTTATAAAAAATCCCAAAGTTAAAAAGTATTAATGTTATAAGAAATCCTATGTAAATCACCTCCACATTTATAATTGAAACACACAAATTGTGCTATGATTGCAAGATTTTAATTGTGCTAGGCTATGTTCCAGTCTCCGTGAATAATAAGGTGCTATCCCATTCACCGTGTATAATGAAATATACCAAAAAACGGACGATATATTGAAAGTATTCTAATTGATGCAAATCGCGAATATCAAGCAATGAGTATATGCAAAGTAGCGAAGAGCACATATAATCGAGAAAGCAGCACAAAGCAAATTTTCAAACATGAAGTAAGGAAGGATGAAGTTCTGGAAGTGATGAAAACCATAATACATGTAAAATTACAGATAAATAACTGACACCAAAGGAAACATATGGACTTTATCGCTCCTAGAAAATTGATCACATAGTGAAGTGGAAGAAATTATCGATAGTAGTAATCCCGTCCCAAAGTCAAGGCCGGTGCGGTGCAGCGATGAGTCATCGCTGCTGAGTCATCATGCTGACTCAGTCAACATTTGGCGAGAGGAAGGACATGGCCAAGGATGTGTTGGGAGGAATGGGGCCGTGAGGAGGAAAACGTTTCCCTACCGCCCCCCTCTGGAAGGAGGGAAGGAGGAACTGTGAGGCAAGGGTAGGAATCTCTGAAAACCGCCAGAGTTAGAAAAGGCGGGTTTTGGTGGTTTTGGGATGAGAAAGTCCGTTTTTCGGCATGAAGGAGTGCTCGGATGGGAAAACGGAGGGCAGATTCGGAGTCTACGTGAAATTTTGGGTTAGGAAGGTTGTTTCCAGCGGAATCGGAGAGAAAACATTTTGAGGACGTCACCCCCCCTCCTCTGGAACGAGACTTCCAACTTTGGTTCTAGAGATCGTAGAAAGTCGTGCAATAGCTCGTTTGAAAGCTAAGAGTGAGACAAATTCAGTGGAAGAAACGGCTTGTTCATATCTACCTTCGTTTAGATGTGAGACGTCATTGAAAATTTGGGAAATTGGCGAGAAAAACGACAGAGTTAGAATTTTTATGAAAATGGCTCTAGCGGGTGAACGAAGCCTCGGAGAGGAAAACAGAGACCAGATTTGGAATCAGCGTGCCATTCTACAACTGGATGGTGAGTTTCAAGTAAATGGTATAGAAAAAGTCGAAAATTTTCTTCACACTGGGTCTCCACACGGGATTTTTTCGTGAAAATGTTAAATAGAGGGCACCTTTGGCAATGAATAGCGGAGGATTGGAAGTGAATGAAGAGCTCTGGTTTCTTTTAGGGGCAAGACTGCACTTTCTTCTCTAGGATCCTATCTTTTCAGATGCGTGGAAGGCTTCGTTTTCAAATGAGAGCATGTTTAAAATCGAATGTTTACACATTTTGCAAAATTTTGGAACTTTTGAAAAAACGTTTTTTCAACTCGGTTTCTGGTCATCGTAGAGAGTCGAGGAATGTCTTAAATGAAGGGGGAGAGCGAGAAAACATGACTGTCAAAATTTGCAGACAATCGGAGCACTAGAACCGGAGATAGACGTGTTTAAAGTTTTTGGATGATGGATATTACGTCATCAGTTGATCGCCACAAACTATAAGTGGAGTCTCTACTTGTGGGAATCAGTTCTCCTCCCGACTGTGTGGGGGTAGGTGAACTCCGGAGCTCCGATGATAGCATCGGACATTCCAAATTCGGGGTTTCTGTAGGAAACTGACTTAGAAAATTTCATGGCTGATATCAGCTAAGGCGTCAGACTTAAAGGTTAGCGATAGGAGATGGACTTCTTCTCCTGGCCATAAAGGACTCCAAAACTTTAAAGGCTTGTAACTTTGCTTCTACAAGTCCTTTCGACTTGATTCAAAAAAGGTTCGAACGCTATTCATCAGACCTATGTTGACAGACTACTTATAAAATTTCATTAGTAGCACTAAATGCTGAAAAATTCAAATTCATGGGGTCAGGTTTTCGGGACCCTGCTTGAAAATGAATGAAGGCATGTATAAGGTAGCACTACGTGCCATCTTTCCATGCTATTCAACTCTTGTTCACTGAAAAGCCGGCTGACACGGTAAGTTTTGCTTAAATATCCCAACGACAGGGTGTTCGGGGGACGGGATGATGCCGTATGTAGTGATAGTGTTGTGGTGTCATATTGTATGACCCGAAACCTCGATACCTCTGGATGTCTCATGTTGATGTTGTTGAACAGTTCTCACACGTACGTAGTTGCGTCGTGCTTTTTGGTCGAGTCTGTATAATCCTTATCAATTTCTCCATCTAAACATCTCCATTGCAAACGCTTGTGAAATCACGGCTTGTATCTCTCACTTGCTAAAGGCGCCAAGCTTGTCTGGTCAAAGCAACGCCTTGCCAACCTCTTGTAAATAACTCCACCGGTTTTCATGTCTGGCTATCAAGTCATTGACGGTGCAAGTCACGGAGATTTTCAGTGTCATACTTCCTGTTGGTGTGCGTTCTTTCGAGACAGTGGTGAAGTCCGTAGCGATGAGTAGTGCACGGGATGTTGGCAATTGTAATCCTTGTAAAACCTCTCTGCGTCATGTTTCCAAGTGGCTGCCTTTCGTCTCAACGTTGTACTCTGACCGCCAGGGCGACATTTAGCTATCTGCCACAGGTTACCTCATAAAATCTCCATTGCACTTGTCTCCCGATAGTTGGCCATACATGCGAGAATGAGCCATGAGTTCTTTTAAGAACTGTCTCTATCACGGAGACGAAATGATGAATGGAATGAATTGGAAGGGTCACTCATGCGCCACACGCAACCACAAGCTCATTTCTCTCTTCGCTAGTGAACAAGCTCTTGTGAACGTAGTCAGAAACTTTATCATGTTCTACAAAAGTTTTACTGCAACACAGGTTGATGTATAGTTACAAAGTTTGATCATGACGTTTTATTCGTGAGTGTAGTCAAAAAGTGTATCATGGTTTGCAAAAGTAAAGTTTAGTGTAGTCAAACAGTTTTACCGCGACGCATGTTTGTGAAAGTAAAGTTTGATCATCGAAGTTTTATTCGTGAGTGTAGTCAGAAAGTGTATCATGGTTTGCAAAAGCAAGTTTAGTGCAGTCAAATAGTTTTTAGCACAACACACGTTTGTGAAAGTAAAGTTTGATCATCGAAGTTTTATTCGTGAGTGTAGTCAAAAAGTGTATCATGGTTTGCAAAAGCAAGGTTTAGTGCAGTCAAATAGTTTTTACCGTGACACACGTTTGTGAAAGGAAAGTTTAATCATCGAAGTTTTATTCGTGAGTCTAGTCAGAAAATGTATCATGGTTTGCAAAAGCAAAGTTTAGTGTAGTCAAATAGTTTTTTGTACAACACACGTTTGTGAAAGTAAAGTTCGATCATTGAAGTTTTATGACTGACTGAACTCACAACGGCATTAGAAAGTTCAGCACAACATAAGTGTCATGTAAAAATACTTTATTTGGTCTTTGATTTAACATCATTGAAACCCGTTTTACTAATAGCAATGACAATATGGCATATTTTATTCAGAAGCAAATGATCGCCGTAACCATGAAAGTTGTCCATACGAGAAATAATCTTCCGTAGATGTCGTGTATAAAACTCAGAAGCATCAGTAACATATTCTTGTCCGTAGGAACGAAATTGAAAGTCAACAATTTCCGCTTCTTCACCTTGTGGAAAATAAATGTAATTGACATGTGCAATTAAGTGAGCCTTGATGAGACTGTCTTTGAATAAGATATCAACTCCGTAAATATTTCTCGTGTGTAGTCTAAACATGTTTCCAATTCTGTCTCCTCCCTTTGAAACTCAAGGATGTAATCTTGTATAAAGCCTCCGAAGCTCTCCTGATGAAAACGAATCGTGCAATCATCATGTTTCAATGTATTGACTTCAGGTGCCATGGTTGAGTTTATTGCTAAACAACATTTTTGCCTAACACGATTTCAATAGCGCGTTACAAATGTGTGTGCGCACATCGGGAACTCTAGCTTGTCTGTGATTGGATGAGAGGTTTCATCCATTCACCGCTTAGGAAAATCTTATAAAAGGCAGTGCACCAGCTCTGCTCTTCACATTTATCTTTCACAAGATGAGTGTCGGTGAGCTCCTGCTATCAGGTTGTGTTGACTTGCTATCAAGAGATTCACTTCTGCTCATAAAACATATCATCGCTGTAATACCTCCTTTGCTCGAGCGTTCCTTCGGGACGGCGGGTACTGCCGTAGAGGGATTGCGTTGCACGGGCTGTTCGTCGTTTGCTAGACCGAAACCTCTGAGCCGTTGCTCATGTTGGGCGCTCGACTTCATACTCCGCGTGACGCTTTCTCTCGCCAGGTCAGAGTACTTCAGCCATTCGACAAAGGTTAGTCTTTATGATATGGAGCAGACTAGTGAAATGTAATTCATTAGATGTCACTTCAATGATTGCTCCCATGATAAACGTTGACTAGGCAAAAGAAACGATTCTCATCTTTCCTTTTCAGTGATTGAAATCTACTAACTCACTACCGTGTAGCCGAGCAAAAATGGAATTCGCAAAAATTGAAAATTATCGCATTGCTGTCGAGATGGAGAAGGCCACCATCGAGCAATGTAAGTATTTGTGTCAAGGTTGACTCACTCTATTACTAACATCATTAGGGTGGATATCCTAATTAAAATCAAGAGCCCCTCCCTTATTTTGTTCATGTTTAAAGCGAATCCAAATTTTAGCTCTGCTTATCTTTGCTGTCATTCTTTTTCAGTGCATGAATGTATTCGTAATGCGGAACCCGTCCCCCAAGGAACAATCTGGGAAGCCTATGAGCGG
This sequence comes from Prostheceraeus crozeri, assembly GCA_907163375.1. Classification (NCBI taxonomy): domain Eukaryota; kingdom Metazoa; phylum Platyhelminthes; order Polycladida; family Euryleptidae; genus Prostheceraeus; species Prostheceraeus crozeri. The sequence continues at coordinate 403,742 of CAJQUW010014359.1, forward strand.
CTTGGCAAGTGTAAGTATCTTTAACATCTCATGTTTAGGCTGTTTCTGATGCTCTGCATCATCCTTTTCTCAATCTCTAATCTCTCTTTCCTCTCTATAGATATGGCAAAGATGAAGAAGTGGGAAGAAGCCGCGAGGCGGAAGTACCGCGAGGAATTTCCGGCCCTACCTTCCCGCCCATCTACCTCCGCTCAAGGTCCGACTCCTCTCTCGGGCATCGTCATCGCTCCACCTTCACCACCTGCTCCGCTCCCTGTACCAGTCCCTGCTCCCCGTCACCACGTCCCTCCAACACCAAAGCCCAGGACCCTTCCACCCTCGGCTCGTGTCCCATTCCTGCCTCCTCCGCGTCCATCGGTGTTGCCGGAAATCAATTTCTTAGATGGTAAGTAACCGTGATTGGGAAATAGGGAGATAAGACTTCAAACTTGAAATTATGATCATGATACTAATCTCTTTTCCTTTTTCTCAACAGATCTGGCGACGGTTCTCATGGACGGCGACGTTCCCTCCCGCCCCATCATCATCCCAGCATCGCAACCACCACTTGCAGCAGCGGCCGAACTCCCTCTCCTCTCCGTTCAGTCGGTGGAGAGATTGCTGGAGGAGCAGGAAATGGAGCTAGAGTAGTGATGCAAATGGAAAATTTTCCATTTTTTTCAAAATCTTCCGGATAATTTTCCAATGGAAAATTTTGAAATTTTTTTTGGTGATTGACGTTTTTTCCTTTGTTTTGGAGACTTGTTGCAGTCGTTTGAAAAGACTATGTAATATACAAAGACCGAAAACTTCTCTATCATCCCTGCATGTTAACTGTTGGGACCAACTGCACCCTCCACGTCTATTTCAGATCTTTCCAACTGAATATCAGGCATTAAATGAATTTCAGATTTCTCTAATTGAATTTCAGATATCTGTCAGAAACTCAATTTTGAAAATATCTTCGATTCAACTGGAGAATCTCCAATTCATCTGGAAAGTCTGAAATTCATTTAAGTAGATCTGAAATCGATTGGGAACTATCTGAACCATCTGAACCAGCTAGAAATGGAATGCGTAGTTTGTGCTCCACGAAGATATCGGACAATACGCCAGAAGTTAGAAGCTATCATATAGATATTCTTCTACTCATCACAGATATCTTTAGTTTCAAATATCTCACGAGTTTACAGTCTTTATCTTCCAATATATGGTCGCTCATGTATAATGCTGTGTTGGACTGTGTGCTTGTGCTTCACATGTTCATCAACACATGGACAATTTGTGTCATTACAATCAAGGCTGCATAATAAAGCTTAACTTTCAAGCTATAAACAAACTCGCAAATGAAGTGCACTATTTCTGTTCCAGATCTTTCACAATGCATGAAATTATACCCCTATTGTAAAGGAAAAAATTCACGTTGTTCCAAAAGATGTCTGTGTTATAATACTAAAAATGGCAACAAATTGCCACAAACCACTGGTAGCAAAGGAATGCGCAAAAATCCACGGACGGGATTCGTATTGCTACGATTGCTTTAATCGAAATGATATGATGAAATCAAGAGTTTTAGAACAATTCTATTGATGTGCCTATGCCTCGGTTGTGGTAGAAAACGTAACAATTATATCATAAAAATTCAAATTTCTTCATTTTTCAAAATCGTTTTATTCAAAACAATGATCAAAATCACCAGTTTTATAGACCCATTCTATTGGTGTGTAGTTGCCTCGGCTGTGGAAGCGGTCAACGCATATACTATCACAAAAAACCAAAACTTTCAAAATTTTCCGATTTTTTCCAAAATTTTCCAATATTTTCCAAAATTTTCCATGGAAAATTTTGATTCAAAATTTTCCGGAAAATTTTCATCACTAGGTTAGAGATAGTGGGAGAAGAGATCGCAATCGAGGAGGAAGGTGTCAGGGAGAGAGAAGGACCCATGGCTCGACAGCTCAGCTGTACAGACTGTGGGCAGGTCTTCGCGAGGCCATTCTGCCTTGGACGACACCGGCATTCTCGCTGCCCAAAAGCGAAAGGAGATCTGGAGAAGGCGCCGACCGATCCCTCAACGACACAAGTGTGAAGGTTGTGGACGCACGTTCTACAACAGCACCAACTTGCGAGTCCACATCGAAGGCGGTTCTTGTGGCAGTGTGAGGCAACCACCGACAACAACAGGTAGGAAGCATCCTTCATCGCACGTCGGCTTTTCCTGTTCTTCGTGTCAGAAGACCTTTCCTACAGAGTTTGTTCTTTCTTTGCACACACTCTGTCACACACATTCCACTGAGCTTTACACTGACAACAACGACACTCTAAGGCTGAGCAAGTTCTCCCTTGAGAGGCTCGTTCGCGATTATGAGTTAGAAAGCTCTGAACCTGTACAAGATATTCATCCTTTCTTGATGAATAATATAGGTTTAATTCATCAAATGTTGACGAGTTTAGATAGATTTTTGTTCAAAGGCATGTTCTATCTCACTGCTCGTTTCAATAAGGTAGACAGTAGCACGGGAGAAGTTGAGTCCACTGTGACCATTAGGATAGCCTCCTGTGCTGCTGATCTGATAGGTGATGTAAACGAGTGGTTAGAGAGACATGCGACCTATCTCGTCAGCAACTCAAATAAATTTAATGAAAGAGATAGCGGACTGGTCTTTGATGGGATAGAGAAAGTAGACATTAAAATCAATGTTTTAGAAAATTTAGAAGGGAGTGGTTGCTTCACCCTCCCCAAAGCACTGGCTGACAAAAAGGCTGTCATCAATGTAGAATGTCAGTCCCAGTGTTTCAAGTATGCCGTCCTCTCCATTCTTCACTATAATGATATAGGTATGCATCGTCAAAGAGTCACCAAGTATTGTGAATGGGAGGATGAGCTTAAGTTTGACGGGTTAGATGTCAACACACTAGATTTTAAAGGCATCGCCCAATTTGAAAAATTGAATGAAATGAAGATCGTCGTCCATCTCTGGGAAAAAGGTCTGAAGGGTGTTAGATATAACAACCGCCAAAGTAACGTCGACCGGGTTGTCAATCTTCTCCTAGTCTATAGCGACAACCACCCAGAATGGTATTATTGTGGCATTCTTAAAATTTCCAAATTGTATCGCCACCAACAAAGTTATGATGACAAACATTATTACTGTGATCCTTCCACACGGCGCTTTAGGCCAAAACCATTTTTAAGAGCATTACGACTGGTGCTCTCGGGGTAAACTTCAAATGGAAGTCATGCCCAAAGATTAGATAAGAACGCCCGTTTTCATCAACGGTATAAAACGGAGATGACTGGGAAACCCATGTGCTTCACAGAAGCCGATAAACTCAAATTTGATAGGAACACGGAATTTCCCCGCAGCTGTTCATCCTTTGATGATCAGCAACATAAGGAAGTGAGGGACCATTGCCATCTCAGTGGTAAATTTAGGTCTGCCTTATGCAGTAAATGTAACATGAAACTTGGGCTCAAACGGCGAACGCTCCCCGTGATCTTCCATAACTTTAAATGTTATGATGCTCACATCATCATTCGCCATGGATTCGGTAAAATGAAATCCTGGTCATCCAAAGTGATTGCACAAAGTAAGGAAAAATTTATGTGCATCACTGCCAAAGTACAAGTAGATAAGACGAAGGAGGGGAAGCCTGTCTTCTATGAAATAAATTTTCTAGATAGCTTTCAATTTATGTCTTCTTCCTTAGCCACGTTGGCTAATAATTAAGAAACACTTCCCCTCACTCAACATTTAAAGAAAGACTATCCCAACATAAGTGACAGACTCATGCGACGGAAAGGGGTGTTTCCTTATAGTTATTTTAGTTCAATGGACACTTTGAAGGATACATCCCCTCCGTCCATCGATAAATTTAAAAATGATTTGACGGGTGAGGACTGTTCGCTGGATGACTATAGGCATGCAGAGCAAGCATGGTTAGAATTTAGGTGTCGCAGTTTTGGTGACTACATGCTTGCCTACTTAAAATTAGACGTCTATCTGTTGGCAGACGTGTTTGAGACTTTTAGGAAAGTCACATTAGAACAGGACGCCTTAGACTCCGTCCATTTTGTTAGTCTACCGGGTCTGTCCTATCAGTCAGCCTTCAAGATGACGAAAGAGGTAATACATTTACTGCAAGATGCAGAAATGTACACGTTATTTGAACGTGGTATTAGGGTGGCTTAACATTTGTTAACAAACATGTTCTCAACAGCACCCAAGACATAGGATCTACCACGCATTCAATGTGCATAGACCAAAATAATATATATGGGATAATGGGCATCATCCAAATCTTTGCCACAGTCTGACTTCCAATGGGTAGAGCCCCATGACATTGAACACTTCTCCAATCCAGCACACATCATGGCACTGGGAGATGAGGCCGACATAGGTTATTTATTTGAAGTCTACCTCATCTATCCAGAATGTATTAAGAATAAGACAGTTGATTTTCCTCTCGCACCCGAATCTGGCATAGTCAGTCCAGATATGTTCTCTCCCTTTATGGAAGAACACAACAAGCAATATGAGGCGGAAAATGACTTAAAATATAAACCCACTAGGAAGTTGTTGCTCACCCAATTGAAGAAGCAGCATTATATCGTGCACTATTCCATCCTCAAATTCTATCCAGGTATGGGAATGCAACTTGTCAAAGTCCATCGCGCTATCCAGTTTAGGCAGAAGCCCTTTCTAAAACCGTATATAGAATTTAACAGTAAGAAACGGGCTGAATCCAAGAATCCTTTCGAAAAGGACTTCTTTAGATTTAAGAATAATGCCCTCTTTGGTAAAACCATGGAGGATGTAAGAAAGTGGATGGACTATCGTATCGTGACTGATCCGGAAACGAGCATCAAGTTATGTCGCTCACCGCTGTTTTGTCACCATGATGTCATTTCCGAAGACATCACTGGTTTTAAAATGTTAAAATCCAAAGTAGAACTTTGCAAGCCCATTTATGTCGGTCAAGCTGTCTTGGATCACTCCAAGTTAGAAATGTACAAGTTGTTTTGCCACACCTTTAAAACTTGCCCATTGATCCAACATGTGGAATTAGTAGGAGGCGATACAGACAGCTTCTTTCCAGCTTTGACAAGCACTAGCCAAGTCAAGCAGGAAGACATTTCAAAATATTTAGCACCCAAGTTTGAGATTCCAACTATCGCACTGACCATCCGCTTTACTCTACCACAAATAAAGCGAAGCTTGGCTGTTTCAAGGATGAGTGTGCCGACAAACAGATAGAGGAGATGATCTCGCTTCGTCCCAAGATGCACTCCATGAAGCTAAAATACTCAGAGCTTTCTATTAACGGGCGAAAGGCATCTCGAAGTCAATCGTTCGGAATATGACACATAGGGACTATCAAGATGCCTTAGATTCACTTAAAATTAAAAAAGTAGAAATGACCATTTTAAAATCACAGTCGCATCAAGTCAGAACAACGACGTTTAGGAAACGAGGTCTCTCAGCTTGGGAAGACAAGCGATGCTGGATCAGTCCTGACCACTCATTACCGTAAGGCTATCCAGACACTCATCTACCTCCACCCAAGAGACAGAAACTATCTCCTCCTCCGTCCGGCGATGTATGATGATGAATGCTACCTCTCTGTTGTGGTTGATGTTTTGCTTTTTCACTCCATGGCGTTTTCTATGGGGTGATGTGAGTGAGTCTCTTGTAACATGCGTCCGACTTCTGATCACTTCATATCATGACTTGCATATCGACTGGTTTTCCTGACTTTGTTTTGTCCCTGTACATGAGTGACTTTGTTTTCTCCGGTGATGTGAGCCATAAAAACTTTGTTTTCTGCTACCATCAGTATTACCTATGTGCGGTGCTATGAAAATCGGTTGTGATGATGAATAATATATCATGTACATACTGTGCCGTTTTCCCTTCACATAAAGTTGCGGTTCAAATAGGTGGGACTGACCTGGTAATGATGTCATAAGCATGTCACTGTTTGTAAGATAGGTGAAATATAAAATGAAGTCAGAATCATTTCACTGTTTGTAAAGTTAGAAGTAAAGTTGACGTTTGTAAAGTTAGAAATAAAGTTATGACCATGTCACTGTTTGTACAGTTGGAGATAAATTTGTTGTTTGTAGTGTTAGGAATAATGTCATTCACAAACGGTTAAGTTAATAAATGTACTATACACTAACGGTTAACATTCACTTGTGCTATATAAAACCCTAAATCCCTAAATCCAACCGTAGGTGACCCCATCCCCATAGATGATGGACTTTAGTAATTTATAGGTAAAGTATAAAATAAAGTGACAAGCATTTCACAGTTTGCAAGATAGGTAAAGTATAAAATAAAGTCATAACCATGTCAGAGCTTGTAAGTTAACATCCTCACCAACGAATGTAACGTCATGAAAAAATTTTCGGCTTAGAAAACATCAACCACTTTGCTGACTCATGTCTATAAATAGCTCTGACTCATGAAGTGGTAAAGCACCAGTCAGTTAGATAAGAATCTAATCAGTCTTGTTAAACCTTTTCACCGACACGTGTGTGGGCATCATTTCATGTCTATGAATAGCGCTGACTCATCATAAAGCGATGAACCTTGTTGATGACCTTTTCACTGACAAGTGTGTGGGCGATAGTTCATTGCGATGACTCATTCAAAACACATCATGTGATTAACACGATTTTATTACCTGTGACTCATACAGTTAACGCATTAAAGATTTAACAATCTCAGCTATCTTACTGATATCACGTAAACCAGTCATGATACAATGTCCGTTGTGAAACACTGCAATAGGTACAGGATGCCACTTCCGAATCAGAGCAGCAGGAAAGAGTTCAATTTCATAAAATATACAATGATCACTGGTTTTAATGCTTGCTAGATTCACTAACATCCTCAATTGAACAGACACTACTATATTCTTCAATCTCAGGGGACTGAGGCGTAGATGAGGCATGAGTGTTCGCATTTTCTTGACGACTTCGTAACACATGGACTGCATCACGAAATGAGAAAGGTTTCTTAGAACTTGAATTTTGCCGCAGCGAAAGATTTGAAGATTTCGACCGTTGCTCATGCGAATGACCAATATTTATATGATATACTGAATCGCCATGATATACTGAATCGGAAAGATGGGTATGCAACTGTTCTAAATCGATGTCTCTTCTGAGATTCATTTCGCGCATGGCGTTGATGATGCGGGTGGGGAGCATGATTCACAAATGACATGAGGGTCGAGTGAACTTCCCTTTTATACTTTTTCCATGAGGGTTTTGGAATCACGATGTAGCAGTGATCATTATGTAGAATCATCTCTTGAATGCGGAAAAATACAATGCCTTCTCCTACATTAATGACACGGCAAGAGTTGGATAGGATAGCGCGATGCAACCTTCATAGTTGAAAGCGTTCTAGAGTTATCTGAAGTTGACGTTTCACATCATGAAATGTAGCACACTGACGTTTCGATGATACATAGAGGCATGCTGATAATTTCGACATGATCATCATTCAAACCTGAGTGAAGAATGTAATGCCTAAGAAAGAAGGAGAGAGTCATGTTCATGTGTGGCATAGTGAGTGTACATTATCTTTCTTGATACGGTGGCCGTTAGGCCTTGGTCTCATAAAGACCGATGGTGCGTTCTCAGTGTGTGTGGAGAGTGTTACTGCAGTTGATCATCATCAATATGGACATCATTTTTAAAGGTTATGGAGACAAGATAGGGATTCAACGTAAACAACCTTCCGTCTCTGCGCGGACCCATGTAGATGGTTTGAATTTTACTTTCGAAGGAGTAGAATCCTTTTCCCAAAATGGGGAGAGGTTCGCAATTGAGTAAGTCGAATTCGCTGCCCTCCTTTTCATGGATGATGAGACAGTGTCTATCCATATGCACATCCATGTATCGTCTTTCCATGATGGGAACTTGTGGCCGCTTCCCATTGTGTCGAACAATTTCTTTGGGAATGGTGAGATTTTCTTTCAGGAATGTTTCAAGAGTATTGAATTGTAACCGTGTCCAATAGTCTAACGGTACACACACGGCGAGTCCATAGTTTGTTGACATGACCTTTAGATAAGCCATCCGATGACTTGGAGTTTTTATGGTCACGAATTCTCCATGATGAGTAATCTGGTTATCCATTTTTACCCGATGCTAAAGTAAGGGAGTTCAGTGTACCCAGTGCGAGAGCAGAGGAGTTGATGGCTTCGAGCAACTGCATTGTTAGCGCAAGGACGGAAATGATTGCCATGAGCTCAGTCGTCCGTTTTATAACCAGACCTAGCTCCAATCACATGCGTTTCTCTTTTCATGTTTTCCCTGTCTTTGTTACGTGACAAAGAGTTATCACACGTGAACTTTTGACTGCGTGAGTGGAAACCTTCCCTATGACTGACTGCCCTCTTACAAAGTCGTTCTAGTTCTCACAAAGACTTTAGTGACACACCCCTTCTCGCGAACAAAGACGCATTCATTTATCTAACAAAGAGCCTGATAGTAATGCACAAAGCGCAATGACTAATTTTGCTCTATACACAATTACAAAATATTCAGTGAAAAGTAATCTTTATTGCATCTACACAATGTGTCGACCATCAAACAGAGTCGTTGATGTAAACACACTCAGTTGAATCATGATATGTTTAACAACGTATGCATTTCCTTCCATCGTCTCTTCTATTCTCTCCATAACTTTCTCCATATGGCGTACATAAAATTGATCACTAAGAGTAATCGATTCTGTGCAATAGGATCCAAAACGAAGTGGTTTTTGCAAATCTTTCAACTCTATATAAGCAACGAGTCTACCCTTTACATCTTGAGGTTGTAAACTCTCCATCAATCTTTTGAAGAGAGGAAGGCTTTCAGTTATCACTACTTTCATGTCATTCATCTTCATTTTAAATGTAAGTTTCCTATCTTGTAAAAATCCATCGAATCCTTGTTGATCAAGTGTCAAATGACACATGTGGTTACTCAAGGTACGATGCGCCATCATAAACGTTGTGACTATAGATTTCACATTGCTTCAATCATTTCGACTATGAATAAAACGGAAATAACAATCATGTTCCACTGCAAGTTTATTCCACATCAGTCAAAATTCACAAGTACAGAATACACTTCATGAAAAGATCATCACTCATTCACAGGGAGTAAAACATGTTTTACATATACCCATGCTGTTGACAATAATATAGATACAGTTCATAAACGTCATAGAGACTACAATGCCAGCGTGAAGAGAGTTTAGGTGGTTTTATTTCTAGTATTACAATGGGATGGTGGTCTGTAAAGGTGATGTCTCTCACCGAAACATACAGCCATATTAAAAATCATTTCATCTCTAAACTTCTTTTGATCTCAATGCATATGATAGTCTTGTCTTACACGATCTGCCCAACATGGTAAATATAAATTGTCAATGTGCAACTGAAGTGTTGTTGCTTCTCGTTCAGAATCACTTCCTAATATTTTAACAATATGAAAACCTGACAGCCACCGTTTGAAATCACTTATCAAATACGTTTCATTTACAAATCCAATATGAATCAAAATGGAAGGATCAAGTCCATGCACATGACGCCGTGACTATTCGTCTTTGTGTGGAGGACAGTAGGCAAATCTATGATATATACTAACAACAGTTCGATCACTTTCCCTCATTGCAATAGCACTCAACTCCTGCATTGGTGTACCCTCACTGTCTATGAAGATGACAACCTACAATATCAAAAAGACTTAATTACAAGATAATACATTGAGCAGGAACTTTACAAGGATGTCTGTCCTCCAAATAAAAAAAGATACATACAACATGATTACAATGTTTTAATTGAACATAACGCGTAAGACCGCGTTTTCCGCATTCACTACATACTAACTGATTACAATACTTCAGATTTCTTTTTCGTGGTAACACCATCTTTCTTTGATGCGCGACGACGTTTAAGTTTGGTGACAGGTTCTTGACACGCTTTGACACAAGAATCAATGACTTTCTCAATGTGATCAAGACCTGTTAACGATCACCTGTTAAGTTGATGATGAATTTGAGCAATGCGCAAATTGAGAGAAATTAAATTACCGTCAGATTGATGAGGTCCCACATAAACAGCAGGCACCTCAATATGAAAGGAATAAAAGCCTGCACCTAACGATGACAATTCTGTTTCAACTGACTGTTCAACTGTCACTCCTGAAGTGACTTTACAATACTTGCTTTGTAAAATATAGCAGCGAGTGCCGCGATACAAAGGTTTATAATAAAAAGATTTCTTTTCTGGCCACAACTGTAATAGTTCAGTGGGAATAAGAGCCTTTTGCCTCACAACGTCTTCTAAATGTCAAGCTGCTGACGCAACCAATTATCAATAAGGATACTCAGGTTTTGACCTCAACGATTTACTTGCGTATCCACTTTTGGTAAGTATACCACCGGCGTTTGAAGATAGAGTCGAACACCGTTGTAGCGCACTAGTTGTTTGCAGGTAGGATAACCGTGAATTACCTTTTCAATTTTCGGATTCCATATCCTCGAAATGTTGAGGATTGAGTGATGCAGCAGTTGGAGTAGGATTCATGGCCATGGCAGTCTGTAACGAAAGAATACCACTAAGTACATTCATTATCATCAGAGAAAAGAAAATTGTTAGCTTAGCAGTGACATATGAGGTGGCCCTTAAGAGGACCTTTTGGGGCGTTCACATGATTTAAAGCTTATCACCAAGGTCTAAGTCTTCGTCATCGTCCAGTAAATTAAATGTCTTGGGCTTAGGACCCGAATTAAGTTTCAATTCCTTAAAAGACTTAAAGGTAAAGCGTCTAGGTGGTGGAGGTGGCGGTGGTGATGGTTCAACAAAATAAGCTTGTACAATCATCGGCCACGCACTCTCCTGCGCCTCTCTTCTAAAATGTTGGCAAGGTTTAGGCCACACCGTCATGACACTCACTTGTAAATTTGGAAGCAGGATTGAATCAGACAAAATTGAGACGGAGAATGGCTTCAGCAAGTCACACACGCTTTCCAAGTCAAGAGAATGAAATAAAGAGTTAAATGGGGAGACGTCTGCTTTTATAGTCTCCTGCGAATCCACATTTGACACTATGAGAGCCAATCAGAGACCCCCGTTTCTCCCCTGACTTCGTTGCGGCAGGGAAAAGGAGGCACGCGGACGACTGACTCATGATTGCTTTTCCCAAATCTTGTAGTCAAATCTAGTTTAGCACATTGAGTTGAATATGAATGTGTTTTATGCGACATAAGAGCAAGTTGGATCCATGCTCATGAAATGAATCTAGTCGTGATGCAATTTTTGCCATGTGTCGATGATAGAAATCTTTGGGATCATGTATCGTCTCTGCAGAATAGGATGCAAAATGAAACACTACACGTTCACCTGCATGTTCATCAGTCACTTTCTCAAATTCAATCTCTGCAACAAATCGTCCTTTCACATCTTTATTCATCAAACTGTCCATGAGCTGTTAGAAAACGAAGTAACCTTTAGCGATAGCAAATTCTAAGTCTGCCTTTTCATGATGAAATGAGATGATGTAGTCCCTAATCACACCACGAAGACTTTGTCGATGAAAACGTAGCGATCAAAATTCGTTCGTAAACTCTACTGCATCTGTCATCTTTCTTCCCATCACTTCGGAGACATAGCATGAATGACATTCAGGTGTAAAATGTCACGCTGATTCCAAATCTGGTCTCCGTTTTCCCGTCCGAGGCTTCGTTCACCCGCTAGAGCCATTTTCGTAAAAATTCTAACTCTGTCGTTTTTTCGGTGATGGGCAAATATCGTTAAGTCACTCTCACACCTCAGCCCAGGAAGATGGGGCCAAACTGAGCTTTCCACTGCATTTTTCTAACTCTTAGCTTTCAAACGAGCTATTGCACGACTTTCTACCATTCCTAGAACCAAAGTTGGAAGTCTCGTTCCAGAGGGGGGGGTGACGTCCTCAAAATGTTTTCTCTCCGATTCCGCTGGAAATAACCTTCCTAACCCAAAATTTCACGTAGACTCCGAATCTGCCCTCCGTTTTCCCATCCGAGCACTCCTTCATGCCGAAAAACGGACTTTCTCATCCCAAAACCACCAAAACCCGCCTTTTCTAACTCTGGCGGTTTTCAGAGATTCCTACCCTTGCCTCACAGTTCCTCCTTCCCTCCTTCCAGAGGGGGGCGGTAGGGAAACGCTTTCCTCCTCACGGCCCCATTCCTCCCAACACATCCTTGGCCATGTCCTTCCTCTCGCCAAATGTTGACTGAGTCAGCATGATGACTCAGCAGCGATGACTCATCGGGTAAATCCAATTTAATCCACAACATTTGACGAAAATGTGTCTTTGATTTGTAAAATCCATATTTCTGGACCGATTTCAATAGTTTTTTTTAATCGAACCGTAAAGATCTCATCTATTATGGCATAGTTTTTAAAAAGTCACAAAGCCAAGACCTTCTTCACAAGTTGCCGTTTTTTGCCGAAAAAAGACCAAAAAAGGATGTCCAAAGTTGCAGTACTCTCAGTTCAACACGGATTTTCGATTAGATACATTCAAATACACCCACTAATATTTATATCATCTGAAAGAAGAAGATCAGCTCTTTAAGACAGTCTAATTTTAAATATTGTAATCAATATTAATCATTGAATTTTCACTGGGTTTCCATTGTCCAATGAAAAAAATGTCCTCTGACCGAGACGTTTTCTGTCCTCTGACCGAGGTACCTTTTCTCGAAGAATATTGATTCTTCCATTAAACGTTTTGCACCAAACGAATCCTCTAGTGTGCTAGTTTATAAATCCGTAAAGAAAATTCAGTTTGATGCCGTTACAAGTGTGCAATATTGATTTAAAAATATTTTTATCCGTTTTTTCGACCAGAGAATTTGAATATTCCCAAAAATTTCATATGGATGCTGAAACCAGAAATTTTGTCAGGAATCGATGAAATTTCACAGCATAGGAGGGATCCATACTCTTAACATCTATGCAAAAGAAATTTTTCATTTATATCAATTAACCCTCTCAAAATCTCCAAAAGCCACGAAAATGTCCTCTGACCGAGACCCTAAAAAATCTCGGTCAGAGGACAACGTTGAAATTGAAGATCTCGGTCAGAGTACAAGGGTCTCGGTCTAAAGACATGATAATGTATGCAATTACATTTAGATCACTTCGTTTTACGCGTTCAAGTATTCGTCCAAAGTTCCCGCAGTCTCATGAACCGAAATGCACAAACCGAAGAGTTTCCTGTTCGACATCAATTTGTCCTCTGACCGAGACCTTAAAAATCTCGGTCAGAGGACAAGGTGGGTCACGGTCAATGGACATTATATGCAATACATTACATTTTGGTCACTTCGCTTTACGCATGCAAGCATTCATCCTATGTTCCCAGTTTCATCAGCAACCCAAATGCAGAAGCCGAAGAGTTTCCTATTCGACATCTATCTGACCGAGATCAATTTGTCCTCTGACCGAGATGTAGAAAAATGGCTTTTTAAAAGTGCTAGATTTCTATGGAAAGTTTTTATTTGGTGTGGTCGCCGCTAAGATTTTCGTGTTCAGCGTAAAAAAATGAGTATATGTGCAAATTTTCACGGAAATCTGAGACCCAAAGTTGAAAAGACAGAAATGTTGTGGAATAAATTGGATTTACCCCATCGCTGCACCGCACCGGCCTTGACTTTGGGACGAGATTACTACTATCGATGTTGTGGAAAGAAAGCGATCAGCCCTGATGTAGCGATAAAATGGAGCAAAAACATGGAACATGCACACTTCTGTCAAATTTTCTAACTACCTGTCTTCTCACAATCTTTAAATTTCTCAGACTCCATACTCTAATTAATCATAAGTATAAGATAATCATAAGATATTAATCATGAAGTGTAGAGATAATGGAAAAGCAAGGAAACTAGACACTTTAATGAAAATCTAAAAGTATTTGATTCTAATCATCTTCTCTCAATTCTCGGACTGCAGACTCCCAATTAATTATCCACATGTCGCTGTCACTCATATTAGAGAAATAATTACTCCGGGTTTCTATTCCACAGCGGTATGACGCGTGCTCCTCATAGCACGTTCCATAAAACATCCCTAAAATCACACTCAGAAATTACAATAAAGTTGAAGTGATTTAAACGAACAATCAATAACGTTTTATGTTTGACGGCTAGTCCTCATGTGGAGATCATCTAAAAAAAAGCAAAGCACTAAGAGACAACTCAGTGAAATTCTGACTGCATATTTCACTTCTCATCTTCTCTTGAATCTCTTCGTGTCTCTGTCAACTACACAAGAGAAATGTCCAGTTCGTGTTTCAATGCCAGAGCGGTCTGAAGCGTGCTGCACGTGTGCTACACATGTGCTCACAAATGGGTCACACAAGAAAAAGGGAAGATCTGTGTGACACCGTGCACAGAAAGCAGTGCCGATAAGTTAGTTATCGCATTGGAAGCCAGTCTCGCGCTACGCGCTCGACTGTTGCTCCCAGTGCAATAAGTATTACTTACACGCACCACTGTTCCAACGCACAGCCGGTGAATCAATGGAAATCCGATGTTTTTTGACAGTGGGATGCCATTCAAGACTCTAACCTACTCTACTATTTGCGATCACATTGTCGTGATCCTTATATGATAGGCACCATAGCAATGGCATTTCATCCACAGCATCGAAATGCAGCTGAAGTGGTTGACAAAATCTAACATTAGGTCTATAGCATTTGACGGCAGCACGAAAAAAATATATTGCCGGTATTGGAATTATAAAAACTAATCATGCTGTGTTCCGTATTCAATTTCAATGGAGATTTGATAAAGTTAGCTCTATCTAGGTCTAGGCCTACTTGAATGCTTAAAGAGATTTTTGCGGTCTAGACTTAAAATAGGCTATGTGAAACTTTTCAAAGAATATCGATCTTTATGTAAATGTCAGTTACTGTACATGTATTGCATTAAAATAAGGTAGCCTACTTAAAGACTCGAATGACACATTATAGAATACTCGTATAGTTTAATAATAAGGATCAGCTGCCATGACGGCTGCTGCACTCTCCTGTGCTTTCGGTTATCCTTATCATATCATACCATTCTCAGACTATGATACCTCATTTAGATTATCTGCAAAAGTCTTAAGTATCGGTACCGGAGTTTGTGATCAACAATCCGGTTCCTTCTTTTGTTGCTTTCTCCTCTGAATGAAGCGACTCGTTGATTAAAAAATAAAAAGAGGGAACATAAGAACCACTCGATTGATGCACGGGAACTGTTTTCAAGGTGGAGATGTAGAAACAGAGCAATCGGCGCCTTACTTTTCCAGGCGGTGCATTTATAAGACACTTGCATCGTTGGTACATCAAGTATTTTCCCTGGATATCATATCAAGCAGTGTAGATTAAATGGCGACTTAAATCCAAAGTAGCTGAAAATTACAATATTGACGGCGTCGATATGATGACAGTTTGTGATATTTTTTTTAAGCATAGAGCAAAGTAAAAAGGTTGAATGACAAATCCAATTATGGCACTATGGAAGTCTTAGGGCAGGCTTCTTATCATGAAAATATAGATCCATTGAGCACTTCTTCTGGTTAGGAGATCACAATAAGTAGCCGTCGATGTCATGACGAATTGTGGTCACATTTTTAGAGAAAATATAGCAATTTTCTGGAAAACTGATGCAATATCAATGAGTATTAATTAAACGACTCATAATTTTAAATTATAAAAAAATAACAAAATACATGCTCTATTTCTTTGCTGTACAGCAATCCAAAAAAATGTTTTTTTCGTGTGGACAAGCAAAAAAGAGGGGTTTTTGAATTTCAAATGATCTTTCATGCCAAAAATCCTGTATGAAAAATCAAATGAAAGACATTTTCGGTTAGAACACACAAATACCAATCGAATGATGTGTGGAACATTGTCAATAGACCTATACCTTGGCCGCAAAATTCAAAAGACGAAACCCCTCCAAAAAAACACAAACATTTCTGGATTTTACCATTTATGTTGAAACAGGAAACTATGTAGGAAACATTCATTTCAATTAATCTCAGCGTCAATGCATTAACAAGTCCTTAATAGAAAAACAAGGAAAAAGACTTTGCTTTGTGCTTCTTTCATGATTTTTCTCTCAACATTCTTCATGTTTCCACTCTCATCGATTCTTTGCAACAAAACAATAGGTTAATAGGAATACATAGAATAGGCCTACAATATAATCACAGGAAATACAACATTTATCAAAAGAGTCACGTTAACGTATCTCACAAAAGGCATGCTGCAATTGCAACTTCATTTTCACTATCAGATGGACACTCTGCTTGGCTTTTCGTCAGACAAAAATTCAGAGCAACATTTGAATTTGTGATTTTGTATGTAAACAACCAGAGTTCATAATTAAGTGCAGCTAGTTCTATGCGTAGTGCATCCAGTTGTCAAGTGCCAATTTACTGAATAGAAGTCTGATGTCATATTCTATCAGAATTACTCAGTCGAGGAAGTGACGACTATGATTGATGAATTTTTCTGTCAAATTCTTTTTCAATTTTTGCTATAAAACAATTCACCAGCACCAGGCATTATCAAAGAGAGTCCATTACATTATTGCTGCAGTGTCGGAATTACTGTTTATCTATCAACTCTTGACCATAGAATAGAAAGCGGTGAGCAAATCTGATAATTTTCACTTTAAACATAGGCTGTTGGTAACCGTAAAGCTGTTGGACATGCTCATAGGTTTAAAAATGATGCATTGCATTACAAAAAATGGTTCGATTTTCATTGTTCTACAATCAATTTAAAAAGAGAGACATTTCCATTTGAACAATCCTGTAGGTAAACAAAAACTACCATAATTGAGAATAAAGTATCAAAAGAGTGCAATTTATCACCTACTAATGTTATCCAAGTAGCAAAATATTGATTGAGATAAGTGGAGAAGCCTATATCCATGTCATGAACCTCACGTTCCGATGGAATGTGGACCACAGGAGCAACCATGCTGCTTTTGAGCAACGATGTAGTTTTGTTCCCATCGATTCAATTCAGATGTTATTCTCATCCCTTGGATGCTGACAAGGAAGTATAGGCATTTACCATAAGCGTTTTTAGATAGCTATTGAAAGATACAATGATTCCATGGCACTCAATGAAATATACAGTCAAATAAATTGAAACTCAAATTTCTGAGAAACTTATAGTTAACTCCGCTTTATAACGAACTACATGTAGGGGAGGGTGGGTCACATTGAACCACCAGCCTTTTCTCCGAAACTATAGATAGTAGAAACTGTATGTTTCAAGACATTTGCAACAAATAAACATGATTCCTCTGATAATTTCAATTGTTTATGCTCTCCATCATTATTTTCACAGGATTTACCAAAATTTCAAAGAAAAAGTAAAAATCATTGAGGCCAACATCGAAACTCAATTCAGCTTTCTTGTACTTGATAAAGCTGCATTGCGTGAGTTCCCTTATTTAGTGGGTCTTAGTGGTTTTCTGACCATTTCTTGTAGACATTAAGCCATTTACACAAATTGCAAATTAATGTAGGTAGGTAAGCATATCGATCAATAATTAATAATGTAGGTAAGCAAAATCAAAAGATCCTATCATTTATACTAGTACTTTCGGCGCTATTGGTGTGCAATTGTCAGGCGAAAGTAGTCAATTTTGCTTTTGATGAGTATTCGGATGCCAAATTGTACTAATGATAACGTGCATTTCGCCCACTTACAAATGATTTTTGCCTGGGTACCGAGCGCTGAAAATAATGCATGATCGCGACCGCGGGCGCAGCGAAAAGAAAAGGATGAGAGGCTCATAAGTCTCCCACGGTCTTCCAAACTAAGGGCGAGGAATAATTCGATTTCATATAATCATCGATTCCACGTCATGATCCGGCACTATTCGTCAACACCAGAAAAAAAATTTTGAAAACACATAAGCTGTGTAATCTTTTATG
The DNA here is from genome assembly GCA_907163375.1 of Prostheceraeus crozeri. NCBI lineage: Eukaryota > Metazoa > Platyhelminthes > Polycladida > Euryleptidae > Prostheceraeus > Prostheceraeus crozeri. The sequence goes on from CAJQUW010014359.1 coordinate 421,724, forward strand.
ACCTATGAGTAGTAAGCACATTCCAGACGCAAGGACAAAATGTGAAATGCTGAGTCATCAGGCTGACTCAGCCCCCCCTCTGGCAGGAAGTGTGAGGGAGAGGGTCAAGGATGTGTTGGGAGGAATGGGTCCGTGAGGAGGAAACGGGTCCCTCCCCCCCCCCCCTCCTGCCAAACTTCCAACTTTGGTTGTAGACATCGTAGAAAGTCGTGCAATAGCTCATTTGAAAGCTAAAAGTGAGAAAAAGGCAGTGAAAAGCTCAGTTTGGGTTCATTTTCTTGGGTTTAGGGAGGAAAATGGCAGGAAACCGTCAGAGTTGGAAAAGGCAGGTGTTGGAGGTTTTGGGATGAGAAAGTCCATTTTTCGACAGGAAGGAGGCCTCGGATGGGAAAATGGAGTGCAAATTCGGACGTTTTGGCCAAAGTTGGGTCTAGGAACTTCTTCCCAACTCAATTGGAGAGAAAAAGTTCAGACCTCCCCCCCTCGGCACCGATCTTCCAACTTTGCTTCTAGTGGACGGATTTTGTCGTGCCATAGCTCGTTTGAAAGCTGGGAGTGAGACAAATTCAGTGAAACAAACGGCTTGTTCATATCTGTCTTCGTTTAGATGTGAGACGCCATTTAAGATTTTGGGAGATTGGCGAAAAACGACAAAGTTAGAATTTTGGACGTTTTGGGCTGTAGCGTCAAAACGAAGCATCGGATGGAAAAACGGATTTCAGATTTGGAATCAGCGTGAAATTCTCTATCTGTGTGGTGAGTTTCAAGTCAATCGGAGAGTTTCAAGTCAATCGGAGAGAAAAATTTTCAACATTTTTCGAAAAAACGACAGAGTTAGAATTTTTGCGATGGCTGCCTACTGTAGAGCCAAAACGAAGCGTCGGACGAGAAAACGGAGGCCAGATTCGGATTCAGCGTCAAATTCTACATGGAAATGGTATATTTCCAGCTCAATCGGAGCACTAGAACCGGAGATAGACGGGTTTTCAGTGTTTGGATGATGGGTATTACGTCATCAGCTGATCGCCACACACTATATAAGTATGGAAACTCGGCTTGTGGAAATCAGTTCTCCTCCCGACTGGGTTGGGGTAGGTGAACTCTGGAGCTCCGATGATAGCATTGGAAATCTGAAAAACCGGGTTTCTGGTAGAAACCGACTTAGAAAATTTCATTGCTGATATCAGCTAAGGCGTCAGACTTAGAGGTTCGCCAGGAGATGGCCTTCGTCTCCAGGCCATAAAAGACTCCAAAACTTTAAAGGCTTGTAACTTTGCTTCTACAAGTCCGTTTGACTTGATTCAAAAAAGGTTCGGTCGCTAGTGACCTGCCCTAAGTGATAGACTACTTATAAAATTTCATAAGTAGTGCTAAAAAGTTGAAAAATGTAAATTCACTAGTTTTGGAGGTTTTCTGGGGTGTTCGACCCTGCTGAAGTCAACTAGATGATTTTTAATGATGTCTGAGCCACATATGGACTAAGCAGCTTTTCACTGAAAACGAGCAAGACACGGAGAGTTTTGCTGTAATATTCCACTGGCAGGGTGTTCCTTCGGGACGGCGGACGATGCCGTAGTGATAAGTGTGGCAAGGGAGTGTGTCATAGTTTAGACCGTAACCGCTGGGACAACTCATGTCTCATGTTGGGCATTTGACACAGTTCTCAACGTAGCACTTTGAGCGCCAATCGGTTGAGTCTTAGCTATCTTGTCATGGGTGGCCTCTAAACATCTCCATTGCAAAACGCTGGTGAATCAAGCTCTCTACGGCTTGCTATCAAGCTACTATCAAAGTCTGTCAACCTCTCACCAACTCCACCGGTTTTCATGTCTGGCGATCAAGTCATGGACGGTGCACGATTTTCGGTGTGATACTTCCTGTGGGTGATTTCGAGACAGCGTTGAAGTCCGTAGTTGCACGGGACGTGGGCAATGGTAATCCTTGTGAAACCTCTCTGCGTCATGTTTGCAATGTTTCGTCTCAACGTTGTACTCTGACCGCCAGGGCGACATTTAGCTATCTGCCACAGGTTACTTCATAAAATCTCCATTGCACTTGTTTCCCGACAGTTGGCCAAGCATGCGAGAATGAACCATCAGTTCTTCTTGTCTCTATCACGGAGACGAATTGATGAATGGAATGAAGGGAGGACATTCATGCGCCACACGCAACACGTCACAGACTTCTCTCTTCGCTAGTGAACAAGCTCTTGTCAGTGTCGTCAGAAACTTTATCATATTGTACAAAAGTTTTACTGCTACACAGGTTGATGTATAGTTAGAAAGTTTGATCATCAACGTTTTATTCGTAAGTCTAGTCAGAAACTGTATCATGGTTTGTAAAAGCAAAGTTAGTGTAGTCAAGTAGTTTTACTGTGAGACACGTTTGTAAAATGAAAGTTTGATCATTGAAGTTGTATTCGTGTCATGTTTTGTAAAAAGTTTTACTGCTACACAGGTTGATGTATAGTTAGAAAGTTTGATCATCAACGTTGTATTCGTAAGTCTAGTCAGAAACTGTATCATGGTTTGTAAAAGCAAAGTTAGTGTAGTCAGAAACTTTATCATGTTGTACAAAAGTTTTATTGCAGTACAGGTTGATGTATAGTTAGAAAAGTTTGATCATGATGTTTTATGAAACACACATGTCATAAAATGTAAGCGTTAGTGTAGTCAAGTAGTTTTACTGTGACACACGTTTGTGAAAATAAAGTTTGATCATTGACGTTTTTTATTCGTAAGTCTAGTCAGAAACTGTAAAACCAAAGTTAGTGTAGTCAACCAGTTCTTTACCGCGACACCCGTTTGAGAAAGTAAAGTTTGATCATCGAACTTTATTCGTGAATGTCATCAGAAAGTGTATCATGGTTTGTAAAAGCAAAGTTAGTGTAGTCAACTAGTTTTTACTACAACTCATGTTTGTGAAAGTAAAGTATTAGATTACACAGAGTCATCAATACTGTCAAAGGTGTACAAGTCATATCAAGCATATTCAACTGAGTGTCCATTCCTGACACTCATGATCATTTGAAATTATTTGAAGATGAAAAGTTGCATTCGTTTCCCAACTTCATGGTCCGTAGCAAGAGAGCTTGGCTATTCATTGAAGGATATAGAAAGTGTTGCAAATGTAAATGAAAATATTAAAGCTGACGCTTTAGTTGAAAGACTAATGGATCTAGATGAGCACGCTATGAATCATCATTTGGATCGAAGATGGATAGAGGATTTTTCCATGCTGCAATGTAATGATAGTGAAAATGGGATGAAATTGGTGCGATCTGGAGTGAAAAAGAAAAAAGTGACATTTGCAACTGATTTGTCAAGTAACTCTACCAATAAAAGTGACTTTAGAAAGAAATTGGAAGAAGAGACGTTTAAATTATTATGTGAACGAAACTGCGTTGAGTGTTTTAAAAGGGAGCGATCCCTTCTCTTTTTACCATGTTGTCATTCTGTTATGTGTTCTACGTGCTATGTACCTTTGGAAACTATGTTGTGTCCCATCTGTGATCAAGAAATAATTTCAACAGTCAATGTATATAAATGATGTTGATGCAATCCTAGTCGAATTTAAAACAGTCATCTATGACCATGACACCACTGTATCATCGTCTCATTGAAATGAGAAAGCATGATTATACAAGGCAGTGGATTCTTGTGTTGGAAAAACTATTATCATCCAGTGATTGTAGAGAGATGATACATCGTTTGAGTAATGCAATCATCATTCACGCAAACTGTGAAGATGTTGACTATATGCTATCTTATAATTTTAAACCAAATCAGTTTACGAATACACTTTCATCACTGTTACATCATGGTATTCTTTCATTACCTTGCTTGGAGTTATATATTCTACACGTTGCTTATGGGAAGCCTTTTCAACTTAAGCACAATTGATGCAAAGGCATTAAACTTTACAAACATCGTTATACAAACAGATTGTTCATGTCTGGCTCATAACATATCAGCAAACGACACAGCTGAACTGTTTCTATTGAACTATAGTACCTCACTGAATGATACATTACGGCTACCCACACATGTATCTGCTTCTGACTATCCTACTGGTACTGTGGCTGTTCTCAGTGTATTGCTTTTTACTAGTGCTGTACTCAATGTCTTCCTCTATTTCATTGCGTTTACGACGGTGATGTTTCGACGTTGCTGTCGTGTTTAAGCAAAGAACACTCTAACATCCACCTGTAAAAATGGCTAGACGTCGTTCATCTCACCGTTCACGTAGACAAAAGTGTCAATCAAATGCAAACAAAAAATTCTGTCTCACGCTTCGTCGCTTATTAAAATTAAAGCCATCTCATCGATGTGAGGCAATGAAGCTGGCAAACAATGCCTTCATTCGCAAAATGTGTACGGAAATACGAAAAGTGCGTTATATGACATTAAATAGCAAAAAGGCCAATGCAATTGCCAGACATGGTAAAGTTCTTCGTACCTTGAGCAATCCAAAAACATCAATTCCTACAAAGCGCAAACTATTATCACAACGTGGTGGCTTCTTACCACTTTTAGCGCCTATCATCATGGCAGCTGCCGGTCCTGCTTTGGGAGGTTTAGCTAGTGCTCTCGCAAATAAAGCCATTAATGGATAGATACTAAGTTAAATGGTATGACTTTTCATCAAAATCAACATGGATTTCCGTTTACGTTGTAATCGCACTATGTGTATGGTAGGACCCTCTCATAGTGGGAAGACACATTTAACACTGCAATTGTTGGAGCGTCGTAATGAGATTTTTGACTGCATACCGAATCGTGTTGTTTGGTGCTATGGAATTTATCAACATAACTTACATCGTGAATTGGTTGGTAAGGGTTACTTGGTTCAACCGGGGATTATCAGCACTGCTGATATTCAACCCTATGATATTATCATTCTTGATGATTTACTTAATGAGAGTAAGAACTCACAAGAAGTAACTGCTATGTTTACCAAGGCTGCTCATCATAAACCATGCTTTATCATTTTTATTATGCAAAATCTTTTTCCAAGTGGAAAGGAAGCACGGACTCGAAGTCTAAACACACATTACTACATCATCTTTAAAAATCCTCGCGATAAAAGTCAAGTTGAATTCCTATCTCGACAAGTTCTTCCTCGCAAGTCAAAAGCATTGATTGAAGTATTTGAGGCTGCTACGGAAAAACCCTATAATTATTTATTTTTGGACTTTACCCAGGAGTGTCCTGAAGATTATCGCTTACGCAGTCATCTCTTTGAGAAACCCATGATCATATATAAATTGTTATGAGTGGTTTTCAACGCATGATTGCTATTCCACAAGAAGAATATATACATCTGACTACAATGCAGAGTGTTCATCAACCTTGGGCAAATCAAATGTCACAACTTAATCAGCAATATGAACAAGAAGCTGTACAAAGTAAAAATCCATATGATCGTTTGATAAAGCAGAGTTCTACCTTAGAAGAAATAAAACAATTGAAAGAAAAATTACGCAATGATCTTTCGCTTGGTTCACCCAAACCCTATCGCAATCGCGCACTGAGCTTATATCGAAGTCTCGAACCCAACTTGAAAATCACACAACGAGGTGAAGTGGTAGGTGATGATGGTGCAGTCATTAGGGACTCAAGAGTGGAAGATTTAATTAATCATGCTGTTCGTGATCGTCGTCGTCACTTTACACCTACAGGATGGGAGTTCTCTTTAAAAAGTATGAAGAAATTTAATGTCCCAAAAGCAATTCTTGGTCGTGATACCTTACAGGAAATGGAAAATGATTCTACACCTAGGAAGAGAAAGTTGCAAAGTGTAGAGAGACCTAAAAAGAGAATCAAGCAAACTTTGAAAACACCCGAGAAGTTGTCGAAGCGTATACCAAAACCTTCAACACGTTATCCATCATTTGATTTTATCACAGACTTTTAATGAAGAAGCTATGTTGCATCCCATGTTCAGAGTTACCAAACATTCATGTGTCATTGAACTGCTTAAGTACATGTTGTAAAAGTGATTCATACAAGACGGCTCAAAAAAGTAGCAAAAGCAGGACTCAAACACAAACGCAAACCCTGGCGGAGAAAAAGACTGATACTTTGAGGCAAATAAACGATCCCTCTTAATAGACGATGGATGAACATCTGAAATCAATTTACTATAACCCAAAGCATTATGCAGGTTATGCTTCAGTGAAAAAGTTGTCACAAGCAAGTGGTTATTCACAGAAACAAGTGAAGAGATGGTTAAAAGCTCAACCTGCATATACATTGCACACACAAGCTCGAAAACGTTATCCTACCCGTTCTTATATCGTTCATGATATTGATGAACAATGGCAAGCAGATTTGGCTGATGTCTCTTTATTAGCTAAAAAGAATAAAGGCTATCGCTTTCTCCTAACTGTCATTGACTTATTTTCTCGTTATGCTTGGGTTCAACCACTCAAGACAAAGCGTGGTGAAGAAGTGGCCGAGGCTTTCCAAAATATTTTCAGTGAAGGACGCATTCCCACACGTATTCAGACTGATCAAGGGAAAGAGTTTGAAAACAAACATGTGCGTGCTTTATTTCGCAAACACAACATTGAACTGTTTAGTGTGAAAAGTGCATATAGGGCTGCAGTGGTCGAGCGCTTTAACCGTACACTGAAAACTCGCCTATGGCGCTATTTCACTGCAAAAGTAACACAAAAGTGGACATATTTATTACAAGATACTGTACACGCTTACAATCATTCTGTCCATCGTATGATTGGTCACAAACCTGCTGACATAACTCCAGACATTGTGGATACAATCCGTGAAATCAATGCTAAACGCAGGCAACCATCACAAGGTAAACGTGACATTCAGGTTGGTGACAAAGTTCGCATTTCCAAGGTGAAAAGCGTGTTTGCGAAAGGATATCTTCCCAATTGGACGGAAGAAATATTTACTGTCTCTGAGGTTAACAAGAAATTTAAGCCCACTACCTACAAGCTTCGCGATTATCATGGTGAAGAGATTGAAGGGAGTTTTTATCGTCATGAGATAACACCCATCACCAAAGAAGATGATGACTACATGGTTGAACAGATACTTCGCCACCAAATGCGACAAGGGGAAAAGTGGAGCCTGGTGAAATGGGCTGGCTATCCAAATTCAATGAACAGTTGGATTCGTCATTCTGACCTTTATCGTGTTAGTCAACGTTCATAAGCAAAGTAATGAATTGTGTAAATATAAATAAATAGATACCTATGGATCAAACTGCTACGTTTTATTCTGCCCCCTCCTATGCTAGTCATGGAGCTGGCTTTCCCGTTTATGCTGGATCGAGACGTCAAAAAGGGGGTAGTCTATTGTGTGCTGTCAAAGGTATGATGCTCCCCACTATCGCAAATGTGGGAAAATCAGCTTTAAAGGAAGCTGTAGGATTAGCAGCAGATGTAGCAAGTGATGCGCTTTCAGGAAGATTGCCGATTCGTGAATCGCTAAAGCGTCATGGAATACAGCGTTTGAAGAATGTCGGTAAGGCTGGTATCAGGTCTGTCATCAGTCATATCAATCCACTCTCTACTTCAGGCAAACGTAAGCGAAGAGCATCTCGTATACCTCCTAGCAAACGCAGACGACGATGACTGTTTTAAATATGGAATGTAAAACCACATCCCTTTGCCTATTTGACAGAACACCTATACAGACGGATATCATTAGAAATTATGTATCCATTCGTTATCCACAGACGAGTATTGATTCTGGTAGTGTCATTGAATTTTTAATACCAGGAAATGATGCTGAGTACATCGATGTAAATGACATCAATCTACATGTTAAGTTTAAGATGTTAAATAAGGACGGTACCAACCTTGATGATAAGGACAAAGTAGCCGTGAATAACTTGGCAATAGCAACGCTCTTCAAGGATGTATCATTGACCATTGGTGAAACTCGGGTTGAAGGTGGCCAACACAGTTATCCCTATCTCGGTTATTTTTCAACAGTCATGCAGTTTCAGCCACAAGCACAAAAGAGTCACATGGCTGTTATGGGTTGGTGTAAAGATGAAGCTGGTAAATTTGATAGTGACAAAAACAAGGGATTTGTCACTCGTGAAAAGTGGACTGCAGAAAGTAGGGTGTGTGAATTATATGGTCCCCTATACTTGGACTTTTTCCGTCAATCACGTTTCTTAATGTCAAAAGTAGACATGCGAGTTCATCTCTTACCGAACGATCCTAAATTTGTATTGAATTCTTATGGAGCAAAGACTGAGTTTAAGATTGTGTTTGAAAGTGTTAGACTTTATGTGCGACGAATGACAGTGAATCCTTCGGTTATTAATGGTCACGAGATGGGTTTGAAGAAGTATGATGCTCTTTATGATGTAAATCATACCGAGATCCATAGTTTCACCATTCCTCGTGCGCAAAAGAGCTTTGTTAAAGATAGTTTGTTTCCTATACAATCACCAAAAATGATCATTGTGGGATTGATTGCAAATGATGCATACAATGGTAATATATCGAAGAATCCCCTCAACTTTGAACACTTTGGTTTAAATCAAATCGGATTGTATCGCGATACCGATTGCATTCCTGGTACTCCTTTTTGCCCAGACTTTGCTAATGGTAATTATTCTCGCTCATATCAAAATACTATGGAAACCTTTAAATACTGGAATACTGATGACACCAATGGTTTGACTTATGATGAATTTGCTAAAGGTTATACACTTTATGCATTTGATTTGACAACAAACAATGAAGCAGGTGCTTCTTATCGTCCGGGTACTGCCACGAAGGGTCTTAAACTAGAATTCTTCTTTGAAAAAGATTTGACGAAAACAGTCAATGTACTCATCTATGCTGTGTTCGATTCCATCATTCGAATTAACAGACTACGTGACGTTTCCGCTTCTTATACAAGTTAATGAGTTGGTTATCTGATGCAGAGCTAGAGAGAGTCGTTCAAGAACATGGTGATGAACGCACTGTTGCAGCATTTCGAGGTGTGTTTTCCATTAATAATATGCCCACAGTTTTACCAAAACCACCCTCATTCATTATCATGAATACTGATACAGCACACTTACCCGGCAAACACTGGAAAGTTTTGTTTATTGATAAAAACTATTGCGGTGAAATCTTCGATTCATTGGCCTTATCAAATTGTGATTATGTCACACGTTTCATGAACCGTCATTCACGAAAATGGATTCGCAATGCTTTGGCCTATCAACATCCCTTGTCTTCAACATGTGGAGCCTATGCCCTCTAATTTGTAATGCAACGACTACATTATGACTCTTTACATGATATTTGTAAACATTTTTCACATTATACCCTTGTCAATGAAAAGCGCATTTGTAACTTTTATAAAAGCCTTCAATAAATATGTACGATTAAAATTTGTTTTCTTTATTATACTTCAATGGAAAAGTAGATGATGTGATTGAATAGGTTGTATTTAGTCATCAAACATGAATAGGTAGAGATAAGAAGACATTGTTCACTTGTCACATTCATGCTTATGAGTGTTGGTTTGTTTAAGGTAAGTCATGATGCGAGGATGTATACGTTCTCTATACTTGTTCCAACTTGAGGATGTAAAATGTATAACACCATATTGATCATGAAGAGCAATGAAATCTCGTCGAATAATGAATAGACGTCCACCTAGAGGGATATAGTACATTGGATGATGCATGATATGTAAAGCATCGTGGAGGTTATCCATTTGAAAAGGTGATAAACTTATTTTAACGTGTCGATGAGTATCGTAAAAGGTAATGCGTCGAGCCTTCCATGTAACATGACACTGAGAAGAGAGCTTGGCAATCATGGTTAGTTTTAGACACATCAAAAACGTTTGCTTAGTCTTTTCGTTTAAGTAAAACATTCATTAGAAATGGACGAAGTCATGTTGAGATTGATCATCCTATTATCATTTGCAATAGTGACATTAGCGGGACGAGGATTAGATGATGCAGTTCGCCTCATCAAATCACCTATTCATGCAACAAGACCTATTGAAGATGTAATTCTTTCCGGCATAGCCGATCCTTGGCAAAATCATGCATACAAACTACAGATTTTACGTCAGCGAATGGGTCATGCGTGGGAAATGGTGTTAACAGATTATGGCTTTAAGCGATCACCTGTAGGTGGCATCGATTTGATCAATCCTGTACGTCGCATTGCAATGGAATTAAAAAATAGCTGTCGTGTGAGCTCATCAATGAAACGTGAAATATTTCATACCCTTGCAGATTTTAAACGTAGAAGACCAAGATATCAAGTCATATTTGGTTGTATCAACTATCGCAATATGAAAGAAGGCGGTACAAGCATACTTAGGGGAGTGCATTATGTGAAAGGGCAATCACTCTTAACCAAATTCCTAGGACGACAGAAAGTACCTACTGTGAATAGATTGAAAGCAGCAGTTCGTTATGTCTTGCGACATAACGCCTAAGCAAACGTCGCTTTATGTTGATACTTTAACATGGAGTTTACAGCAGTGTTTCCCAGTAATGCTCAACCTGATCGATATGAAAATACAGCTGCTGAGTTTGAGACTGATTTAACACAGCCGATTGACTTAAATGGTGATTGGGAAGTGGCCCTGCAAGATTTGAGCTATGTGAATAATATAAGAACCATTGCAAATGAAGAGATTACATTAGGCACTGCAACGAATCAAGACTTGTACTTTCCAAAACTAGAGCGAAATGATAAAGTACATACCTACAACTTGAATGAACATGCAGCAGAGTGGAATTCTATTCCTACAGTAAACACCCGTCGGGGAAAGCGAGCTGTTGATGAGATTGTAAATGGCCCTACTTTAATTATCACTGCAGATACAGACATACCCATTGCTAAAAATGCCTCACCCCTGAAATGGAAACAACCTACAAACCCATCATTCCGTCATCGTTTAGAGCAATCATACTATTATATGAAAATTCAACGCCTATTGAATGTTATGAATGATTTGGCAAAGGATCTATGGTTCTGGCAAATGGATCCAAATCTACATAAAGTTACCCTCTACATGAGACCGACTACTATTTCCCATGGATTTTATGTGAGTGGACCTCTGCAAAAGATATTGAATCTTAAATCACGGTTCTTTCTACCTATCACAAAATTTGCAGAAGTAAAAGGAGGCGGTGCCTTCCCTTTGAGAGCTCAAGTGTCCATGAAAGTATCAAAGCAGATTAAGAAATATCCAAATTGGCACAGGAAAAAATTTAATATTACCCTTCTTCCCCTTGATCGCATGCATGAGCGCTTTGTGCTTTTTAAATCTGGTACTGTTGATGACTTGATCAAACAGGTAAATGAAATAAATGGATTATCTATGTCCATCACTCGAGTACACAATAAAGCAAGGATTGATTTCCGAAATGATTATGAGCGTTCACACATTGGATTTGTTCACATCAATTCTAAATTTCGTGATTTGCTCTCTTTAAAAACAGACGTCTTATGGTCATACCATGAATGGGGGAATGTGAAAATAACATCTGAACAGCAATCCGATTGTCGAATGGTCCTTTATTTCAAACGTACACACCCTGTTTTACGTCCCAGTCTTACATGGAAGCCAAATGAAAAGTTACCGATACCTCCCAAGCATTATAGCAATGGTTATGATGTTTGTACATACTTGAACAAGGGTGTATCAAATCTACACTCATATCATTTTGACTATGATCCTAAAGAAAATACATTCTGTATCAGTGTACATGGTAAAACGGTCATTTACATTTCAAAAGAGTTGACAAAGATTTTAGGATTCAAACGTGACATATTCTACGACGAGAAGTATTGTGGCTCAACATCCTTGCTCGATATGAATATCAATCACTTTTACATTTACACTAACTTTATCCATTCAACACAAGTTGGTGGTCAAATGGTTCCCCTTTTAAGATATATTCCTATTGACAGTGGCGACTTTGGCGTGATCATGCACAGGGAGTTCCTGAACAAGGTATACATTCCAGTCAATGTATCACGATTATCCCATTGCAAATTTGGTATCTATGATGATAGTGGTAATCCTATTCAATTCATTGGTGGTCGTACTGTCTTAACACTTCATTTTCGTCAGATAACATCAAATCACTAATGTTGCATGTGGCGCAGTCAATGTCTTTTCTTTCTTGATTAGGTGACCGTTAAGGCCGTGGTCTCATAAAGACCGTTTGGGGCATTCTCTGTCTCATCAAAGGGCTTTTCACTCCTGAAAGTCAGCCTCGTTTATGAAAGGCTCACTCTCAACCGTTTGTAGAGTGAGCTGCTTGCAGCCTTCAATCATTTGTCTTTCTTCCTCTTCCTCTTTTTGTTGAAACTTTCTCTCAAGTTCCTTCTTCGTAGGAGTTGAGCTAGCAGGAGATGTGAACGTCTCCTCTGTGTCAGACATGACTATGATAGTGAAATGCAAAACACTCTTCTTTATATATGAGAATGATGCAGTGTGATTGATAAATGGCTGTCACCCAATGAGAGAGCACGAAGCAGGGAGAGAGAATCTATATAAGTGCGATGCAATGACCATTTCCTCATAATATCATTAAAATGGATACACCACCGAACGCCTATGCCTTACTCATGCCCAATGCCCCTCGCAAGAGGCAAGTGAAAAGCATTTACGATGGTGAGGTCGAGCCGCTGCAGTTCAATGAGGAAATCATCATCATTTCCGACGATGAAGAGGATAGTAAAGATACAATCAGGGCTGCCTTCCTGAGTGTGTCTCCAAAGGACGTGATGATGGAGCGGTGTATTGAGACTCTCCGGAGCTGGCTAGACATCTTCTCTCCTTCTAGTCAGCCCCGCAATCAAGAAGAGTTTGACTTAGTAGACGTCATGTACCGTCTTATTACAAAACGTATTGCTTTTATTTCTTTTCAATAAATGTGTATTATGACAATGTTGTTTTTCCTCCATATAAACTACATGGCTTCGAAAGGATCATCGAGTAAGCATAGTATCGATTGGGAGCTATTGTTAGAATAAGATATCCTATCATCTAGACACTTAACACAGTTACTAGAAATCGTTCATGATATAAAACATGATTTAGGTGAATCACTTGAAGCAACGTTATCTGAGAATGAGTCATGAGTTCTGCTTGTCACTCTTATACCACACGTATACAAAATCATTTTCTATCTTCTCTAATGGTATGATCCCTTTTGATAGAAAAGTAGACCGATAGTAAATGTGTTAACTAACCCCATATCTAAATTCCTCCATTTATTTCCATTTCAAGATAAATACATTGCAAAACAAAGACATGTAGTATGTAGGTTTATTTATAATTGAATCACATATACTTTACAGCGAGGAAAAGTCAAGTGGAATAACCTCTAAGTCACTGTACACTTTATAACACCTTGGCCGTTTTGGTGCGTCGGGCACTTTTCTAACACGCGTCGTTTTTGGCGTGAATTCAGCATCAGTCCACACTACTTTTTCAATGACCACTTTCTTGCGGGACTCCTCCTCTTGTTCACGCTTGTCTTCATCCCACTCGTCAACAACTTCGAAAATTTTGAAGAAAATATTCATGGCTTCAGAAGAGTTTTCCATACTAGAGTGTTCGATCGTATAACGTGAATGAGAAGTGCTGCAATCGTTTCACTTATATAGTTATTTAACAATGAATTCCTCAACAACCAATCAGAATGATTCTAATTTAGATGAAGATTCCTTTTTTCACTTTATCAACCTGTGTTGCAGTAAAACTTTTACAAACCATGATACACTTTCTGACTAGACTTACGAATACAACGTCAATGATCAAACTTTACTTTTACAAACGTGTGTCACAGTAAAACTACTTGACTACACTAACTTTGGTTTTACAAACCATGTTACAGTTTCTGACTAGACTTACGAATAAAAAACGTCAATGATCAAACTTTATTTTCACAAACGTGCGTCGTAGTAAAATTATTTGACTACACTAGCGCTAACATTTATGGCATTTGTGTTTCATAAAACGCCATGATCAAACTTTCTAACTATACATCAACCTGTACTGCAGTAAAACCTTTATACAACATGATAAAGTTTCTGACTACACTAACTTTGCTTTTACAAACCATGATACAGTTTCTGACTAGACTTACGAATAAAACGTTGATGATCAAACTTTCTAACTATACATCAACCTGTGTTACAGTAAAACCTTTGTACGACACTGACAAGAGCTTGTTCTTTAACGAAGAGAGAAGTCTGTGACGTGTTGCGTGTGGCGCATGAATGTCCTCCCTTCATTCCATTCATCAATTCGTCTCCGTGATAGAGACAAGAAGAACTGATGGTTCATTCTCGCATGCTTGGCCAACTGTCGGGAAACAAGTGCAATGGAGATTTTATGAGGTAACCTGTGGCAGATAGCTAAATGTCGCCCTGGCGGTCAGAGTACAACGTTGAGACGAAACATTGCAAACATGACGCAGAGAGGTTTCACAAGGATTACCATTGCCCACGTCCCGTGCAGCTACGGACTTCAACGCTGTCTCGAAATCACCCACAGGAAGTATCACACCGAAAATCGTGCACCGTCCATGACTTGATCGCCAGACATGAAAACCGGTGGAGTTGGTGAGAGGTTGACAGACTTTGATAGTAGCTTGATAGCAAGCCGTAGAGAGCTTGATTCACCAGCGTTTTGCAATGGAGATGTTTAGAGGCCACCCATGACAAGATAGCTAAGACTCAACCGATTGGCGTTCAAAGTGCTACGTTGAGAACTGTGTCAAATGCCCAACATGAGACATGAGTTGTCCCAGCGGTTACGGTCTAAACTATGACACACTCCCTTGCCACACTTATCACTACGGCATCGTCCGCCGTCCCGAAGGAACACCCTGCCAGTGGAATATTACAGCAAAACTCTCCGTGTCTTGCTCGTTTTCAGTGAAAAGCTGCTTAGTCCATATGTGGCTCAGACATCATTAAAAATCATCTAGTTGACTTCAGCAGGGTCGAACACCCCAGAAAACCTCCAAAACTAGTGAATTTACATTTTTCAACTTTTTAGCACTACTTATGAAATTTTATAAGTAGTCTATCACTTAGGGCAGGTCACTAGCGACCGAACCTTTTTTGAATCAAGTCAAACGGACTTGTAGAAGCAAAGTTACAAGCCTTTAAAGTTTTGGAGTCTTTTATGGCCTGGAGACGAAGGCCATCTCCTGGCGAACCTCTAAGTCTGACGCCTTAGCTGATATCAGCAATGAAATTTTCTAAGTCGGTTTCTACCAGAAACCCGGTTTTTCAGATTTCCAATGCTATCATCGGAGCTCCAGAGTTCACCTACCCCAACCCAGTCGGGAGGAGAACTGATTTCCACAAGCCGAGTTTCCACTTATATAGTGTGTGGCGATCAGCTGATGACGTAATACCCATCATCCAAACACTAAAAACCCGTCTATCTCCGGTTCTAGTGCTCCGATTGAGGTGGAAATGTACCACTTCCATGTAGAATTTGACGCTGAATCCGAATCTGGCCTCCGTTTTCCCATCCGATGCTTCGTTTTGGCTCTACAGCAGGCAGCCATCGCAAAAATTCTAACTCGTTTTTTCGAATGTTGAAAATTTTTCTCTCCGATTGACTTGAAACTCACCATACAGATAGAGAATTTCACGCTAATTTCAAATCTGAAATCCGTTTTCCAATCCGATGCTTCGTTTTGAAGCTACAGCCCAAAACGTCCAAAATTCTAACTCTGTCGTTTTTCGCCAATCTCCCAAAATCTGAAATGACGTCTCACATCTAAACGAAGACAGATATGAACAAGCCGTTTGTTTCACTGAATTTGTCTCACTCCCAGCTTTCAAACGAGCTATGGCACGACAAAATCCGTCCACTAGAAGCCAAGATCGAAGCTAGCTGTCCCGAGGGGGGGGGAGGTCTTCAAAACATTTTCTCTCCGATTGCGTTCAAATTCACCATACCGATGCAGAATTTGACGCTGATTCCAAATCTGAAATCCGTTTTCCCATCCGATGCTTCGTTTTGGCGCTACAGCCCAAAACGTCCCAAATTCTAACTCTGTCGTTTTTCGCCAATCTCCCAAAATCTGAAATGACGTCTCACATCTAAACGAAGACAGATATGAACAAGCCGTTTGTTTCACTGAATTTGTCTCACTCCCAGCTTTCAAACGAGCTATGGCACGACAAAATCCGTCCACTGGAAGCCAAGATCGAAGCTAGCTGTCCCGAGGGGGGACGTCAGCGAAAATTTTTTCTCTCCGATTGCTTTCAAATTCACCATACCGATGCAGAATTTGACGCTGATTCCAAATCTGAAATCCGTTTTCCCATCCGATGCTTCGTTTTGAAGCTACAGCCCAAAACGTCCAAAATTCTAACTCTGTCGTTTTTCGCCAATCTCCCAAAATCTTAAATGACGTCTCACATCTAAACAAAGACAGATATGAACAAGCCGTTTGTTTCACTGAATTTGTCTCACTCTTAGCTTTCAAACGAGCTATGGCACGACAAAATCCGTCCACTAGAAGCCAAGATCGAAGGTAGCTGTCCCGAAGGGGGGGGGAGGTCTTCAAAACTTTTTCTCTCCGATTGCTTTCAAATTCACCATACCGATGCAGAATTCGACGCTGATTCCAAATCTGAAATCCGTTTTCCAATCCGATGCTTCGTTTTGGCGCTACAGCCCAAAACGTCCAAAATTCTAACTCTGTCGTTTTTCGCCAATCTCCCAAAATCTTAAATGACGTCTCACATCTAAACGAAGACAGATATGAACAAGCCGTTTGTTTCACTGAATTTGTCTCACTCTTAGCTTTCAAACGAGCTATGGCACGACAAAATCCGTCCACTAGAAGCAAAGTTGGAAGATCGGTGCCGAGGGGGGGAGGTCTGAACTTTTTCTCTCCAATTGAGTTGGGAAGAAGTTCCTAGACCCAACTTTGGCCAAAACGTCCGAATTTGCACTCCATTTTCCCATCCGAGGCCTCCTTCCTGTCGAAAAATGGACTTTCTCATCCCAAAACCTCCAACACCTGCCTTTTCCAACTCTGACGGTTTCTTGCCATTTTCCTCCCTAAACCCAAGAAAATGAACCCAAACTGAGCTTTTCACTGCCTTTTTCTCACTTTTAGCTTTCAAATGAGCTATGGCACGACTTTCTACGATGTCTACAACCAAAGTTGGAAGTTTGGCAGGAGGGGGGGGGGAGGGACCCGTTTCCTCCTCACGGACCCATTCCTCCCAGCACATCCTTGGCCCTCTCCCTCACACTTCCTGCCAGAGGGGGGGGGCTGAGTCAGCCTGATGACTCAGCATTTCACATTTTGTCCTTGCGTCTGGAATATGCTTACTACTATAATGCATGATCGCGACCGCGGGCGCAGCGAAAAGAAAAGGATGAGAGGCTCATAAGTCTCCCACGGTCTTCCAAACTAAGGGCGAGGAATAATTCGATTTCATATAATCATCGATTCCACGTCATGATCCGGCACTATTCGTCAACACCAGAAAAAAAATTTTGAAAACACATAAGCTGTGTAATCTTTTATGACCTATCATCAATCTGTCAGCATTTCGTATTGCATGATTCCTCCCAAGGCCAAGGAAATGCATATGTCGCTAGTCATGAAACACAAGTCAGATTTCAAGAATTCGTCTCCAAAGGGCTTCAAAAATTTATTTCAATTAGCTGTACTGAGAAGTTGGTAGAGCAGAGATGTAATAAAAGATGATGATATATGAACCACATGCATGTAGGCTTGTTACTAATTTTCAGAATACGAGAAATACACGACTCTCGAAATCCTAGTAACACGAGAAAAAGCGGAGAATCCAAATCTTTCACATAAGTATAAGAATAAAGAACGCAGAAGTCTTTATCTTAAATGCTTCAATTTTTCAAGATAATATCAATGCATTTTTGATAGTTCCACGGTTCCACTACAACAGTAAAATGTATGCCTATAACCATAAAGTGTAAACAATTTGCTTTTGAAAAAAAACGTTATGCCTGAAAGTGATATGGCCATCTAAATGGGAATAAACACTTCTAGTGATGGCATGTATATAGCATGTACATTACATATGTTGACATCTGCTAACGTCATTAATTTTGAGTCGAATATATGTCAGTAGTCTGGTACATACAACAACATATACGACATATGTGAGTAGATTTAAGTAGATTTATGTCAGTAGATTATTAGCATCTCATTCTATTTTATGACATGGAAATATTTTTCGTCAATCAATCCATTCTTTAGATTACATGACAGCTGCCGAGAAAATTGATTTTCGGTTGAGTAGAAAAGAAAATTATTCCTCATATTGAAGCTTCTGCTAAAGATCATCTCGTGCATGCAAAATTACAGATGATTCTCAGACCAGGAAGTAAATTACTTCTCCAGGAAGCAAATTACTTCAATGAGAAATGACTACTTCATTTGTGAAAGAAGCAAGAAAATCTGTTACCTTTTTTGGTTTCACATAAATTGAATAGAGCTTTGATACCAAGTCTAAATAGTAATTGATTGACTCAATGTCGTCTTATATATATGACTATGCATGCCCTGTTCTATTGACATTCGGGCTGATGATTGCAAATACATGAAACTCGGAGTACCGAAAGTCAATTAGTTTTTCCATTGATTTTGGGTATATATTGGTAAAATTTTGGCAACAAATTATTTGTAAGACAAGATTGACAAAAAGTAAATCGCAATCAATTTTCGATAATTTCAGATAATCTTTCTCTGGTTCTCTATAAATCAATTTTACTTTTTGATTTGAAAACTTAACTGCTATTTTTGAGAACCATTTTAATATAATTATGACCGGCGCTTCGGATGCAAACATCATCCATTTTCAGGGTAAGTAGTTTGTGTGGATTAAACTATTTGCAGATCATTCCTATAAAATTTAGATATCAAAATAACATGAAAAAGCTATGTGACAGGCATGAATAAAGTCAACAAAAGAAGTCATGGTGAAGTAAGTGAACAAGCATACATGTGGATAAGTCATAGTAAAATCAATCGTCTCGTTAATCCCTGATCCTGTTTGTTTAGTGTTGGTTGATATTTCTTGATTAGTAAGGCCTCTGCAATTTCCAGATCTTGTTGGGTGTGATATCTGGCCATGATTTTAGCGTCTTTGAGGATAGTTTGGTATCCAATTTTGATTTCTGTGTGGGTTTGTATGTGTTGTTTGATGGCACCTTTTGATACATCTTGTTTGCAGCGTTGAGTAAGTGTATTTGTCGTAAAACCGATGTATTGTGCAACGCCGTTACATGCGTTGTGTAGGCATGTGTATCGGTAGACAATATGGTGTGACTCATCACTTGCAGTTAACAATTTTGGTTTTAGTTCATCCTTTAATTTTCTCATTTTGTAAAAGCATCGGATGCTTACTCTCAATCCCTGGTCGATCGGTTGAATATTTTCGTTTACGATTGCTTTTAGTCTCTTTTCTTCTGTTTTCGCATTTGTTCCCCATTGTCCTTGAAAATTGAATTGAACTGTTGATGAAGATTCTTCATTTTCCGTACTGAATTTTCGCTTGAAAAATTTTTGCACAGTATTGTCGATCAGCGCTTGAGGATAATTACTGCTAATCAAAATTTGAGTGAAGTGTTGTACTTTTCGTGAAAAGAGTTCCCAATTAGACGAGATTTTACATGCACGAATCAGGTACGATCGAACAACTGATTTTTTATACGTGTCTGGTCCAAAGCTGTCGTATCGAGGCAAAGTCCGGCGCAAGTTGATTTTTTGTAAACTGAAGTTTAAAATTTCGTACCACTTCTCATCACTAGAACATCAAGGAAGGACAGCGTGTCGTCTTTTTCTTTCTCGTAAGTGAAATTGAGGCAGGATTTGATTTGAAATATATACTGTATATACATAAATCACATTTCTTTTTGAGGAAGTTCTTCTCACGCAAGCCTACACAAGTTAACTTTGTCGTCATAAGCTTGTTATACTTCACATCAGATTGCAATTTGGCGCAATCATGCGTATTAAGTGCAATAAATCGGTGCAAGACATTATTAAACATAACACAGATCGATTGTGTCCGTCTCATATTTGATCGTTCTTCCCACAACTGTCAGTTATTCAATCAAAGACTGCTTCATGAAGATAAGCATTGCATATCCTCACATTCAAGCTTACTATTGGCAAATTCTGCAATTTACTAGTATAATGATGTAGCTATTTATTTTGTTGTTTTCATAATAATTGAATATAAATTTTGATTGGCGGTCGTAGTTTTTTCTTGATACAAAACACACAAGACTGTTGAGAGTTCGAGTAAATGGACGGAATTGCGATTTCAAACAAAAGCCTCCTCTGATTGGATTAATTTACTCTTAAGTCCCAATAATATTGTAATAGAAGTTCATAACATTCAATAATTGATTTTACACTACTGTTTACGAAGAGTAGGCCCATATGAGACAAGAAAAAGAAGACATATGCGTTTTCAGCATCATATTTCATCGTGTTATTGAAATATTCATGGCTAGTGCTGTACTTATAGGCCGACATAATTCGACACATGTCTCTGCTTTTTGTGGCTTCGAAACTCTATGTTTAAGTGCATGATCTGCAACCTTTTCAATAAAATCAGAAATCAACCACCTTATGCTGCAGATAAGACATGCGGATGGCTCTTAAAACATGAAAATTGCACGACTGAGTTCCAGAATGTCACCTAAAGAGATTGAGTTTGAATTAAAGCACCAATTTATCAATTCGCCAGTATAATCAAATAAGTCATCTATAATATACATACTATACAAAATTCAATATGCGATATGCAATGGGAAGAGATATAATAATGAAAACACATAACTTGCTGTCAATAAAGTACAAAAAGGGTAACATAACAATTTAGTAAATCGGTAGGCTGACGATCATAAAATATTTCGTGTAAAATGTAAATCCATAATTTCAATTACAGTGAACCATTTACAATGACTTGAAACTTGAAAATACCAATCAGAAACTCATGCAGAAATCCAGTCAGTACAAGGGCTGCAAACGAATGTGGAATGTTTTTAATACATATAAAATGTCATTGGATAAAATATAAGAAAGTTCCATTGATTTTCACCACACATCAAATGTAAGATGGTTGGATATGTACGTCGCCTCCTCCTTGATCATAAGAGCCTCCTCCAACTGTGCTTAAGTCATCCTTATCTTGTCGACTGTAGTGCTCAGGAGGAAATGGGTCGTTCTTGCTTTCGATTTGGTCTAAATATTGCTGTTGCAGATGCAGCTGTCCGGCGTAATCGTGCATAGGTTGCGGTTGATTAACATTATGCTGCAGATTCCAGTGCCATGAAGAATTGGTCGTTTGATTGGAAGCTGGACCATAATCCATTGGGCCATATGAGCCACCGTGTTGAGGCATCTTCTTATTTCTATTTCCAGGCTTCCATTCACAACATTCAACATGCCTCAGCTTGTATGCTTGGAAGGCAGATATAACTAGGACGGTTAACGAGCCAAGGATAACCAAAACACATTTCACAGTGAGATAGCCCTCACTTGATCTCAGAACCATGGCGATACCCATACCATTGATTTCCCAGCCTGATAATCCAATACATAAGAGAGCAGCCGGAATGGACAACAAATTAAAGATGTAGTAGGTCATGGGATAGCATTCGCCGTCATAGCTTCCAGCAGCACATCCAAATGCGCCAGTGATCATGAACGAAATGCCACCAACAAATCCAGCACTGTAAGCACTTCCGTTCCGTGAAACAGAGAGACCAATGAGCGCCAATACGAATATAAGAAGTCCCATGAAGATTTGATATGATCCAACCAAAACGTATGATTTTCCCAGTCCCTCATCTTTGGGCGGTCTTGAAAACGGTAATTTGCGGTGAGGCATTCGAGGAATTGGATAGTGAGTTATAGTTGCTGGCTGCTGATAAGGCTGAAAATTTGGCGGAGCATTCAGAGAACTTTCACTGTAGGCTCTGGTGTCCATAGGATATCCTATATTCGACTCAGATTTTTCTGAAGCCATGTTTTAAAAGTTAAAATACAAAACACACCAATTCCGGTTGCCAGCTATCTGTAGTCCACTACCTTATCATCCGCAAGATTTGTAACGACAGCATGAGCGATACGCACGGACAATTGTGTTAAAGCCGCGAACAACAATAGTGATGAAAGCTATTGTCTAAATGCACTGCCTATTGAGACTATTCAGCGATGACTCAACTGAACGACTGAAGCAATTGGCGTATGTCTGTGTTTGTCACCTATTGATTTGCATAATAAATTCATTTCTCATACCCACTTGCACGTACACACGCATTCAGCACTCTTTCTCTGTCATACACAAACTGTCGCGCAATGCATTTTATTCACTCGCATTTTAGTGCATTCTATTAAACAATGCAATCTACCGTAGGCTACTACTCACGAATATTTTGCAATACTTGATAAAAGTCAAATTATTATTTTGTGCAGAAATTATTCAGTTAATTCTGAGATTTGTAAATATCGGACAGAAGGATCCACTTTCCACAGTGCGCCAATTTTTATATTTGTCGGAGGATGGTGAAGACTAGGGATCACAATCCCGGGATCCCTGGATTGAGGCAATTTTAGGGACAATCTTGATCCCGGGATTGATACGGAGAAACATTTTATGACAATTATAGTGCACCGTCTTACCGTCTAGGTCGTAATGCTAGAGTAATACTAGAAAACGGGAAAACAATCCTAATTAGAGTTCATCAAATCTATTTACATTTCAGATCAAAATTATGACAGTTCGCATTTGAGTTTACCATCAACATATACGGTGCAAATAATAAAAAAAGAACTGTCGGTTATTTGATCATAAAGTTGAATAGGATTGTTGCAAGAATGAAGCCCGCCACTAATCTTTGTATCAATAATTCATCTTCCTTTTATCTAAGTCTTCGTCAAGCACCTCAACATATAATCATGGTCTGATAAAGTCTAATCATAATCGAAAGTACAAGGTCATCGAATGTCTTGTTAGTTGTTGAAGTTCTAAAACCATACATAGAAAGTGTGAATGCATTGAACTCAGGCACACTATCATCGAAGGAAAGTTCATTCATTCGATATATATAATAATTTCTCTTGATAATACTTCATGCACGAGAACATAATATTCAAATCTTATTTTCTTCGATTATACAGCATGCAATTAGCATTTTCAATCAATTCATTTAACTTGTTTTGTTGAAGATATGCATGAACAATAGCACATGTCCATTTTACTATAAAGTATACAATAATGTATATTAGCAATTAATTATACTAAGCGACAACCTATAATCAATATACTTGTACCTTGTAGCGCATTTTCTGGATAAGCAATGCATTTAAATTACATCATTGCCACTTTTGAAGTGTGAATTCATGCAATGTGAGCAATTAGATTATATTTTCGTGTTCCAGACTTACTGAATTATAAAATAATTTGATATTGAGTTGCATCCTCAGTTGAAAAATGGAAACATACCTAAATAGCTGCCATTTCATCCAATATCAGGAATCACCAGCAGGCCTAGTTTACACATATCAGCATCGACACAACTCCCTATTTAAAGTTGCAGCCATGCCCGGGTCAATTTGAGATTTGATTAATTATGTTAGTACAATACATAGGCAGCAAATAAATCGATATAGTGAGCAAGTAGAAGGCGCCTACACGCATATGTACTGCATCCAGAACACTGGTATGCATGAAATATGGTTGACAATGCGATAGTACATTGAACTCATTTCGGGATCCCGGGATCAGAAATAGTCCGGAATTTGTGATCCCTAGTGAAGACACGCCAGTCGTGGCGAACATTGGAATCAAATAAATTCATAGCAGGGTTTGCAACCGGTCAGGTTTTGCTCAACGCAACCAGCAACCGATGTGGAATATCTCAACCCAAACGGCCGGTCGACCGGCCATTTTATTATGTCAAGTTTTATCAATTACAAGGTCACGAATTATTCATGAATTAAGCTGCATCCTTTCCTGACGAATGTTTCATATACATTATAATTTCTATGTAAATCAGAGAATATAATACATTGTATCCTCTTTTTAGTATAGTCTATTCAACAAATAATAACAGTAGGCCCTTCAGCTATTTAGACAGCTGTTATCAATCTGTGCACCGGTAATATTTGCATGTATATAAAGAGAAGCTTATTAATTTAGCTTATGTAAATGTGAAATTCTTCTCTTTATATATTGAAGTTTGAACTTGTCCAATAGAGATCATCTCTTCAATTTATGAATCAAATCTTAGAATGAAATAATTTTGAATGTAGCCTAGCATGTAGCCTACCCGTGATTGTTTTTCCATGTTGCCCTGTAGGATTTAACCTCTATGGATTTCGCATTAGAAAAACTTGGTCACGTAAGAATGAGCTATACATGTAATTCCTGCTAACTTCATAGGAATTACTGAATTGTAGGCCTATATGAATCAATATGAAACTGATTCGGGAGATACAAATTCTATCCATGTCAACTACAAAATACCATCAATGTGAGCTTCTTTAAGCTTGACTGAAGTTTCAACACTGCTTGCAGATAACAAAGTAGTTGGATTTCCGAATTCACAGCAGATGTCTTGACTGATCGGATAGCAAGACAAGAGATTTGTCAAGCTTTACGGCTTGTCCTACAAACAACAGCTTACACAAGTCCCCCGTCATAGTCGATGTCAGAAGCATGACCAAATCAACTAACCACATCGGTCTATTTTTTAAACATGAAGCATGGACCGATGCAGAAAGCAGAAATGCTCATATGGCCTTCTAGCCACAACTCAATTTTCGTGGCAAGATTAGTTCAATGCGATACTTTATCAGATACAGTATGCATGCGGGCAATTGAAAAAGCCCTTTCACTGTGTCCGATGTGTCTGACTAAGGCCTCTGTCACACAGGAAAGGCGTCTTCCATCTTCCATCCTCCATTTGGGATTTCCCTTTAATTGCATGTAGAAAAGAATACAGCCAATCACACAGAAAAGTCATCAGTCACAAGTCATCTTCCATCTTCCATCGTCCGTCACGCTGTCACACAGAAAAAGTCATAAGGCATGAAATTATGCGGCTGGTGAAGTTCATTTCCATCAGGAGTCTTCCATCAGCCACGAATCTGTTCTAAAATTAGATGAGATCGCTTTTAATGATCAAAGTTACCTCCAGATTAAGGGTGTTCCCATGGGATCACACTATGCCCCACCACTGGCAATCATATTTATGAACAGTATAGAAGAAAGAGCTATTGTTGCCATTAGCTCAGCTCAATTTTGATAACATTATTTATAAAAGATACATTGACGACATTATGATAGGTCCCCTCAAAAGAGATTCTGACACTTTCGATTTAATAAGTACGACCTTTAATTCGATTGACAACAACATTAAGTTTACCGTGGAATCTCCACATACCGGTAAATTGAACTTCCTAGATTTAACGGTTTGGACAAATAATGGAAAAATAACCCATAAGAAATATGTCAAAGAGATCTCCTTCGGTAATTCTCTTAAAAAAGATAGTTGGCTACCCAGCTTTGTAAAAACGAATTTTGTCCAACAAAAAGTTAATGACATAGAAATTCGTGGTAGTGCGACTTTGCCTGCAGAAGCTATGAAGGCAGACATTGAAGCGTGTAATAGTAATTTAAAATTGAACGGATATACTAACAATGACATAAGGAAGTGAAACAAAACTAAAAATAAACACAAATCAAATGATAGCACAAATAATACAAAATCAATAAGTAGATGTACACTAAAGTTGCCGTTTGTCAGCGATAGCTTAATAAGAAAAATTAATTACAACATTAGTAGTAACCCCATTGCAGGCGCAAGCCCAAAATGTGAAATGCTGAGTCAGCCCCCAACCCCCATCCCCACCCTCTGGCAGGCAGTGTGAGGGACATGGCCAAGGATGTGCTGGGAGGAATGGGTCCGTGAGGACGAAACTGTTCCCCCCCACCCCCTCCTGTCACACTTCCACCTTTGGTTGTAGAGATGGTAGAAAGTCGTGCCATAGCCCATTTGAAAGCTGAGAATGAGAAAAAGGCAGTGGAAAGCTCAGTTTGGACTCATTTTCTTGGATTTAGGGAGGAAAATGGCAAGAAACTGTCAGAGTTGGAAAAAGTCAGATTTTGGAGGTTTTGGGATGAGAAAAGTCGTTTTTCGACATGAAGGAGGCCTCGGATGGGAAAATGGAGTGCAAATTCGGACGTTTTGGTCAAAGTTGGGTTTAGGAACATCTTCCCAACTCAATCGAAGAGAAAAAGTTCTGACCCTCACCCCCACCCCTTCCTGTCACACTTCCAACTTTGGTTGTAGAGATGGTAGAAAGTCGTGCCATAGCTCATTTGAAAGCTGAGAATGAGAAAAAGGCAGTGGAAAGCTCAGTTTGGACTCATTTTCTTGGGTTTAGGGAGGAAAATGGCAAGAAACTGTCAGAGTTGGAAAAAGTCAGGTTTTGGAGGTTTTGGGATTAGAAAAGTCGTTTTTCGACATGAAGGAGGCCTCGGATGGGAAAATGAAGTGCAAATTCGGACGTTTTGGCCAATTTTGGGTCTAGGAACATCATCCCAACTCAATCGGAGAGAAAAAGTTCTGACCCCCACCCCCACCCCCTCCTGTCACACTTCCAACTTTGGTTGTAGAGATGGTAGAAAGTCGTGCAATAGCTCGTTTGAAAGCTAAGAGTGAGACAAATTCAGTGGAAAACATGGCTTGTTCGTATCTGCCTTCGTTTAGATGTGATGCGTCATTTAAGATTTTGGGAGATTGGCGAAAAACGACAGAGTTAGAATGTTTATGAAAATCGCTCTAGCGGGTGAAGCAAGCGTCGGACGGGCAAACAGAGACTTGATTTGGAATCAGCGTCAAATTTGAGACAAATGATGTTTCGACCCCCAACCCCACCCCCCTCTTACCGATTGCATATTCACAGGGTATATAAGAATGGGATCGGGAGAGGAATTTCACTAAGTTGAGAAACTGACTACAGGTAAGTCGTTTCTCTTGAGTTCCGATATCGGACTTCTGACTTTCCATTGCTGATATCAGCTAAGGTGTCAGACTTATAGGTTAGTCAGTATAGCATGACTGACCATTTGATGATAGTAGGCCGAAATCTTCAAACGGCTATAACTTTGCTTCTACAAGTCCTTTAGACTTGATTCAAAAAACATTCGACAGCTCTTGCTGTGCTGTAGGTGACAGACTACTTATAAACGTTTTATGAGTAGTACTAAAATACTGAAAAATTTAAATTCATATTTAATGATAATAATTAAAGTTTTTGAATAAAAAGCAGTCGTTTATGAGTCTCTGTGACTTGGGTCGTTTCCTCTTGTAAATAACTCTACCGGTTTTCATGTCAAAACTGGGGCCCGGATACCAACACAGTGATATGACGCACGCTCTGTCCGCTCGAGGTTGGATTTGTGGGTCGAGGCCTTGGAGCTGGGATAAGATCCCCTCTGAGTAATGCCTGTAACGGATTCAAGAGCTTAACACCCAAACGGTTGCTGGCTTGCTATCAGGCCTTCTTCGTCTAGCCTCAGTAACTTAGGCTTGGCAACGTCTATCGTTTGTCATTGTAACTTGGTAAAAATGGGATGGTTACTGCAAGCATTGACGTCAAACCTTTTCGCGTCATAGGGGAATCCGTCTTTGTGTTGGGAGTTGGTAACAGAAAGCACGGTGACTGCCGATGCCCATACATGGTAAAACTGCTGTTGTCAAGTTAAAAGCATGACCAAATAAGGAAGGTCTGAATCATAGCTTTGTGCTCGCTGGGTATATAAAGCGCGACTTTTCTCTAGTCTTCACTCCTGTTTCAAGTTACAAGACGAACGGTGAGTGCTCTGACAAGGTTTGCTATCAAACTTTGGGATTTAGGATAAAGCTAGGAATCATACTCTTTAACTTTGGTTGACGATTTTATTCCAACGTTTGCTATCAAATGTTTGATGACTTAGTCTTTCAATGCATATCAGCAAGTAGTATCCTATAAACACTTGCCATCAAATTTTACTCTATCTTTACAGAATCATAATGACGAAATCAAGCAATGCAAAAATGTTGGTTGGCAAATGCAGTTGCGGCAAGATTGCCAGAGGTAGTGAGCTGAGGAAGCATATTAAAGAGGGGACGGTGGACGTGCATATGAGAGAGGTGTTGTTGAGAGTGTGCGTCCATCATCGGGTGGTATGTGGGGAAGGGAATGAGGTGGCATTTATTAAGGATCACAACGAGTGTCCAAGTGGTAATATAGCTATGGCAGGGTTCAAGGAGTGGTTTGAGGGAGAGTTGTTGGAAAGGGAAGAGGTAAGGAAGGCGATGGCAACGATTGAGGGCGTGGTTGGGGAGAAAGTGGTGACGAAGGCGAGTGATGAGAGTTCGAGTGAGGAAGTTGAGTTGAGAGCGGAAATGAAGAAGAAGGATGATGTTGATTTGGATAAGGTGATTAAGGATTTGTTTGGGGATATCGGTGATCTGGAGGGGGAGGGTGAGGAAGTGGGTAAGCCGATGGCAGCGTCATCGCCACGGCGGGAAGAGGGGTGTGATACGGAGGCATTTGTTAGGTTGAAGGATCGTGTGATGGGTTTGGAAAGTGTAAATAGAAAAGTTTTGAAGGAGAATGAAGAGCTGGTGGCGAAGGTTGAGGGGTATAGGGCAACGAGGGAAGAGTTGGAGAGTATGAGAAAGAAGGAGAAGGAATGGATGGCGGAAAGGAGCGAGTTGATGAGGAAGGCAGGTTTGGTGGAGAGTTTGCAAGCGAGTTTGTCGAGGAAGGATGAAGAGATAGAGCGGATGCGAAGCGTGGTGAAGGAGACGGAGGAAGTGAAGGGTATAAATAAGAGGTTGGCGGGTGAAGTTGAGCGACTGCATGAGTGTTTGAAGAGTAGAAAAAGAAGAGTGTATGAAGTCCATCTTCCCCTCTTTGAAAATAATATATGTGACGTCCCCACAATCACTGACGACCCTAATGTGACTCAGCAATGCTATGAGGGCGACAGAGTCCGGTGCCTACATATCAATTTGAACATCACTGGAGAGCTGGAGGACTTCGTCGTCCGAAAAGTTCGGAAGAAGTTGCCCTGTAAGTTACTTCAACATCATCATTTCCTTGCCGCCTCTAATCTCCTATTCTTTTTCTTTCAGAGTGTTTGCAGAAGTGAGAGTGTCGGTGGACGGAGAACGACCCATGGGCTCTTTTAAGGGCCAACCTTCTAATGCAGCTAAAGCGGTCCCAAGCCCGCCACATATCTTCGGATATGGAATGCAGAGGGGAAGAAAAATGATGAAGGGATGAAACGGGAGGACATTTATGCGCCACACGCAACATATCACAGACTTCTCTCTTCGCTAGTGAACAAGCTCTTGTCAGTGTCGTCAGAAACTTTATCATGTTGTACAAAAGTTTATACTGCAACACAGGTTGATGTATAGTTAGAAAAGTTTGATCATGACGTTTATTCGTGAGTGTCGTCAGAAAGTGTATCATGGTTTGCAAAAGCAAAGTTTAGTATAGTCAAATAATTTTACTACGACACACGTTTGTGAAAATAAAGTTTGATCATTGACGTTGTATGACTGACCGAACTCACAGCAGCACTAGAAAGTTTTAGAAGGTTTTACTGCAAAGTGTAGATTGTCTTGTAACTTACTTTCAGTGTTAGAACGTTTTATTGGTGACAGTTGCCAAATGTTTCCCTTATTAGAGAAATTCATGGCTGTTAGATTCGCTTCATCAGGTTTACTAAAAGTAGTTTTCTACTGCAATGAGAGTTTAGAATGTTATAAATGAAAATAGTGTACACCACAGCATTAGAACGTTTAGCACAACACAAGTGTCA
The DNA here is from genome assembly GCA_907163375.1 of Prostheceraeus crozeri. Taxonomy (NCBI): domain Eukaryota; kingdom Metazoa; phylum Platyhelminthes; order Polycladida; family Euryleptidae; genus Prostheceraeus; species Prostheceraeus crozeri. Next base: position 451,620 of record CAJQUW010014359.1, read on the forward strand.
TGAAAAATACTTTATTTGGTCTTTGATTTAACATCATTGAAACCCACTTTACCCACATAACTCACTTAAAGCAATGACAATATGCTTTATTTTATTCAGAAGCAAATGATCGCCGTAACCATGAAAGTTGTCCATACGAGAAATAATCTTCCGTAGATGTCGTGTATAAAACTCAGAAGCATCAGTAACATATTCTTGTCCATAGGAACGAAATTGAAAATCAACACTTTCCGCTTCTTCACCTTCTGGAAAATGAATGTAATTGACATGTGCAATTAAGTGAGCCTTGATGAGACTGTCTTTGAAATAAGATATCAACTCCGCAAATATTTCTCGTGTGTAGTCTAAACATGCTTCAAATACTGTCTCCTCCTTTTGAAACTCAAGGATGTAATCTTGTATTAAGCCTCCGAAGCACTCTTGATGAAAACGAATCGAGCAATCATCATGTTTCAATGTATTGACTTCAGGTGCCATGGTTGAGTTTATTGCTAAACATCATATTTGCCTAAGACGATTTCAATAGCGCGTTACAAATGTGTGTGCGCACATCGGGAACTCTAGCTTGTCTGTGATTGGATGAGAGGTCTGATCCATTCACCACTTAGGAAAATCTTATAAAAGGCAGTGCACCAGCTCTGCTCTTCACATTTATCTTTCACAAGGTGAGTGTCGGTGAGCTCCTGCTATCAGGTTGTTTTGACTTGCTATCAAGTTCAATAGTCTCTTGCTATCACATCTTCTGCTCATAAAACATATCATCGCTGTAATACCTCCTTTGCTCGAGCGTTCCTTCGGGACGGCGGGTACTGCCGTAGAGGGATTGCGTTGCACGGGTTGTTCGTCGTTTGTTAGACCGAAACCTCTGAGCCGTTGCTCATGTTGGGCGCTCGACTTCATACTCAACGTGACGCTTTCTCTCGCCAGGTCAGAGTACTTTAGCCATTCGACAAAGGTTAGTCTTTATGATATGGAGTAGAGGGAAATGTAATTCATTAGATGTCACTTCAATGATTGTTCCCAAACGTTGACTAGGCAAATGAAACGATTCTCATCTTTCCTTTTCAGTGATTGAAGTCTTACTTATCTACCATTGATCATCTACAATCGACTATCTACCATGGAATTGACAAAAATTGAGAACTACCGCATTGCTGTCGAGATGGAGAAGGCCACCATCGAGCAATGTAAGTATTTGTATCAAGGTTGACTCTATTACTAACATCATTAGGGTAGTCATCCTCATTAAAATCAAGAGCCCCTCTCTTATTTTGTTCATGTTTAAACCGAATCCAAATTTTACCTCTTCTTATCTTTGCCGTCATTCTTTTTCAGTACATGAATGCATTCGTAATGGGGAACCCGTCCCCCAAGGAGCAATCGGGCAAGCCTATGAGCGGCTCGGAAAGTGTAAGTATCCCCACCTATGAGAATTGGAATGTCATGTTTTAGCACTTTTGTATCCGTATAGTTCATTCTCCATCATTATTATCTCCGCAACCTCTAATCTAATCTCTCTTTTCTCTCTACAGATATGGCGAAGAAAAAGAAGTGGGAGGAAGCCGCGAGGCGGAAATACCGCGAGGAATTTCCGGCCCTACCTTCCCGCTCACCTACCTCCGCCCAAGCTGCGACCCCTTTCTCGGGCATCGTTCTCGCCACACCTCCACCGCCACCAGCTCCGGTACCTGCGCCAGTCCCTGCTCCTCGCCATCACGTCCCTCCAACACCGAAGCCCAGGACCCTTCCACCCTCGGCTCGTGTCCCTCTCCTGCCTCCTCCGCGTCCATCCTTGCTGCCGGAGTTACAGTCCTTAGATGGTAAGTCATCGTGATTGGGAAATAGGGGGGGGGCTAAGACTTCAAACTTGAAATGTTGATCATGTTACTAATCTCTTTTCTCTTTTTCTCAACAGATTTCGCGGCCTACCTCCTGGACGGCGACGTTCCCTACCGTCCCATCATCCCGGCATCACCACCACCACCTGCAGCGGCCGACCTCCCTCTCCTCTCCGTGAAGTCGGTGGAGAGATTGTTGGAGCAGGAGGAGTTGGAGATCGTCGGAGAGGAGAGGGAGATGGAAGTCGAAGAGGAGGACTTTCGATGCCAGCGGTGTGACAGGGTCTTCGCCTCAGCCTACAGTTTGAGACGTCACACCGCTGGCCGTGCCTGCAGGGGAGGAAAGCGCCGACCGATCCCTCAACGGCCCAAGTGTGAAGGTTGTGGACGCACGTTCTACAACAGCACCAACTTGTGAGTCCACATCGAAGCCGGTTCCTGTGGCAGTGTGAGGCAACCACCGACAACAACAGGTAGGAAGCATCCTTCATCGCACGTCGGCTTTTCCTGTTCTTCGTGTCAGAAGACCTTTCCTACAGAGTTTGTTCTTTCTTCGCACACACTCTGTCAAACACATTCCACTGAGCTTTACACTGACAACAACGTCACTCTAAGGCTGAGCAAGTTTTCCCTTGAGAGGCTCGTTCGCGATTATGAGTTAGAAAGCTCTGAAGCTGTGCAGGACATTCATCCTTTCTTGATGAATCATATAGGCTTAATTCATCAAATGTTGGCGAGTTTAGATAGATTTTTACTTAAGGGTATGTTCTATCTCACTGCTCGTTTCAATAAGGTAGACAGTAGCACGGGAGAAGTAGAGTCCACTGTGACCATTAGGATAGCCTCCTGTGCTGCTGATCTCATAGGTGATGTAAACGAGTGGGTAGAGAGACATGCGACCTATCTCGTCAGCAATTTAAATAAATTTGATGAAAGAGACAGCGGTCTGGTCTTTGATGGGATAGAGAAAGTAGACATCAAAATAAATCTTTTAGAAAATTTACAAGGGAGTGGTTGTTTCACTCTCCCCAAAGCACTGGCTGACAAAAAGGCTGTCATCAATGTAGAATGTCAGTCCCAGTGTTTCAAGTATGCCGTCCTCTCCATTCTTCACTACAATGATGTAGGTAAGCATCGTCAAAGAGTCACCAAGTATTGTGAATGGAGAGGACGGCATACTTGAAACACTGGGACTGACATTCTACATTGATGACAGCCTTTTTGTCAGCCAGTGCTTTGGGGAGAGTGAAACAACCACTCCCTTGTAAATTTTCTAAAACATTGATTTTAATGTCTACTTTCTCTATCCCATCAAAGACCAGACCGCTGTCTCTTTCATCAAATTTATTTAAATTGCTGACGAGATAGGTCGCATGTCTCTCTACCCACTCGTTTACATCACCTATGAGATCAGCAGCACAGGAGGCTATCCTAATGGTCACAGTGGACTCTACTTCTCCCGTGCTACTGTCTACCTTATTGAAACGAGCAGTGAGATAGAACATACCCTTAAGTAAAAATCTATCTAAACTCGCCAACATTTGATGAATTAAGCCTATATGATTCATCAAGAAAGGATGAATGTCCTGCACAGCTTCAGAGCTTTCTAACTCATAATCGCGAACGAGCCTCTCAAGGGAAAACTTGCTCAGCCTTAGAGTGACGTTGTTGTCAGTGTAAAGCTCAGTGGAATGTGTTTGACAGAGTGTGTGCGAAGAAAGAACAAACTCTGTAGGAAAGGTCTTCTGACACGAAGAACAGGAAAAGCCGACGTGCGATGAAGGATGCTTCCTACCTGTTGTTGTCGGTGGTTGCCTCACACTGCCACAGGAACCGGCTTCGATGTGGACTCGCAAGTTGGTGCTGTTGTAGAACGTGCGTCCACAACCTTCACACTTGGGCCGTTGAGGGATCGGTCGGCGCTTTCCTCCCCTGCAGGCACGGCCAGCGATGTGACGTCTCAATCTGTAGGCTGAGGCGAAGACCCTGTCACACCGCTGGCATCGAAAGTCCTCCTCTTCGACTTCCATCTCCCTCTCCTCTCCGACGATCTTCAACTCCTCCTGCTCCAACAATCTCTCCACCGACTTCACGGAGAGGAGAGGGAGGTCGGCCGCTGCAGGTGGTGGTGGTGATGCCGGGATGATGGGACGGTAGGGAACGTCGCCGTCCAGGAGGTAGGCCGCGAAATCTGTTGAGAAAAGAGAAAAGAGATTAGTAACATGATCAACATTTCAAGTTTGAAGTCTTAGCCCCCCCCCTATTTCCCAATCACGATTACTTACCATCTAAGGACTGTAACTCCGGCAGCAAGGATGGACGCGGAGGAGGCAGGAGAGGGACACGAGCCGAGGGTGGAAGGGTCCTGGGCTTCGGTGTTGGAGGGACGTGATGGCGAGGAGCAGGGACTGGCGCAGGTACCGGAGCTGGTGGCGGTGGAGGTGTGGCGAGAACGATGCCCGAGAAAGGGGTCGCAGCTTGGGCGGAGGTAGGTGAGCGGGAAGGTAGGGCCGGAAATTCCTCGCGGTATTTCCGCCTCGCGGCTTCCTCCCACTTCTTTTTCTTCGCCATATCTGTAGAGAGAAAAGAGAGATTAGATTAGAGGTTGCGGAGATAATAATGATGGAGAATGAACTATACGGATACAAAAGTGCTAAAACATGACATTCCAACTCTCATAGGTGAGGATACTTACACTTTCCGAGCCGCTCATAGGCTTGCCCGATTGCTCCTTGGGGGACGGGTTCCCCATTACGAATGCATTCATGTACTGAAAAAGAATGACGGCAAAGATAAGCAGAGGTAAAATTTGGATTCGGTTTAAACATGAACAAAATAAGAGAGGGGCTCTTGATTTTAATGAGGATGACTACCCTAATGATGTTAGTAATAGAGTCAACCTTGATACAAATACTTACATTGCTCGATGGTGGCCTTCTCCATCTCGACAGCAATGCGGTAGTTCTCAATTTTTGTCAATTCCATGGTAGATAGTCGATTGTAGATGATCAATGGTAGATAAGTAAGACTTCAATCACTGAAAAGGAAAGATGAGAATCGTTTCATTTGCCTAGTCAACGTTTGGGAACAATCATTGAAGTGACATCTAATGAATTACATTTCCCTCTACTCCATATCATAAAGACTAACCTTTGTCGAATGGCTAAAGTACTCTGACCTGGCGAGAGAAAGCGTCACGTTGAGTATGAAGTCGAACGCCCAACATGAGCAACGGCTCAGAGGTTTCGGTCTAACAAACGACGAACAACCCGTGCAACGCAATCCCTCTACGGCAGTACCCGCCGTCCCGAAGGAACGCTCGAGCAAAGGAGGTATTACAGCGATGATATGTTTTATGAGCAGAAGATGTGATAGCAAGAGACTATTGAACTTGATAGCAAGTCAAAACAACCTGATAGCAGGAGCTCACCGACACTCACCTTGTGAAAGATAAATGTGAAGAGCAGAGCTGGTGCACTGCCTTTTATAAGATTTTCCTAAGTGGTGAATGGATCAGACCTCTCATCCAATCACAGACGAGCTAGAGTTCCCGATGTGCGTACGCACAATTGTAACGCGTTATTGAAATCGTGTTAGGCAAAAATGTTGCTTAGCAATAGACTCAACCATGGCACCTGAAGTCAATACATTGAAACATGATGATTGCTCGATTCGTTTTCATCAAGAGTGCTTCGGAGGCTTAATACAAGATTACATCCTTGAGTTTCAAAAGGAGGAGACAGTATTTGAAGCATGTTTAGACTACACACGAGAAATATTTGCGGAGTTGATATCTTATTTCAAAGACAGTCTCATCAAGGCTCACTTAATTGCACATGTCAATTACATTCATTTTCCAGAAGGTGAAGAAGCGGAAAGTGTTGATTTTCAATTTCGTTCCTATGGACAAGAATATGTTACTGATGCTTCTGAGTTTTATACACGACATCTACGGAAGATTATTTCTCGTATGGACAACTTTCATGGTTACGGCGATCATTTGCTTCTGAATAAAATAAAGCATATTGTCATTGCTTTAAGTGAGTTATGTGGGTAAAGTGGGTTTCAATGATGTTAAATCAAAGACCAAATAAAGTATTTTTCATGACACTTGTGTTGTGCTAAACGTTCTAATGCTGTGGTGTACACTATTTTCATTTATAACATTCTAAACTCTCATTGCAGTAGAAAACTACTTTTAGTAAACCTGATGAAGCGAATCTAACAGCCATGAATTTCTCTAATAAGGGAAACATTTGGCAACTGTCACCAATAAAACTTTCTAACACTGAAAGTAAGTTACAAGACAATCTACACTGTGCAGTAAAACCTTCTAAAACTTTCTAGTGCTGCTGTGAGTTCGGTCAGTCATACAACGTCAATGATCAAACTTTATTTTCACAAACGTGTGTCGTAGTAAAATTATTTGACTATACTAAACTTTGCTTTTGCAAACCATGATACACTTTCTGACGACACTCACGAATAAACGTCATGATCAAACTTTTCTAACTATACATCAACCTGTGTTGCAGTAAAAACTTTTGTACAAACCATGATACACTTTCTGACTAGACTTATGAATAAACGTCATGATCAAACTTTTCTAACTATACATCAACCTGTGTTGCAGTATAAACTTTTGTACAACATGATAAAGTTTCTGACGACACTGACAAGAGCTTGTTCACTAGCGAAGAGAGAAGTCTGTGATGTGTTGCGTGTGGCGCATGAATGTCCTCCCGTTTCATCCCTTCATCATTTTTCTTCCCCTCTGCATTCCATATCCGAAGATATGTGGCGGGCTTGGGACCGCTTTAGCTGCATTAGAAGGTTGGCCCTTAAAAGAGCCCATGGGTCGTTCTCCGTCCACCGACACTCTCACTTCTGCAAACACTCTGAAAGAAAAAGAATAGGAGATTAGAGGCGGCAAGGAAATGATGATGTTGAAGTAACTTACAGGGCAACTTCTTCCGAACTTTTCGGACGACGAAGTCCTCCAGCTCTCCAGTGATGTTCAAATTGATATGTAGGCACCGGACTCTGTCGCCCTCATAGCATTGCTGAGTCACATTAGGGTCGTCAGTGATTGTGGGGACGTCACATATATTATTTTCAAAGAGGGGAAGATGGACTTCATACACTCTTCTTTTTCTACTCTTCAAACACTCATGCAGTCGCTCAACTTCACCCGCCAACCTCTTATTTATACCCTTCACTTCCTCCGTCTCCTTCACCACGCTTCGCATCCGCTCTATCTCTTCATCCTTCCTCGACAAACTCGCTTGCAAACTCTCCACCAAACCTGCCTTCCTCATCAACTCGCTCCTTTCCGCCATCCATTCCTTCTCCTTCTTTCTCATACTCTCCAACTCTTCCCTCGTTGCCCTATACCCCTCAACCTTCGCCACCAGCTCTTCATTCTCCTTCAAAACTTTTCTATTTACACTTTCCAAACCCATCACACGATCCTTCAACCTAACAAATGCCTCCGTATCACACCCCTCTTCCCGCCGTGGCGATGACGCTGCCATCGGCTTACCCACTTCCTCACCCTCCCCCTCCAGATCACCGATATCCCCAAACAAATCCTTAATCACCTTATCCAAATCAACATCATCCTTCTTCTTCATTTCCGCTCTCAACTCAACTTCCTCACTCGAACTCTCATCACTCGCCTTCGTCACCACTTTCTCCCCAACCACGCCCTCAATCGTTGCCATCGCCTTCCTTACCTCTTCCCTTTCCAACAACTCTCCCTCAAACCACTCCTTGAACCCTGCCATAGCTATATTACCACTTGGACACTCGTTGTGATCCTTAATAAATGCCACCTCATTCCCTTCCCCACATACCACCCGATGATGGACGCACACTCTCAACAACACCTCTCTCATATGCACGTCCACCGTCCCCTCTTTAATATGCTTCCTCAGCTCACTACCTCTGGCAATCTTGCCGCAACTGCATTTGCCAACCAACATTTTTGCATTGCTTGATTTCGTCATTATGATTCTGTAAAGATAGAGTAAAATTTGATGGCAAGTGTTTATAGGATACTACTTGCTGATATGCATTGAAAGACTAAGTCATCAAACATTTGATAGCAAACGTTGGAATAAAATCGTCAACCAAAGTTAAAGAGTATGATTCCTAGCTTTATCCTAAATCCCAAAGTTTGATAGCAAACCTTGTCAGAGCACTCACCGTTCGTCTTGTAACTTGAAACAGGAGTGAAGACTAGAGAAAAGTCGCGCTTTATATACCCAGCGAGCACAAAGCTATGATTCAGACCTTCCTTATTTGGTCATGCTTTTAACTTGACAACAGCAGTTTTACCATGTATGGGCATCGGCAGTCACCGTGCTTTCTGTTACCAACTCCCAACACAAAGACGGATTCCCCTATGACGCGAAAAGGTTTGACGTCAATGCTTGCAGTAACCATCCCATTTTTACCAAGTTACAATGACAAACGATAGACGTTGCCAAGCCTAAGTTACTGAGGCTAGACGAAGAAGGCCTGATAGCAAGCCAGCAACCGTTTGGGTGTTAAGCTCTTGAATCCGTTACAGGCATTACTCAGAGGGGATCTTATCCCAGCTCCAAGGCCTCGACCCACAAATCCAACCTCGAGCGGACAGAGCGTGCGTCATATCACTGTGTTGGTATCCGGGCCCCAGTTTTGACATGAAAACCGGTAGAGTTATTTACAAGAGGAAACGACCCAAGTCACAGAGACTCATAAACGACTGCTTTTTATTCAAAAACTTTAATTATTATCATTAAATATGAATTTAAATTTTTCAGTATTTTAGTACTACTCATAAAACGTTTATAAGTAGTCTGTCACCTACAGCACAGCAAGAGCTGTCGAATGTTTTTTGAATCAAGTCTAAAGGACTTGTAGAAGCAAAGTTATAGCCGTTTGAAGATTTCGGCCTACTATCATCAAATGGTCAGTCATGCTATACTGACTAACCTATAAGTCTGACACCTTAGCTGATATCAGCAATGGAAAGTCAGAAGTCCGATATCGGAACTCAAGAGAAACGACCTACCTGTAGTCAGTTTCTCAACTTAGTGAAATTCCTCTCCCGATCCCATTCTTATATACCCTGTGAATATGCAATCGGTAAGAGGGGGGTGGGGTTGGGGGTCGAAACATCATTTGTCTCAAATTTGACGCTGATTCCAAATCAAGTCTCTGTTTGCCCGTCCGACGCTTGCTTCACCCGCTAGAGCGATTTTCATAAACATTCTAACTCTGTCGTTTTTCGCCAATCTCCCAAAATCTTAAATGACGCATCACATCTAAACGAAGGCAGATACGAACAAGCCATGTTTTCCACTGAATTTGTCTCACTCTTAGCTTTCAAACGAGCTATTGCACGACTTTCTACCATCTCTACAACCAAAGTTGGAAGTGTGACAGGAGGGGGTGGGGGTGAGGGTCAGAACTTTTTCTCTCCGATTGAGTTGGGATGATATTCCTAGACCCAAAATTGGCCAAAACGTCCGAATTTGCACTTCATTTTCCCATCCGAGGCCTCCTTCATGTCGAAAAACGACTTTTCTCATCCCAAAACCTCCAAAACCTGACTTTTTCCAACTCTGACAGTTTCTTGCCATTTTCCTCCCTAAACCCAAGAAAATGAGTCCAAACTGAGCTTTCCACTGCCTTTTTCTCATTCTCAGCTTTCAAATGAGCTATGGCACGACTTTCTACCATCTCTACAACCAAAGTTGGAAGTGTGACAGGAAGGGGTGGGAGGGGAACAGTTTCCTCCTCACGGACCCATTCCTCCCAGCACATCCTTGGCCATGTCCCTCACACTGCCTGCCAGAGGGTGGGGGTGGGGGTGAGGGCTGAGTCAGCATTTCACATTTTGGGCTTGCGCCTGCAATGGGGTTACTACTAACATTCGTAAATACAAATTAGAAATTAACTTTGTAACTACCGGAAATAAGAAACTGCGCCAGGCTTTGAAAAGAAAGAGTCCGTGTAAAAAACATAGCAATTGTGAAATCTGCGTAAAACTTCCTGATAAGTATAATTGTGATAAATCATGCGTTGTTTATGAATTTGAGTGTAAATTTTGTGATTCTAAATATATAGGAAAAACTGCTCGGCCGTTCCGTTTGCGGTATAACGAACATAAAAATAGCATCATCAAGCGTGATTGTCATAGCGCCTTGAGCGATCATATAAAATTTTGCATCCCGTGTACCAACATAGATAGCTTCAATATCAATTTCTTAAAGTGTGTGCATGATCCGATTGAGACAAGTTTGATGGAATCTCGTTTGATCGATTTTCGTAAGCCAGAATTGAACAGGCGTCACGAGGGTGTTGTTGCACCTACTGTTAGAATCATTTAGTAAGGCAGTGACCAAGCGTCTGGACGCGAAACGTTTGCCGACTTTATCTGTATTATATTTTTACTTAAACCTTTGTGTTTATTCGGCATTATACATATTTCGGGAGAGATTTGTGACGTTTTCCTTTTATTCATTATGTGCCTCCCGCCTCAAGCCATTACATATCTAAAATTAGAACAAGTCTGAGGGAAGATATAGGAAGCTGTGATTTGCAAATTGAAGCAATCAAGACAGTAGTCATAGCAACGGTAAATAGTGAAAAATAGTGATGACTGTATCGGAAATGGATTTCCCTAGTGTGACTAGACTGCGGTCGGTGGAAGATGGACGATGGAAAGCGAAAGACGGCAGAATCGTGTCATCACGGCTTATGGAAGACGCCTTGTGAAGAATGTGCAAAGAGGTGAGTGACATGGGAGATGGAAGATGGAAGACGTCAGGCACACAGAATAAGGCGTGTTCCATCTTCCCTTTGGGATTTCCCTTTAATTGTGTGCAGAAAAAAATACAACCTATCACACAGAAAAGGGCATCAGCCACAAGCCATCTTCCATCTTCCATCACGCTGTCACACAGAAAAAGTCATAAGGCGTCGTCCATCGGACATAAGGCACGAAATTATGCGGCTGGTGAAGTTTATTTCCATCTGCAATCAGGCACCAGCCGCAAGCACAGATTTAAAATTAGAAAAACAGAAGAAGTGACGTCTGAGGGAAGATGGAAGATATATGAATGAAGCTTTGATTTCGAAAGAGCGGCAATATATCCAATGTTTCAGGAAACAGCGCTTTCTTCACCATGTCGGACGAGGACGAGGATCAAGACAGTAGTCATAGGAACGGTTAATAGTGAAAGAAAATAGCGATGGCTGTATCGGAAATAGATTTCCCTAATTTGACTGCAGTTCGGGGAAGATGGAAGATGGACGATGGAAGGCGGAAAACGGCAGATGAAAACCTACTCATCACGCCTTATGAAGAATGTGCAAGAAGGCAAGTGACATGAAAGATGGAAGACACCTTATTCAGTGTGACAGCGGCCTAAAATGTCTCTTTTGAATAAACAATGTCTAACTCTGGATGAATGAAGTATTTCTAATCGCCTCTGATCAGAGTCTTTAATCAGTCCCTTAAAAATAGAGAAAGTATTCATGGTTACCTCAGCGACTCATGCCTCATGAAAAGTCTTAAGTGGGAAGCAGCAGATAAGTCATTAGTCACACAATTTTTAGCAAAGAATATCTTCAGATCATTTCATTTTCCATCCTGCATGTGTTTATGCCTCCGCTTGGTTATCGGTATACGAAAATGTACTCAAAGACTCAAAGTTTCAGCTAAAATTTAATCAAGATGTTGTGCTTGACGACAAAAAACGACTTGATTAAATGTATTTTGCTTCAAAGGTGAACGACCTGCATGACCTAGATAGGAATGATTTTACACTTACCGTGGTACTTCTCACTTAATCTCGGAAAACACATACAAATGTAATTTTTCTGAAAATATTAGCCTGCTTCCCATTGGATTTATGTGATTTCTCTGATCTTGTCTGACAAGAATAATTACCGGATAGATCTCGACAGATGTGCAGTTTCGTAGCAGCCATAGGATGATACGTGAAAATTTCAATTTCGGTCTCGGGTTGACGGCCCGACCATCGGCCCGGTCTTGTGTCGCAGCCCAGAGCCATTACGAAGAACCGGGGCCGGAGCTGGAGCCGTGGTAAGTGGACCACGACTTCAAAACCCTGGTACAAACTGTCATTGAACAAACCGGCATTCGTTTTTAAATGTGTCTAATCATTTGTAACTTTTTGCATGATCCTCGACTTTTCAACCGGTGCCCGTCTTCCGGTTGACACAACTTGAACCCAATCCAAGCGGCTGCCAGCCTGATTCAAAGTTTGTAACTCCGTTACATTACTTTCATTATTGATCGATGGACTATATAACGTATAGTCGCACCCTCGTGCAATTGGAACCTGCATGCAAAGACAATCCACTTTTAAGGACGGATCTTCCATATCACTTTCATAGTTCCTTTGTACAAAGCAGGGATGCGGAGTCGGAGTCCCGGAGTCCTATCATTTTTGCTGGAGTCGGAGCCCTATCAAATGATAGGACTCCGGACTCCGGCTTATACCCGAAATATAATACAAACAAATTATCTATCCTCGTGCATAGCTGTCACTGTCTTGATGTCAACTTTCTCCGTCAAACAAAAGTACGGAGACATTGTCGCATGAAAAGCTTGTAATAGCTGATGGAATGAACCGTGAAAGTGAAAAAGGGTTGTCCTTTCACTCGGTGATTTAGTAGAGAAGACAATCCTTCCTAGCCTCGATCACACCTATACACACTAAAGGTCACGTCAGAGACAAAAATGAAATACTAGTTTGTTAAGAGAGCATTACCTCTTACCCTCACATTAATCGTGTGTCATCTCTCCTCCAAAGCGCAGATTAAAATCGAAAGTGCACTCATATTTTTTGAAGAAGGATGGGGAATTGTCCAGCTTGCTAGAGACTGGAGAAAACCGTGTGAAGCACACATGAACAAGATGGGAGGTGCCGAGTCGCATGCATCCAACTCAAAGCGACATTTGATAAAATGATTGATAATTGATACAGTAATAATCACGAAAGATAGGTTCAGGTAACCTATAATGATCTATAATGCAGGTTACCAGTTTTTTTAAAAAAAACAAGACTATATTTACTTGCCACCCGGAGTCGGAGTCCTATCAAAATGATAAGACTCCGCATCCTTGGTACAAAGTACCGGTATCTCATGTATGCGAAAAGATATCTTCAATTCATTGCAGGTGTCTGAAATTCGGCAAGTCGGCATTTAGGATGAGCGACTGATATGAAGCAACACTCATATCATTAAAATTATTGAAATTAGAAAATTGAGGGTCGGTTAAAATGACCGACCTTGAAAAGTTGGCTTCTTGGCTTGTTAAGGGTTAGGGAAGGATGCCTTATAAACCATTCAGATTAAATCGCATAAATCTTCTTAAGAATTAGCCGCCGATATTTCTTAGACAACGGAGCAATATTGCAGCAAGTTTAGCATTTGACTGAAATAATTAATATAGCAATTCCTTTGACTTTATTATTCTTCTTATATCTCTTTTATTTCCTTTTAATTCATCAAGTCATGATCACGAGTTTCAAATTTGCTCAAATATTTCCACGGATATCATTTAGTGAAAATATGACATCAAATCATAGCAGAGCAACGCATTATAAAAATGCAGGTTAACGATTTTTCACAGACGTAGACAATCCAGGGAACCAACAGCGCCACCTGATGTTACCTCGGCAATATATTCCGTGCCGTATGATAAAATGTGTGCCACATTAGAATTTCCATGGATAATCAAAAGCCATGGATATCAACATCACGCAGGATATTCAAAAGCTCAATGATCACATGATTGTTTCAGCATGTACTATATGTTTCAGTCAAATGTTTTCATTGTCTTTCAACGACTGCATTCGAAGCATGTCATCATCCAAGCGCAAATCAATGTCAAGGAAAAGTTTTACACAATTGAAAAATTATTGCATGTGAGGATGTGGCATTGGATTTCATCAATTTCAAATTTTTCGGATGAAGCGTTGATTATTGGACGATTTAATTAATTGCTTAGTCTAATTTGTGCGCAAGGTTCCTGGCAAGATTGGAGGTTAACATGTAAATATAATCTATGTGACAATATATACGCAAAACATTTATAAGGGCCGATTCTATTTCTACAAAAATATATGGATGTCCAAATTTTCCGTAAATCAACCAAACATTTTTCTAATTGAGTCTCACATTTCGTTCAAATATGTACAGTGACAATAAAAGGTAGCAGGGGCTTTAAAATTTCTGTTTTTCCGAATTTTTTGAAGCCAATAGATTAAAACTTTGAGGTGATTCAGGTGTTGCTTCAACCACAGGCCTATTTATTGAAGAGCATTTTCGCTGATGCATTTGAAAGCTGATTTGATTTTATTAGAACATCAGAGATAGCTTCTTTCACAAGAAATCATTTCGGATATCCGTGCAATGAAAGTAAGACTATTGATATCATCCTGAAGATGTTGTGAAAAACATCATTCATGCTCTGTTGAAAAGATTCCGCAACTTAACGAAAAATAACAAGACGGAATGGCTTTTAATCACTATATCATGTTACACTCAGTAATCTTCTCACGCTATGTTCTAGACTGTTCGACATCGACTAAAACGTAAACCACAGATCAGCTGCATGTAGAAAAGGCTTAATTGTTTGTTTATTGCGGTAACATTGACTGCTCCTTTAGGCCCATCAACGCTTTAATTTTATCATAACGTACGATCTGCTCTCATCGGATGACACTGACAAATGATTGACATGTGCAGGTTCTTAAAAGTACTGTAGTTAAAATTAGGAATTGTTCGCCCACGTTAATCAAATCTAAAGATTCGGGGATTGTTCGTAAATAAAGTTTTCTATGAAAAGTAAAAGATTCTAAGATTCTGTGAAAATGTGTCGAAAATGTTGAGATATCATTTTCAAACCATATCAAGGTTCAAAATACTACTATATCATGTCATATTCTGACATGACTACACCGCTTATCGGAAAGTATCATGTTATGGGAGCTTGTTTGGACTCATTCGAAGGCAGCACAAGGAAAGTTGACTTGCTAATTATAACAGGCATCATAATGATGTGGCCGCTATATGTAGTTGGATATCTCGCCATTCTGCAACATTCTCCTATTGCCTGCTCACAGCCACGCGGCTCTGTGTGAACACGCATTTGGATGTGTCGTGTCCGGTGTGAATGAATATTTTTGCTTAGGTGACATGAACGAAATACTGAACCTGAAATAAATACCGACCCCTGATCAAAAGAAGAAAAAAAAGATTGTTTGGACAAGACCTGACGCGATAGCTTCATTGCTGTACAGACGAAGTGAAGTAAAGTTACCGAATGGTGCTTGCTGCACTGCTGTAAGAAGTCATGCAAGCAATGGAGAAACTTGCGGTCTGTTGCAAATATTTGCACAAGATCGAGTAGAACTTTCAATTTCAAACCTATTCAGTTCCGAGAACATTATCAGCTTAATGCAGTATGTTACTGTTTATCTTATATTAGTAGTATAAGTATTCAGTGTGCGATAATGAATGACCATATTATTTGCGACGGCAATTAAATACGAAGGACATTTACAGAGAGTGAGAGGAGGCTAATACAGCCATGGTATAGGGATGACTGCAGCGATCCTCAACCGGGTTGCTTCCGAACACAAGGGTGCCACCGAAGGAATGCCACCGAGGCCGTTTATGCCTTGTTGACGCATGCACACAAATGCCTGCAGGTTAGGTGGTTAACCTATGTGTTATTTTATGTTACACGGCATGTAAGCCGATAGATGCAGTGTAGCCTATAGGCCAACCAACAGACGATCTTCGATGAAATAAGGTCATTTAACCATGATCAAATACACAAACGTAAAGCTTCCGTAGTTTTAGTTAGGCCCATTCACATTTCATGATTCATAAAGATTCTAGAATTTTCGAATGGGAAATATGGTTCTTAATTGAAGCAAATTAGTGATGTGTATTGCAAACATTTACATGCACATGTCATGCACAGTATTTCAGCAGTCGTTATATCTGTGCTTTTGGATATATCCTATAGGATAGTTTTGTAAATGGTAAAAATTATCAATGATTATTACCCAAGCACCACCGGTAATTTAGAAGCGTCGACTTGATTTCAATCTAAATTTTTATTTATATCTCATAGATTTTCCCTATGTTAATTTGCATTCTGGCTAGCAGGGTTCGTTATTGTTATTTTTCTGGAATTTTATGTTGCCTCTGTTTGAAATCATCTTGCTACTCTATTACGGTTCAAAATGTGAATATCATGAATATCAAAATCATGAAACATCAATTGAAAATTTTTTATATAGGCAACTCAATAAAATGAGTCTTAATTAATATATTTACATGTTCATTCTTTCTGTAGGTGATTAATAATGCTCAAGTGGAGTAATGTGAAACATGGTAAGTCCATTTACCCAGTTGAAACAAAGTCAGAAAGCAAAATTTGACAGTGGTCAGTATTTGCACATCCGAAGTTGAAACAATCCATTGGATATTCCATTGACTATAGGCCTATATCATGTTCGATATAAATGATGTTTCTCGATATTAAATGTTTTAACTTCCAGAATATTCCATTGAAACGATCTATTCTACAGGTCAGGGCTCCAACTGTCCAAAGTCAGTAAATGGTTTGCATAGCAATAGCAGTTCCCTTTAAATAAATATCATCATTTATACAGGGAAATAATTTAGTTTCACAGCAACATGAAAGTCAAAGTATATAATCCTATTGCTTTATGATGCTAGAACTAGCATTATTTTGACTATATTGCCAATAGGAATTGCAGTTAGCTGCAACTTTAACAAGGTCTACTATATCATTTACATAGCACTTATATCAAATATTCTTATCATGAAGCCCAATATCCAAATTGAACGAAATAGTTCAAATTTTAGAAAATGACCTACATGTAAGTACTTTTGTTCTTAAGGATTTTTGGACAAATTGATGTATAATATAATGCATGGCTACTGCTGGACAGTCATTCAAAATACAAAATGGATTGGGAAGCCAAAATTTTACTTAAAAGCGCCTATTAAAAAAGCTAGATTCAAAAGATAACAATAAATTTTATGATTCCTTATGCTTATTCATTCATAACTTAAGGCATAGATTATTTTATCAACTATGTTTAGTTAGGCTAAGGCCTATACAAAAATTAACTGAAAAGACATAGGTAGCTAACAAAACGGTGTTATCATTGATTCACAAGTAAGAACCAGAATATCTCTAACAGACACGATGCTTATTCATGTAGCATACTGAAACTACATAAACATCTAATTTCAATCAAATCTTCTTATGATGGAAGCGTCTTTTCAGCGGCATTCCTTTCTGAACGTGTAGGGCCCAGCAATCACGTGTAGTCGGAGCACAGATGGGGTAGTTGGAGCCACAGAGATCGCAGTAATAGCTGAAAATGGACATCCCTATAGCATATTAAAGGCAGTTATAATTAGTGAGTCCGAAGAGATGGAGCAGCTCTGAGAATGTCAATTCTCGAAAAGTGTTATCTGATTGTCCGGCGTGACGATTCGTGGATGGTATCATCACCTCTCTCATGTAGACTTGAGGAAGAAAGTGAAGAAAGGAGTCTAGTTCAGCGAAGTCCGAAAGGGAATCCATATTCAGTCGTGGTCCGTAGGATCGATTTCGTCCTCGTTCTCTAGGATCGATTGTCCATCCTCCTCTAGTCCATTCCTTATCTTGCTCAACTTCCTCTGCATTTTCACTTTCCGATTCTTTAGAGCTTGAAGAAACGTCGGCCTCACTGTCCTCACTATCGTCAGAAGAACTTAACTGCAATCCTTTCCTCCTAAGCCTTGCCTTCAGACTGTTTAGGTTACTCTTGCGGAAGAGACTGCTACTATTGACCTTCGCTATCCTTCTCTTCTTGCATGGAGGTTCTTGATAATCCTAAAAAAGAATGAAGTTGCGTTCATATGTTTAGACTAAATTCGTAAATCATTACAGCTTACACTTTTCGAATCCTCGTCCAAATCAATTTAAATAGGCCTATAAACGTATAGAAATATTTGCAGCAGTCCTACTTGACCGAGTCGACAAATGCTGTTGTATAAACATTATTAGAATAGAACCAGTAGTCTATACAATGTATGAAACATGCTGTATGCATGCATTTTTATGATTTAATCATATTAATATGCCGTATTGTAGGCCTGCGACTCGTTTATATGAAAATGTATGATCACAATCAATCAAGAAATAAAAAATTGACAAGGCATAGAGAGAGAAATTGCCCGTAGCCTCAATACTACGGCTACTTAATTTTATACATGTACAACTAATAGTTTGCGTGATAGGCAAATAGGTAAGCAGACGTACAGAATTGATCGAATGCGGATGAAATCTCATAAACATTTCAATATTAATAATTGTGCATCAGATCCTCTGACTTTTGCTGCCACCAGGCGAATGGACATATCGCGTTCATCCTTATTAATAATGAAAGACAGAAATTATATAGAGTAGCAGATCGATAGTCAGTTTAAGCCACTTGCAATACTCGTACAATAGATCAGTTAGTTGCATACGGATGCACATACAAAGTATATACTGTATGCTCGTAAGTACGGCGTATAGCATGTAGATGGAGCGCTAACTAGTATATCACAAGCTTGTGTAGTATATAGAGTAGACAGCATAAACGGTCACTTAGCTGCTTGGGCACATCATTGCTTTCTTATGTGAGATCTTCTAAGGGGGCGTCTGAGTAATTTCCATCTATATCCCATTGAATGCGTGCTTTCCTAGTATTCCAGTAATAAAATTCAACTGTACCACATATTTTCTGATACCCATCAGGAAGGTAGCTTGAGTAAGGAACTAAATCTTCAGGTCCGTCGAAGTATGTTTTTGTAACAGAAACCCTATCACCTTTCACCAGAATTTCTTTGCTGCGCTTCTCACTCATTGTGGATAGGATTCGACGCATATGAGGACACTCACGAATACTATGCTATGGTGCCAACATAGCCATGATCGACAGAAGCGAATCACGACAACTTTGGCAGCCAATGAAATTACCCTTGTGTCCTTAGGGTAGAGGCGACTTTAGAATACAATACAACCTCGCGGGATCGCTTGGGACAGCCAGGTGAGATTCTGACATTGATATGAGTCACACAACAACGCTGACTTTTTGTTTCCTAACCTTCAAGGACGCGTGTGTGTTAATGAGATGTGACGGAAATGTGAAATGTACCTACATGTAGGCCATTTTCCCACAGCGCCATTCCTGTCCACAAATGCATATACAGGGTGGTTGCAAAGTCGCTCCCTGATTCTACTTAGCTATATTTTCGGAAGTATGTGGTCGTTTGATTGAAACTTCATATTTTAAGATTGTATGAGACCTGCCATTTCTTATGACAAATCATGAAACTGTTCAGTTAATTAGAATGTGAGTAATGATCACCCCTCTGTCCGCGAAAGTTATCCGTTATCTTAATTCACTACATGCAATTTGATCACAAAATTGTTGATTTTACTTACGAAATGTCGCCTACTTTAAGCATTGAAGACAGAGCAAGAATTGCCGCTAGATACGAGGTTTGGCAGTCTGTTGTACAAGTTCGACGATGGTGGAGATCCCAACATGGAAGACATTCAAATCTTGACCCTAAGACAATTAAGAACTGCTACCGCAAACTGACGACAACTGGCAGCGTTCTTGATTCCGCCAGATCTGGAAGACCTTCGACAAAGTCAGACGCGGATGTGGAACTGGTGAGGGAGATGTTTAACAGGAGCCCTTCCAAGTCAACAAGGCAAACTGCCCGTGAAAGTGGGATATGCCGTCACACTATCCTGAATGTTCTTCATGAGGATTTACGATACCGCCCGCGGAAGCCTCATTATGTCCAGCAACTGTTTCCGGAAGACTGTGACAGACGGGTGGAGTTCTGTGAAACGATGCTGGCATGGTTTGAAGATTGCCCTGAGCTGAGTTCGAAGATTCTCTGGACAGATGAAGCCGTGTTTCGTGTGGGTGGCTTTGTCAACAGGCACAATTGTCACTATTGGTGTGAGAGTGATCCAAAGGAAATTACGGAAAGATGTCAGAACAGGCCGACAGTAACTGTTTGGTGCAGCTTGTCTTCAACAAGGATTCTTGAGCCATACATCATTCGTGATACAATGAATAGTCAACGATACTTGCACATGTTGGAGAATTTCGTTTGGCCAACAATTACTGAATGGGATGAAGCCCACGAATTAATTTTTATGCAAGACGGTGCTCCTCCACATTATGCACTAACAATGAGAACTTGGCTCGACGACCACTTCCCAGGGCGTTGGATGGGTCGACGTGGACCAACAGATTGGCCAGCGCGAAGTCCGGATTTCACGCCATCTGATTTCTTTTTGTGGGGATGGGCCAAAGAGGAAGTATACAAAACTTCACCGAGGACCATTGACGAGCTAGAGAACAGGATCCGTGAAGTCATTGAAAATGTTCCTCCTGAATTCTTACGATCAGCAACGGAACAGGCATCGATAAGACTTAGACAGTGTATTCATAAAGATGGTGCACACATTGAATTGTAATTTTTTGAAGAAGAAAATGGCATGATTCATGGAATAATATAAAATTTGCTTTGATTTCTTAGTACATATATTTCTTTGTTTTTAAGGCTTCTATAAATAAGGAGCTACTATCCAACCACCCTGTATGTGAAGCAATGATTGATTCAGACCACCTGATAATGTCGAACTGTAAACTCATGTAAAGAATTTCGGAAGTATGTTTCTTGAAAACTTATATTTATGTGATGATTGAAGAAAAAAGAGTCTTGTAAGATAGAATATTTGTCTTTTTTGTTAATTCATTTTGCTTAATATAGTTTGAAGTGAGAAAGCAATTATTTTAATAGCAGTATAGACGCATTATGTTCATATAAAAACAAATTTCCAAACAAATAAAAAGAGAATTCGATATTCTTCTCAAGTAGCCCCATATGTAGGTACAATTCTTACTAACCTTTGACCCTTAGGAAATCAGATGAGAAATATAGGTACATGCAAATCCAGCTGTCCTAAATGCAAAGTTGTATCGCAGAATGTTATTTTTTAGATAAAAGTCATCTCAGTAGGCCATCTTCAGAAAAAAATTCGAAGCAAATTTAATTTTCGTATGAAAAGAAGCAGGAAGAATATTCAAAGCCCGATTATAGCGAAGTATGAATTAGCTTTAGGCAAAGAAATTGCTTCATTATTTATTATTGGTATATCGTCGATGTTCTTATATTGAAAAGCAAGCTGACTACGGCTAGTAAGAAATATATCTTGACTAGATACCAATACATAAAAAATTACCTACATGTAGGTACTTTTCTACCGGTCTTCAAATAAATGTCATGGATTCAATATACTATGTATTCGTTAAATATTACAAATTTAGGTCAGGAATACAGTAAATTTCATCAGTACAGCAATAAAGTCACCTTTTTTTCAATGCTCACTTTTTCACAAATGCACAAAACATCTAATTTTAGAATATTTTTCCTCGGAAAGATTCCAAGTACTATTTTTGAAATAAGATTGCTCGGCAAATATTTATTCAATAACCAAGAAATTGTAACATAAGTTTTTTGGGTGTATTATCATTTTGGAACTCCTTTCATGTGCATAAAAGAAGCAGAGTTTAAGAATGACAGCCTTTTGAAAAGCAGTTAGAAAAGTACCTACATGTTGGTCACTTCTTGGTCAAATTATCCTTAAGTATATAGTACTTTCCATAAATCCAATTTTGTTTTAGTAAAAATAGTCCCTACTGCTGAATTTGGTACTCAAGTTGAATGCGGATTTCAATATTAACAATATTAACTTATGATTAATATATCATGGTTATAATTAACTTAATTCAACCTGCATCGCCGATAGAAAAAAATATTATCAAAGACTTCTGTGATTATAGATTGTGAGAAAAGCAAGTTGATGCAAAATCTAAAACGTCAAATTATGTATAGGACCTATGTTTCAAACGCTCAAAATCATCCTCATCAAAAAGGTTCAATGAAGGGATGGAATCAGTTCAGTTAACACTGCATCTATAATCGTCATAAGTTCACTTTGTCATACAAAAACATGATTGAGCTTGTCAGAAATGGAAGACGCTTCACAATGAACCAGGAACTCGGCATTATTTTGTTTTTTAGGATAGGATAGGAAGCGTATATTTTTTCATAATAGGAATCGAAATACATGACATGTAATTAACACAATCAACACAGTGTGAGTTGCAAATAAGTTTGAAATTCAATATAAGTGAAACATCATGAAGTCATCTTTAGCGAAGAGAAAGCCTGCATCTTGCGGCACTGTTCATTTATGGCAAAATGATTAAATATAACAACGGCCGTTACCATCGACCGTTTCGAAGGCGCTGGACGCCGAAGGCCCGTCTGACCTGTTTAACTTTTTACTTAACTTTCAAGAAAGCATCGACCTAAACTAGGGGAGTTTTCTCTAACGCACTCTTATTAATCAAAATGATCTCCCGACGACTGGTCAACTATGAATGTAAGTTTGTTTATATTGTAATTCAAAAACGATGTGATAATATTGTCTTTGTTGCATGATTCAATAAATTGTATTGATTGAAATGGATTCAAACTAATATAGACATCAAAATAGATAATCTAGACATAAAAATAATAGAGACATCAGTGCAGTAATGCAATGTGCATGAATTTTTTACCATCAAAATTGACATACTTTTATTTTAATGAAACTTTTTGAACTATTCCGCCAATTTTACTTGAACCCTGGCATGAAGGATTGGTCCCCTAGATACTAGTTAGAATACATGAGTCGAAGGCAAATTTCAGACAAAGTTGTGATCATGAACTTCGCAGAATTGTTGTATTGAATGACAAAGCAAGCGGATTAAATTTTCTCCAAACCAGAGGAATTTTACACACTCACCGTTTTTGCGACGTTGCTCATGAAATGAGACTATACTTAGAGCGAGACCTACTTCTGAAAATGTGAGGAGGGGAGGAAGATAAAAGACGTACCAAGAAATCAATTTCATAAACGTGACACCACCTCGCACTATCAATGTCAGAGACTATTTTGAATGGGCGCGTCTAAATACCACAAATACGCCAATACGCCACAAATACGACTAAATACAGCAAATACATTTCAGCCGCCACCAATACAGCAGAAATGCATTTTCCCTGCCACAGATAAAGCAGGATTGACACAAAAGCAACAAATCCTGCCACAAGTACAGTCTTACTGCTAGAAATATAAGCCACCATGGCCACAGGTACACTGAAACTAACATATAGCCTATACAGTACAATCAATGCAAATTTGAAAAAACTTGAAGATTGCCACAAAGACTTCCCCAACACATTCCTTTTCCTACAAATAGATTGCAACGTACCTTTTCATTGCCGACCCTGCTTCGGCTAATCTAAACTGCGCTTTTGTGGCAATGCAGAATTTTGAAATTTATATATATAGACATGATTTCTGCAGAAACATGATTTAAGCACAAACTGGAAAGTTTATGTGGCGATACTGTGTTGGGGTAGTCTTTGTGACAATCTTCAAGTTGATTTAAATTTGCATTGATTGTACTGCATAAGCGTACTTGTGGCAATAATAGCTTCTATTTCTAACAGTAAAAATATATTTGTGGCAGGATTTGTTGCTTCTGAGTCAATCCTCCCGTATTTGTGCAGCATTTGTGCAGCATTTGTGGCGACTGAAATGTATTTATGGTATTTATTCGTATTTGTGGCGCATTTGTGATATTTAGACGCGCCCATTTTGAATTTCCTGGCCGAGCTGTCTCTTCAGCAGTTTAGTTAGATAGATGCAATCTATGCAGCGTGTCTTTATTTACACCATGGCTTGAATTCAAGCCAACTCTTTATTTATTCAAGCAATATGCCTAACTTTCTAACCACTTGAAAAACACTTTCATAATAAAACATTATTTTGACGATTCTTAGATCATAAATTCAATTAATTCTCTGATTTGATCAGCAATTGTAGATGTTGTCGGAAATTCTTTGAAAGGTTGTAGCCATATATGTTTTTGCAATCTGTTGTCAATGTATTTAAATTGATGCCTAAGGCTGTTGTAATCTGGTGAATATCGAAGTTGAACTTCACAGAACATCAATGACAATATAGCCTACACTATTTTACATAAGTTGAAAATTATGGAAGAATAGTTAATCGAACGTAGTCGGTTTTGAATTTTAGCATCTGAGCAGTTACTCCAAGTCATTGAAACTTATTAATGAAATGTTTAGTACCGTGAACTTTCTCGAAAGCTGAGATTGCGAAAATTGCGAAGGAGCTATCGAATTGCCCTTCCCCCATTTTCCACTCCGACAGTTAACGCGGTAAACCTACATCCGCAGTAATTGAATGCTGATAGTTAGTACGGATCATAGCGATCTCGGACAAAATGAGTATAAGACTACATGAAATAGCAGAAGCTGCACTTCCATTTGCAATATTTTTGTTTTAAATCACCAAGATTGGGATAGTCATTGACTCTCAAAAATTTCCGATTTTTTGAAGAATGACCGGTAATTAATACCGGTCATCTTTGAATCAAAAAATGCCGGTGAATTTGCAACACTACTTTTAGGTACGAAATAAAGGAATGTTAAACATGTTTCTGCCTTTTAGAATTAATGGTCCGCGAACCCTCTCGCAGCCACAACTTGTGCTCCTGTGCAGGGCCCGCGGAACAATTTTTCACGAGGGGGGGGGGCATAAGATTTGTACAATACTTCATCTCAATAAGATTGTATAGACATAAAAGATTCTGTTTATTAACAGTTTTCGCAATCACAATGTAAGCATTATTGATCTAAATCAGTATATTTATTTATTTTCTCTTTTTTTCTATCTATTTTATTATTTGATTTATGGTCATAGTGCAAAGTATAATCATGAAAGCTACTCATAAATCACAGACTTCGATAGAGGTTGAAGATGTATAAAATTTGACGAATTGATAGACAAAATCTGTTGATCAAAGTGAACATCTTTCATGTGAAATATAACTAGTAACAATGCTCTGTTAGAAGTAATATAGTTGTATCACATGTCTAATTGAAATTACTGCAGTTCATTGATCATCTTAAAAAAATCAATTCATTGCATAAATTTTAGTGATATCTTACTTCTCTGCTACACAATTATGCTTTATTTCCATGTTAAATGAAATGAAAGAAAAAGCAAGCAGTCTATTCAAAATTTCAATAACAAGTGCCTATAAGGGCTTTCAATATAATCTCATACTGATCGTGATTATTATAAACAAGTGCTTGTATAACATTATATTTCGCACGGAAGAAATCATACGCGCTTGGAAGAGAACACTTTTCGTCGTTCATCTGTCTTGGAAATGAAATTGTCACATAAGTCATTCGTGTCGATGTTGTCGAGAAATGTCTTGTGAATATTGCACACTGCCAAAGCGGTAAGACGTTCCTGTCCCATGCTCCTTCTTTGCCAATCAGTCTTCGAAGGGTGCTGAACGTTCTTTCAGCACTAGCCACAGAAACAACAAATGTTAATAAGAGTTTTGCTAACCGAGTCACCTCCGGAAAGAACAGCAGTGATGTCTCAGGACTTGATCTTAGCATCGCTAGGAATTCATCGAACGACGTCGGATTGAACTTGGTCTGCTTTGCCAGTTGGCAAAGTCTTCAGTTCATGTTGAAGGGCATCATCGTCGACTGTTGGGAAATACTCGCTTATCCCTGCTTTTTCTATTTCTCGCGCATTCTTTTCCACCTTGCATACATTGACTAAACTAAAACATTATGCATAGACATAACTAAAACGTTGTGCCACATTGAAATTTAGCTACATTTTTTATGCCGCAACTTGCACATCGAATTGACATTCTTGCAAGGAGCATCTAGGTGTCTTCGAAAGCGTAAACTTTTGACTAATTATTTCAACATATTTAATCCTACCCTAAAGCTACCCACAAGATGAGACGTGCCACCATCTCATGATCGGAGCTGCTGGGGCCGAGGTCTCTCACGTCGAAGTTAGTCGTAACTGCTTCCAGGAACGACATAGCGCCTGGGCTTCTGGAGCCGCTGAGGGGGTTACCCTATACCGCATTGTACCACCGATCTTGAGTGTGAAAACATCAATTTCATCATTTCATGCTGAATTTTATTTACCGTGAATTCAAGTCAAAGTGCAGAAAATCCGCTAAGCGTTTAACAAAATTTATATGTGCACGACACGATAGAAGTCAACTATGGTCTATCCTTTGATACATACGTTATCCACCAACATTTAGGATATCTTGAGAGCGAATAGAATAGCGAGCACATGTTGTAAGCATTCCAATTGGTAAGCCACTTCACATGTGGGTGGACGGTCCATGGGTCGCACGGATTTGAAAGCACTTTGTCGACTTTCTTGCGTCAGAACTCGCAGAGTTGATGAGGAGAACATCTAATTCAAGTGCATAAAGTTGAATATGTAATATCTCAGCAGTTGCCGGCAGCCAAAGCTGCAGTATCATAAATAAACACTTTGCGGAGGTGGTAACAATCCTTGGTTTCACATGTTTATGTGTTGATTAGCTTTCTGTCAGTGATGTAAGCGGAAATAATGCAGCGCGATAGAGGCCGTTTCATTTCTCGACTTTGTACTTAATAAAGAATTAGATTGCAAATTATCATCAAAATGAATATTTTAACAGCTCAAATTTGAGGGGGGGCCAAACACACGTGGACCCGGCAAATTTTTCGAGGGGAGGCCAGGCCTCCCCTGGCCCCCCACTTCCGCGGCCCATGCTCCTGTCTCCTAGCTTGGATGCCCACCACTGGCTTAGAACTATAGCTACACAGTGCGATCGGTCCGGGCCGGATAAATAAATTGCGAAATTGATCCATTCCAATTTAGACTAACATGGCTAGGTATGGCCATCAGATGTGGATTTTGAACATTATAGAGTTTGTTACAGCTTAAGAAGATCTTCATAAGATTCAGCAATTAATCGACCACAATCCAGTTATACCATACGCATCACACATGGCAAACAGATATTCTCAATTCATTTTACTTCGGTAAAATCCTACAGGTATTCCATTGTCATGCGTATCTTTCATTGTATTGCGACTCATCTGTGTACTCGGAGATTTGGAGTGATTTCTCCTAGGAAAATGACTCTTTCTACGCTTTTTCTCTCTTCCTTTTCTGGTCTTCCCAGACTGCTACCCAGTTGGTTGAACGTCACGCCACTGTATCCCAAACCGTGTGTCATGCGTGTGTGTCTGCGCGCTGCGATAACGCGCGCTTGTTCTCCCTTCTGTCCCAATCTCTCCGAAGACGATCCTCTCTATCTGCCAGTCTCCCTTCTTCCCAAACGTCGCACAACTTTACCGGCATGCCTGTACGGGCCGGAGTGTACCTCAGGAAAAGGCGGGATTGCTGGGGGGCAGCGCATCGACAGGCACGCCGTCACATCTGCTCTCGACGCGTCCAGCTTCGTCATGGGCTGTGAGATGTCTCGTTTGTGTAACCTTCGGATTGCTCTTGACAACGGTCTTGCCGTGTATCAGCCGCGTGATTTGGTGGTTGGGACGGTGATCGCTGAAGTTACCGACGACTTAGTTGTTCATTGTGAGTATAAGTGGAGAAATAGGCCGGTTTTTGCATTTGTGGCTTTTAAAATCTAAAATTGCACAAAATTACAAATTGACCACATTCTTTAATACCACTAAATCTCATTTGCGTCACCCATCCATGCTCTGATTGGAATCTGTAGACAGAATTCTCACGCTATGTAAGCATCCTTCACTCTCCGAATAGTAGCCGTGGCTACTATTAAAATGTCCTATAGAGCCATGCCAATTTTGCAGAATATTAGGAGTTCTATTTTAGTACACACAATATTTATCGATGTTGAAGCTTATTATTGCAGCTATCGATTTCAAGAAAAATTAATCTTTTTTATTTCAACAACATCTGTAATTTGCATTTCTATGGCCATGTCTGATTAATATGAGTATTATTGAATGTCTTTATCAGAGTGCTTGCCTGCCTGATCGTTATCTATTCATTGCAATTTGCGTCTAGCTCAATTCAATTTTATTCAATAGCTATTTCAATTTGGAAAAAATCAAGAAAACAGCCATCTGTCATCAACTTGTACATTTTTATTTGCTTGTCTTCACACCAGTGAATGAATGCCACGTACACCTTATCCACCCTACGGGGTGATGTTGTCATTATTCATGTTTTCACATCTCCGCATATTTTTACAGTGCAAACTTGACATCGAATGTAATTTTTCGAGAAAAATTTCATATGCGTGCAATAATCCTTTAACATTAGTCTGAGTAACATTTAACTGATTTAGTCGATGTGGCAATGAACACGTGGTTTTGATAAGATGAAATTCACTGCAAAATCGAAGCCTTATTTGAAAGATTAATTGAAGCAAAGGCATTCGGCAATAACTCATCAAAAAGTGGTAGAAGCAGAAAACGTCACAAGCTATTTATTCATGATTATATTCAACTGTGCCTACTCAGCGTTGGAACCGGCCGCCGACCCGTCAAATTTTGAAGACCGGCTGGCCGGCTTAACATTACGCCAGCCGGTCGATTAATTTAACGAGACCCTTGTCGACCGTTGACGACATTCAGTCTAGAATAATTTGCTTAGTCAATCATTACAACATTAAGTTATGTGAATGAAACATAATTTGAGAGCATCTACCACCGGTACACCAGATACAGTCTACACGTATGTTTTGTGACATGAATATTGCAAACTGCTATTTAAACAGTTGAAAAATGATTGCTGGCAACTTATATGTGAACATGGTTCAAACCCTGCTTTATCAATTAGGTAGTTTCAAGAATCCTATATTCCAACCTGTATGAATTTTGGAAGCATTGTGTATTCCTCAGCCTATCAATTGAAAAATTATTCCAGATCCTGAATAATTTCACTTCATGGGTTAGTTTATATAACACATGGAACTTAGAGATGCAATGAGTAATGGATTTTAATGCAACCAAGGGCCTATCACCCGAACATTTGACAGTAAATTGTGGACAATAAGATAAGTTAACGGCACGTGATGAATTTTGATTGACGTTGTACAGGGATTGACACTCACTGAAATAAAGAAATTGATGACAA
Organism: Prostheceraeus crozeri; assembly: GCA_907163375.1. NCBI lineage: Eukaryota > Metazoa > Platyhelminthes > Polycladida > Euryleptidae > Prostheceraeus > Prostheceraeus crozeri. Next base: position 480,681 of record CAJQUW010014359.1, read on the forward strand.
CTCTGTCGAGCTCATTGTTCCAGACTCTTATACGTCAGCTAATGGTCGTCAATGTAAACTCAAAAGATCTGAATTTAAACTGTAGTGGAGAGAGTTCGCAATTGGCGCCGCAAATCACTAGAATTCCCTCACAAGTAAGGAAGTAAACCAATCACTTTAAATCACGTCTGTATGTCGCAGACAAAGCATTTGGTAACATCAGCACTCAGTCAGTGATCAAATTGTTCATCTCAGAACTTTTATAGCTAGAAAATCTTATATTATATAATGGAACTTAGAATTTGTTGACCGCTTAAAGCTTTATTATGGAGGCGGTATGTAGATATATTATATGTAGACTACGCATATATTACGAGTATTATTGTATCAATTTTATTATCATATCAATGCCCGTTTGTGTCATTATTTGAATTGTCTGTCTTCAATTTGCTTGCGCTTGATTGACCTTGAAATGTAGCTAACATCATCATGAATTGTAAAGTGTGCCTACAACTCATTAGACTAGTAAGTATATAAATCACTACGCATTACTACTCAAAGTTATCAAAGTGCGAATAATTGCATCGTATAATATTGTATTGCAATAGGCAACTCTCACTCATCCGGAGTACCGGTAGGCCTACCATTTGTGCATTTCATGTATTCTATGTGGAAATTCAATAAAGTCTACTGAACCTAATAATCTCTGACGATCAAAGCCTTAATCAACCGGTGCAGAGACACCATCCACCGTCCCATCCCCGACCGGCCGGTTTTTAATACGCAGGAGAGCTCATGGCATTACATGCGAGGTACTATAGTCGAAGTTTAGTATTTACCTACTTTATTATCAAACTTTATTTTAGTCAATCGCCAGAATATTTATGAATTACTGCTCTCACAATGGATACAGTTCAGTACATAGTTTATTACTGAATGCGTCATAAAATAAGTTGGATGTAGTGAAAAGACTAAATAGAACGTACAAAATGTTTTTAAGCCGACTTTGTACAATGAGGTCATTTTGACTCATTATTTTTTTCCAGCATTAAAATTCGATTATTTTAATTTAATTAGACCAGGAATTTTTCTGAATCATGCTGTATTCAAGAAATTCTCAATTACTTTATGTTCATGTAGTTTGAAGATTCATCACTTGAAATAGGGCCTACATGTACATTGTACATGTACATTTGGTATAGAATATCAGTACATCTAAAATAATGATGGAATAAATTTCCCTTTTGCAAAATAAAAAATCGATTGTTCCAAGAATGTTATTATAATTATAAAAATATTTCATTATACTCTGGTTTTAGAATACGGGATCATACATATATTCTTCATGTAGTATTTAAACTTGTCAATCAGAAACACAATTTGAGCAGAGATGAATCGTGCGAGAGACGTGCTTTCCACAAACCCATTTTTGGCAAATGTCACACTTGTTCGATGTTCTGTTTCGATTTGAGGAGTCACACATTTGGCAGTTTGCTCTTTTGCACGAATCTCGCCGTTGAAAGTTGTCACGATCTACCGCACACAACGCATGGCGAACTGCAGGGTGTAAAGAGGAAGCTTCAGCGCGTTCTTGTTGGTGCCTTGAGATCAACTTTTTGCACAATTCGTAAATGAATTGGACTCGCGTTTTTGGTTCAGAGCTGATATCACGTCATAAAATGAAAGCATTTAAAGCCGCAATGTCCAAGATATTGCAAAACACTCCAAGAGGCCACCGTCTCGACGCCATTTTGGTCGTGAAGTGACGCAACATTTGACCTACCGTGTCCACGCCTCCTTTGAATTTATTATAGTCCAAGATGATGTGAGGCTTTCTTTTCGGTGATTGGTCGACTGTATCACGAAAATTGTTCGAAGACAAGAGAACAACCACTTTCTTCCTTTTAGCAACGTAACTCACCAACACGGCATCCTTGTTTTCATGAAAAGCAAACAAGGACGAATAGAGAGGACGATCACCTTGAGTTAGTTCTTTTGGTATTTCCGTTCGATGCGATCTGATAATCCCCAAAAGCGTCATACCTCTAGCACGCAAAGTGCGAGCCAGTTTGAGAGATGTAAAAAAGTTGTCAGTAACCACCGTGCATCCCCTATTTCTGTAATCTTCGGTTAGTTTGAGAACCACCGACTCACCAAGAGAGCCTTCCCTCACCTCATTCTCTTTTCCGAGATATGGATTCACAGAAAGTACGAAATGTGTGGAGGAATCGGCAGCAATCCAGAATTTTATTCCAAATTTTGAAGGTTTCTGCGGCATATATGGCAAGAATGAGCATCTGTTTCTTGATGGGAAGAGTTGTTCGTCAACCGTTATGCATTCATGAGGCCAATAAAGGAGCGCTATGGCATCTTGAAAGAGAGTAAACACTTCCCTCACAGAGGCGAACTTGTCATTTCTGTAGCGTGCGTTCCGGGTAGATTTATCATCGAAGCGTAAACCTCGCAAAATTGTCTTGAAGCGTTGAAATCCGTTGAAGCGTTGAAACGACACAAACGTCAGTGATACGTAGACAATGACCATGCCACTAACCTGTAAATACAGATTGTTTCATAAAAAATGGATCACTCTTAAAAATCGCCTTAACTTCAACTTTGTCTAACTCCGCCAAACTTGAACGAATTTCTCTGAAATTTGGAAGATATGTCAGTTGTGCTTACTAATATCATTGTTGGAAGTTTCAAGCATGAATATTGAGTTGTTTTCCTGTCATAGATAAAAAAGTAGTAGATAATTTGATCTTCATTTAGCAATGTTACACAAAATCATACCTCACTCTTATAAAATTACATTTGTTTCCTTTGTTATGTAATATGTTGTTCTACAAGTCAAAAGGTATGAAGCAAAACAAAAATAAAGAAAATCGGTCAATCAGAGCCAGTATAGCACCATTATTCATCAACAATAATGTAACTGCTGCATGTGATTAACTGGACTTCATGTTCCATAGCTTCCTGACTTCGTTGCGCTGGTGTTGGCAGCACTCCTGATTGCTTTCAGCTAGAAATCTATCTCTTACCGGTTGAAAACAATACAAAGCACAAATGAACAATAACGAGATCGCATTCACAAAAGGCAATTCACAAAAGAGGGCTCTGGCCGTCCACGCAAAACATCCAAACGTAGAGACCGCCTAATTTTGAGATTTGTTAAAGTTGATCCAAGTCTCTCGTTAACTGAGATGGCTGCACTAGACTTTTATACTAGACTAGACATTTACATCGTCCCCGGGTACAAGGTGGTGCGACTCTACTGATTTGGGCTGGCATTTGGACCAATGGCCGCTCTGAACTTCACATACAGCAAGGAACCATGAATTCTGAACGCTATGTGAATGTTTTACGAATGAACATTGGCCAAATGACAGATCAACTTGGTGATCCATCGACTTGGTTATTTATGGATGATAATGCTACGTGTCAGAGGAGTAGTAGAATCAACTTATGCAAGTCTCAATTAGGGCTTAGGACATTATCTTGGCCAGCTCGTTCTCCTGATCTGAATCCCATAGAAAATGTATGGAGTATTCTAAAACGTAACGTTCGTCGTTCACTGCTACCTACAGATGGCGTATCACAACTTACGTCACTGTTAAAAAGAGAGTGGAGAAAGCTAGATCAGTCAAAAATCAACGATATCATCGAATCAATGCCTAGACGAATTGGTAATGTCATTGACAATAAGGGTAGGGCTACAAAATATCATCTTCTTAAGAACCGTTACTGCATCATAGCTTATCAGATTATATAAGGACATTTAAATATATTAGGGACATGAAATAACATGAAAAATGCTTTCTGTATCATACTTATGTTTTATTTAGTCAAATTTTGGGATGATCCACTTTTTATGAAAAGGACTGTACATACTTCTTCCTTGCTGACAAAATACACTTCTGAGCGTCAGTCTGTTTATATCCATCACACAAGACAATATAGCTATACCAGTATGCAAATCTAGAAATTTACTTGTAACTTGCAATAGAAAGTTTGTTCTTGTGTCATTCTTACCTATAATAATGTAAAAAGTTTGTGCTTTTTGTGTTAGAAGCTGACGATGAAGTTCGTGTTAAGTGTTCGTGTCGTGTTGAGGCTAAATTTCCGAAGAACGCACACATCTAATCTACAGATATTCGAAAACAGGCAGGTGAATCGTGCCTCCAAGGTTGACTGTCATCCAATCAGCGCCAGTCATCCAATCAGTGCTTAGGGACATAGAATAATGCATAGATATCTTATTTTTTCAGTCTAGGCTGGGCATCAGCTGATTTTCAATGAAATTTTGAATGTAAAATTAGAAAATGTTAGCTTGAGTCAAAATGACCTCATTGTCCAAAGTAAGTAAACTTTCTGGAATTCCTTTCACAGATGATATTGGGAGCTTAAAATTTTATCATTTATAATTGAGAGCACATCATGAAATGTCAGTGAGTTTCATATGAAAAAAATGAGGATTTGTTGTTCTGTAGACATTTGAATTCCCAAATGAGTCTAAATGACCTCATTGTATGTTCTAGGGTTAATAAAGTAGACATTAGGTCAAACAAAGTTAAGGTTTAGTGCTTCTCAGCATTAATCACAACATTGAGACTTTCTTTAATGTGATTATGTGCTTATAACAGTCGACTTAACAGGAAAAAAGCCAGCTTTAGACTGAAATGTTTTGCCAAAAATTTTAGGACCATTATGTAACTGTCAAGCATAGCAGGTTTTACCCTCATGTTCCCGGAGTTTTGCTGTATTCATTTATTGTATGTACTATGTATTTATGTATTCATTTGTTAGTCATTTATGCCTCTCCAAACGTGCTGTGGTTCTCAGGAGCTAGTTTTGCGCATAGCATCACTATACTAAGTGTCGCTTTCGAACAAATTTCGAAAGCTTTAATAAACTCAAGGCGTGATCCTGTTTCGTTAAATAAACATTTGGTCGAGTAATTACATTGTTTATGTAAATGCTACAAACACATAAACAGTTCTTAATTGAGAGGAGGGTTGTTTATTTTTTCTGTAGGACCGGCGAATCTCGAAAATCAGGATCGTTTTCAACTGTGGTTCGAATCCGCTGAACTTTCCTTCGTAAACTTAAATGCCTATACTACGTTATTTCATCGGTATAGTTTTTGATAATTTCCGCTCTTTCAATAGTGGCTCCACAATGATTAATCAATAAAAAAAGTCTTTGATCCAACACTTTGCTTCATTTATCAATTTTTAAATAAATATCAAACAAAGTACTTAATAACATAGCTATTGAAATCCATCACAGAAGAATAATTGCCAATGAGATAGGGATGGGAATTCAAATCATCAATCTCTGGTTCAGAGAAGTTCTCATGAGTTTTAGGCGCACCGAGTTTAGAAAGTGTTTCAGATCGTGACCACAAGTCTTCGAACTCACGAGACTGAAAAATTTTGAAAAGTTTAACTGAATAAGGGAATCAGAAATGTTGATATCCTAAATCAGATCGAATACACAGTATTCTGATTGTAGAGAAGGGAAAGAGAAAGGATCGGAGTTATTGTTCGTGTATGGAGTGATGTGAGGACAAATTCAAGATGCAATGTTGGATGCGACGTCAATCATGAGAATGTCTCAGGATGATGGGATATTTCAGTCACGTGATACATATTCTAAGCGTGGGCAGACAGAGACATTATAAGGATTCAAAAGTTCTACCTGATAGATCCATAGATTAAGGCAGATTCATTGAGCATGATGAAATTTTAAGTCAAGAAGTAATCAAATAGTCCATCAGCAGGTATAGTATGGTTGCTTTTCGAATTATGAAGTAGGCTTACCGACGGCGACAACTATACATGTACGTACGTTTTATTATCTGTTGAATGAATGAGGCACGAATCTTAGTTAGTGGAGACATATAGTTCCAAGGCCATGATGCAAAACTACAGATGAGAAAATTTTAAAAGCAGTCATCTAAAAGTAGCTTTTAAAAAAAGTAAAGTAGACTTTTTGAAAGGAGTTAATGATACAGAAGACTCACAAGGCGGAAAATCGTTCCATGATTGAGGGTTGCAGACGGTGAATCGTCATGGATGTAGACCATGATTAGAATGCAGTGGTCAATCCTATCTGAATATCAGATGTGACTTCACTCATGCACAGTATGAATGAAATCGGCCCAAGTCTGGACCCCTGAGGTACACCAATTGACACATGAAAAGACTGTGAGGTGGCATCACGAAATTTAAAACAAAGGTAGTGATTTTTCACGTAAGATTGAAACCAGTGATGGACAGTTTCACAAAGTCTAATGCCAATGATAGCCGTTTGAGCAGAATGTATTACTGTATGTAGTATTAGTTACCTCCTTAAGTATATAATCGGCAATGATATATTTCATGTCTAAGAAGCAGCATTTCGCATAATTCATTGTGTTGATGAAGCATTGCATTCATTAGTTATATGAAATATTATATAAATCCTCTTTCCTGGATAACCGCGCAAGCAAGTCTACTCTTTTCCATATCTTCGCCCAGGAAAAGGTGCTTTCAGCCATCTTACATCTTCCGAACAAACATTCATCAACAGACTGCTTACACATAGGCTGATGTACTCGCTCCATTCCTCATCCATCTGATGCAATCATCTCAGAGGTTGCATTTCCAATCCGCTGGAAACTTGCTCAAGTGACACCAATTTCGAAGAAGGACTGAAGTGATCTTACTGACACTAGCTCCAGTCGCCCAATTTCCAATTCCCCAACGATATCTCAATTGCTTGAAAGGACTACTGCCAAGCGTGAGGACCTACCTTAATGCCCACAGTCCGTTACCACGCACTCAATCTGCTTGCAGTCCCTACCATTTCACCGAAGCTGCGGCTCTTCATCTGCTCTCCGACATCCTGAGCTCTCTCGACAAATGAAACATTTCTCTCCTTGTTTCCCAGGATCTATCCTCAGCATCCGACAGCATTCATCACCCAGCACTCCTCCAAAGACTTAACACGACTTTCGGTTTCAGTGACACATCACTGAAGTGGTTTCACTCCTTCTTGACTGGTCGCACCCAATCTGCCGTCTCAGGTGGACATGGCTCACAAGCTGTTTAAGTGATCTCCGGGGTTCCTCAAGGCCCAGTACGCGGTCCCCTGACCCCTCCTTTTTCTCCCTCTACATATCCGACCTCTCCCGCTCCAACGAACAAATTGATCTCATTGTTTATCTGTTTGCTGATGACATTCAAGCTTGCGGTTCCTCCCGCTCACATCAAACTGACGAGTTGAGTAGACAAATTTCTTCCTGTCTCCATCTCTATGATGTGAACGTCTGGCTGAAGAGCAATCACCTACAGCTGAACGCGTCGAAGTCAAATGTGATATGGTTCTCGTCGTTTAAAGGGAAGGATCTCCCATTTGCCCCTGTATCCATCTGTGTCCATCCATCAACTCCTGTCTTCTCTCTGCGCCTCCTCGGTGTTATCTTTGATGACCCTCCTGACCTGCAACAGTCACATGTCTCGAACTATATCCACCTGCTTCGGAGTTCTGCGTCAAATAAGATCAATTCGAAGATCTATCTCTCGTTCCCTCACTATCAAGCTTATTGTGTCACTGTTTTTTAGCAGACTCGACTATTGCATCGCTTCCTTGGCGGGCATACATTAGTCTACGCTGGGACGCTTACAGAATGTAATCCATGTCGCTGCCGTCTGGTAGATTCTCTGTCACGTTACTACGACATCTCACCCTCACTAAAAGTACTTCGTTGGCTCCCTATTGAAGATCGCATTCAGTGCAGACTTCCCTCTCTAGTTATCTGTGCCTTCATAACCGTGCTTCCTCGTACCTCGCTGATCGCCTTGACTTCGCATTCAACTCCTTCACACATCCACTCGCCCCCGCTCCTCCTTCTCACTGAAACTCATCTCACCTATATCCCGTGGCCGCACTCTTGTTTACTATCATTTTCGATTACATTCAATAACGGCAATAACATGCAATAACGGTGCCCTTAACATCTTGCTACATGAACACGAGTAAGTCTGATACAAATTCTCTAAAATAGGTTTATGTATGACAGCATTGACATTGATAATAGACCATAATTTATGCCTTCGTTTGAAAGCATTTGGGCAATACTGCAAGTTGCACGCAACACTCAGACTTGAAGAATCACAGAAGGAGCAGGTATTGGCAATGGCAGTCCTTGCAGCCAGCAAGTATTTGCAGTTTTGTTCTTTATTTGCTTTCAAAATGAAAAAAATAGTGAAGCTTCTTGCAATAGACTAATAGTTCACAACACGGGTAACAAGTTTAGTAGCTTTTGAAAAGTTAGATAGCAAGCTAAAGGAAGGGCTCATCCATCAAAGCGGATATTTTGTACACTCGGTAACAGTGGAGAGATCGATCGCTTCGGACGAAAGGGCAATGGGACAGGTGTCATTAAAAATTATTCTATCGAGGGGACAGCTATTGGCTGCACACTTTTGCTTCAGGCTGTCAGTTGTCATTTCGAGATAAATCTTACCAATTGGGGTTTGGAGATCGCAGGACTCGTCGGAAGACTTCAGAAGTTCTAAGGTGTGTTGTGTTGGTCACGTATTGAAGGAGCTTCTCTGGAAAGGTGGTGTTGTGCATATTTAGCCCTACCTTGACTAATCATTGTGCAACATAGGAACCATCTGCCTTTCTTTTGGCATTTAAATTGTCTTTCGACTATTGTTTGGGATGCAGGCCATATAAGCATAGGTTGGATAGCTGATCCGCAAATAGAACTTTGAGATATCGGATGCAAACCTCCCTTATGCACACCATGTTTACTGGCATCCATAGTGCCATCCATAATTCTGCATCACGGACATTATAATACTTTTGTTTAGTTCTAAAATGCTAAAATCGTCAACGTCACACATATTGACAACCTGAGACCATATTCAAAGTACAATTTTAATAATCCTCGCTTATACTTAAGTACTACTGTCAAGCTTGCTATTTAGTATTAGTTAGCTACTTAGTATTTAGTTGTGTAGCATACTGTTACTTATTCAAGTACATGGGAATAATCTTCAATTAGCACTCAGAGACTCTAAAGATGCTGACTCAAATAAACTAGCATGTGCACTCAAATTCCTTTCTCAAGTACGCTAATGTATATTATCATCTTTTGCTGAAGTACATAAATCCCATCTTCAAGATACAAAGATCATCCATTATGGTTTGCTCATTTCAGTATGAAAGATTAAATCTCGGAGCAAACCTGCTAGCGGAAATGTGTGATGAATAATACCCTGCTGATACTATTAAAAAATGATAATGATAGTGTTTCTCAATTTATTCTTATCTCTTCAATCGGTTGGACTCAAAGCAACGTCAATTAAGACAGAACAGCGTATTGTAAATATTGTTCACAATTTATCACATGGAATTCGTTTTTCTGAAGATTATCGCAAGGCAATCAATTTCATCATCTTAGTGTGAAGTCTACAACAACTCGTACATGCATTTTCATAAACTGAATTAAAACAGCAAAATGATAATTCATCATAAAAATGATTTGTAGGCTTTAATGTTATTAAAGTGCCGAAAAGTTCGTTGTTTAAAGTCTATTTGGATGGCTACTTACAATTCATTCACCCATTTTATGGGCCTACATTCACATTCGAATGGATGCTGAAGATTTCCCGCTAGGCCTTAATTCTCTGTCAGGAACCATCCCAGGTCCATTGACCCACAGATCCATGGGTTTCATCCCAATGGCCATTCCTGTCGAAGGTAGCGTTCGTTTACCAGAAGTTTTGCCCACTAGCTCCCATAAGACATGATCTCCCAGTTCAAAAATTAATAAACGGATCATCCACTCGATTGAAGGATTTCGCACGCATATCACTGTAGGCTCAAAATCGATTTTGTGTTAATTATGAAACAATGATGACGCCTCTCAGTCGGTACTGAATTAGAAATCCCAGTAATCAAATAAAGATTCAAACAACAGTATTCAAAGGCTATCTTTGATGGTGTACATTCTTATAATGCATCTTTTCATCCATCGTTCAACCACTCTATGCTATTCTTGTGTATACTGTCAATTACTTGTAGTCCTCAAACATAAATTATTTTTAATTGAAAATAACATAGTCATGAAGATTGTCATAGTACGTGTATGTAGTCTCTGTTAATTGAACTTCCTCAATCGCTGCCAAGACCTCGTCACTCAGGTCATATCTCGCACTGTTTCAATTTTTGTAATATCACAAGTAAGTAATACCTTCCAAATATATCAATCTCTTGCGGTGTCAGTCATCATATTTTGTAAAATATAGTCTTAAATCTTAATCCGCAAATATGCATGGTGTCTAGAAATATCCTTGTAAAAGATTATTGCGCGTTCGAGATCAAACCGAAATTTATTAATCCTTTCCTGCTGTTTGACAACAAACCACAGACGATTATCCTCTAAATTGAAATTAATTTTCATTTTCTGACAGCGTGCTTCAAATGTGATTGAAAATGACATGGTTTACATCAGGCAGACCTGCGTCTCTAATGAAAAAAGGAAAAAGTTTATCGTTGAATTGTTTAAGAGCTGCATGCAGTAATCAGGTTGACAATGAAGATAATAATGGCTCAGTTAGATATTTTTTCACTTTTCATTGTTGATACATTTCGATTGAGATTCTATTTTCGTGCAACTTATATATTCTTTTTTTCCAATCCATCTGTTGCACGAGATAGTGTTGTAATGCAACTAGGGTTTCACAAGAAATCAAATTTACGATATCAAGTTACCTATCAAGATGTAGTCCCATATTTTTGCAAAATTCCGAAACAAAAGTATCATATATACATTGTGTTCGTGCAGATATTCTATCTGTCCCATACTCTTCTCTTCATAGATCTTCTATCTCAAACGAAATGCCATGCCCATTGAAAAGATATCTCATGCAAAAGCATGACTTGTGCAAAGTAGGTATATAAGGGACTTGTGAGACTTCATTTACACAATATGTAGACTGAACACATTGTATGCATGGAATTCACTTCCTTAATATGTCCAGATGGAAATGTTAAACGGTTTCAGAGTCTGATTGATCTGTTGAACAAGAATTCAATAATATGCATCTGACGATCAATTTAGTATAGATCATTGGCTAATTAAACACAAATAATTAAATTTTGATGAGACCCTGTCCTGATGAGAACTAAAGATTTTCGATTGCTTCGTAAATGTAATTTTGTTGTGACCATTGGATGAACCAGTTACAAAAAAGTAGAACTTAAGTTTGTCAGTCGTGACCGATGACTAAGTAGAAATGTGAAATCTTCAGCATGCCGACACTTATTCCACACAACGCCTCACTATGCACAGGAAAATAGCGAAATACAAAGGAAGTGGATATTGTATAACAACGTGACATTGGTTGATAAATGGAAAATACTTCAAGAAAAATGAAATATATAGGGTATTAGAAGTGCTTGTGACACAGCTATTAGGTGAGCATTATCAAATATATTGGAACTATCGGCACTTACTACACTGTGAACTGTATACTGTAAATATCCGTTAAAATTAGCATCTAAAATTAGTTTCACGGTTTTTTTACAGTCTGAACTGTAAGTATCAGTGAAAACAGACGCTTGCTTTATCTGATATAGATGAAATTTAACTGTTACGTCATCACTCATCATGTAGTGACGTCATAATTTTTACAGATATCTACGGATATTTTCTGTGAAGCTTTCCTGTGAAGTTTAACGGTTATTTAAGCTGTTTTTAACGGTGTACAGTTTACAGTGTGCAATGCAAATAGGGCCTACGATGCATTAATATTTCTTCATTTGAATCTGGTTACTATTATGGGTTTCACACTGCAGCTAATGCTAAAGGTATATGCTTAATTTAGGGCAAATTCGGCTATAGTGGACAATACTGGACACCCAATCAGTCTAAAGTGGACATTAATCAAGGTAAAGTGGACACTTCATCTCACTGCCATTAGCCATATTTCGACACAAGATGGACTTCGTAACTTACTCATCAACAGAAATGCTAGTATAGACCCACTTTTTTGGGTATTTAGCCTACATGTTGGGCGACTTTAATCGTGTTAATATCGATGACTTTCGTATTTCATTTGGGCTTGAAAATGTAGTTCGTGAAGCAACCAGATCTGATGCTATTTTGGATATGATGCTGATTCCTGATGTTTATGTCTCTCATTATTCCCAGCCTGCTGTGCTTCCTCCTCTCGGTGCCAGTGATCATTGCCTTATTCTTTTGAGCCCTCACAAAGAATTTGTATTCGAATCTCGATGCACAGAAGTATTCGATCTAAGAGCCTCAAACATGAACGTTTCTTTGTCATCTCTTTTGAATATAAACTGGGAAAATATTCTGGATGACCTAGACTTGAATGAAGCATGTGATCTATTTTACAATATATCGGGCTCCGCAAAAAAAACTTCGCATTTGTACTGACCTGTTTTTCTGGTTGTATGTCATGCCTTATTTGTTGTCCATTCTGTCCTAGAGGGCATAATTATAGCAATATTATAGCATGGATTACTATAACATAGCTTTTGTTGCTACCTAGCATAGCATAGCAAGCTTTGTTTTACATGTATCTATTCAATTTCATTTTCATCATTAGTCAAATTGGTCTCTCTACACCTCGATGTCATGGCTACAGCAGATTTCAAGCAGGATCATTTGTACTTTTTCATTGACACCTTGCAAGCAAATGGCTTTTCGTGTGCACAAATGCGTACGTTACTAGTTCAGCGTTGGGGAGAAGAAAATGTTGTAAGCACTCGTCGGATACAACAAGTTGCCAGCGAATTTTCCGAAGGAAAAAGATATTCATTTAAGAGAAAATCAGGGTCTGGAAGACCACGTACGAGCACTTCTACCTAAAACGTAGAACTAATTCGTGAGAAATTTGAAGAAAATAATCGCTTATCATGCAGTGATTTGAGCCGAATTACGGGAATTGACTGTGATGCTGTGAACCGAATTTTGATCAGAGATTTGCATAAGAAGTCTGTATGTTGCAAATGGATACCACATGAACTAACTCAACAAAATAAAGAAACAAGAATTGAGTGTTGCCAAACTATGATTGAAAGATATTCAAGAAGAAGATCCAGAGAAAATGTTATTGTTATAGACGAAAAGTGGGTATACTTCAAGGATATTCCAGCTAAAGAGAACAACCGAGCCTGGGTTGATAGTGCGGGAGATAGACCTGCTGTTGCGAGGAGGATAATTTCCGATCGCAAAGTGCTGATCATACTGGCATCAAATTACTCCAAATCAATGCATTACCTTGAGGTATTGCATGATGGAGCATCAATTAACTCTCAACGATACATTGATTTCTTAGAAAACATGGCATCTGAGTTTGAAAGTGAGTTGCCTAGGTGGGAGATGGTTGTTCAACGCGACAACGCTCGGCCTCATGTTGCTCGTTGTGTTACTGAATGATTTGAGACCCAACACATGTCTCTACTGAAGCAGCCTCCATACTCACCAGACACAAACTTGATGGACAGATTCTTATTTAGAAATTATGAAGTGTTCAGAAGGGGACATGACTTTGAAAATTCACATGAAATTCACCACAATTTTCGTCAATACATGGATGCCATGATGAGCAGCAAGCTTCTTAAAGAACTTGAAAATTTAATTCTTCATTTGCAAAGAATCGTTGATGCAAATGGAAATTATGTTCAATAGTCACTTTGTCACTGTGTTGTATAGTTGCAACAATTACAATATCATGACTTGTCTTAAATTACAATGTAATCTGTTTTCATATGAAAAGCGAAGTTTTTTTTGCGGAGCCCTATATTAAATAACGCTCTCTCTTATATACCGAAGGATATTGTAAAAAATCGTTCTTTGATAAGCCGTGGATAACGAAAACCATCAAAGTAATGATTAACGAGCGCTACAAGACTTACATAGCAAAGGATTGGACATTGTTTAACCATTATAAGGAGAAGGTGAAAAGCCATATATATATAAAGCCAAATCAGAATGGAGTAAATCTTTTTTGACTCGACGCTCTATATGGGATATTTTTAAAATTGTGAACAAAAATGGTGTTGAAGACAAGGATTGGTTGTCCAAAGTCCATCCTAAGCTTCCAATCTCCAAAGTTATAGAGAAAATGAATCATAGTCTTGCCGAACATTTCGTTGATGAACCTGCTGTTGACTTGCAGATCGCTGCCTTTACTTGCCCAGAAGCTGCGACTTTCCCTCCCTATCTTGTCGAAAGGTATCTCAAAGGTGTGAAGCCTAAGGCATCTTCCGGCCCTGACGTTATACCGCAGATTATATGGTCAAAGTTTTCTTCAGCGTTGGCAGTACCCATTACAATCATTTTCAATAAATGCCTCGCTGAGGCGGATGTTCCATTGATATGGAAAAAACCTGACATTTTACCTCTGCCTAAGTCAAATCCCCCAAAATGTGATAATATCCGTCCAATATCATTATTACCTGCACGCATTTTTGAAAAGCGGCTGATGTGTACATTGAAAGATCAATTTATCTCGAGATTTGAATCTAGTCAGTATGGCTATAGACCAAAGAGCTCGACTACTTGTGCTTTAATAGATGTTGAAAACTTTGTCACATCTTCTCTTCAGGAAAGTGATATCATAGCCTGTCATGTACTGTCTCTAGACTTGTCGAAAGGATTTGACAGAGTATCACACTGTCTCCTTCTGAGCAAGATGATAAGATATGGCTTTGACGATTTCACTGTGAAATTCATTAGTAACTATCTTTCAGAACGGCTTCAGCGTATTCGATGGAACGAGCACTGCAGTGATTATATCCCTGTCAAGAGTGGTATTCCCCAAGGTTCTTCTATCGGCCCTTTGACGTTTGGATTTTTTCTGTCTGATTTGACACTTGATGGCCATGGTGATGTGCTCTTATGCAAATATGCTGATGATATTATCATTATTGGAAAAATAAAAAATGATTGTACTGATACTCCAGTTTCATCTGCTTTGAGAAATGTACTTCAATGGATGGATGACAATAAAATGAAAATCAGTTGGTATAAGTGTCAGCAGATGCTCATTTCTCACCGAGATGTAAATCATTTATCACGATTAATGATCCCAGGTATTCAAATCGTTGACAAGTTACGCTTCCTTGGTGTAGTGTTGGATGCGAAAACTTGATTGGAGTTTTCACATAAGCTTAATTTCAAAGAAAGCATCATCAAGAATTTTCGTGCTTCGAAGCTTAAGACCTTTTTTATCGACTGTTGATCTTGTGACCATTTACAATAGTTGTCTTCGATCTATCCTAGAGTATGCAGCGCCACTTTTTGTTCGTTTGAAAAAGAAAGATGAGCACGTGTTAGAAAACATACAGCGCAGATCTCACAAAGTGATATGTGGCTCTTCGAATTGTCAATGTGTTCATTTTCTTCCTCTAAGCTATCGTCGTCTGATACTTGGTGTCAAATTGTTTACTTCTCTCGTTGAAGACTCAGAGCATCCACTACATCACTTAGCTCCTCAAGTATTACAGTATTCTGGAAAGTTTCGCATGCCAGTAAGCACCTTAGCAATGAGAAGGAACTGCTTTATTGTCACAATGATTAGGCTATTGAAAAGTGGTTTTTTGTAATCTAGGTTTTTTTGCGTACTTCCGTCAGCTTTGAAATGTGTCTTATTATTATTGTGTCTTAATATTTTTTGCTTTGTTATGTTGTATTACGAAATCTTATGTGTTGTACCTTGACTTTTAGCCTCACGATTTCCATTATTGAGGCATTCTGAAATATACGCTTATTATTATTATTATTATTTAGAAACTTATGTGTGTAATATACATGGACCTGCAAGCGCATAAAACACAACAGTTTGTATCAATCACATTCGACCAAACTTCAATAAACCGGCAACCATGATATATGCTATTCATAGCCTATGAACGTATCCTAACATTTTCCCTTTATTCAGCTTGATCAGTTCGAATCATCTATATGTTGGCTATTCAACCTGGTATTTGGCCTGACATGCACATGTACATAATTCGCGATAAATAAAAACTTTCTATGAACAACAATGTAGTAAAGTGTATGCAAGTCAAGTAATCCATCAGCATGCTAGTTAGCCCTTCCAACTTGATTTGTGAACGTAATTATAATTTTATTTGAGAATCATGCAAGATCATGAAATTGTCTCATGTTTACCACTATTGTCATCAAGAAGGATAAGTAAATGGCAAAAATAGTAGTAGTCGTTCCGTAGAAGTTGAGGACCGCCGATCCACGACTGGCTCATTTTCCAGTTCATTAGACTTAAAGCCAACTATGTTTTGATGGCCATGAGAGTGCTAACTTCAAATCATTGTCACTATTCTCTGTTTTATTTATAGATATTGAAGATCCCCTAATTTCAACTGGTTCATTTTCTTGATTACTAACCTTAGAATTTAACTAGGCCTACATGGAGGGCTGTCAGATTTAATTGATGAATTCAGATCACTGTCACTGTATCTAGGTTTATTTTTGACCTGTATTTACATATTTATAGTTCTAATATGTCTAGAAGTGCATTTCTTAGGCTATGATAGGCTTTAGGACTACATGAGCAGCCATCAGACTCAAGAGATAAATTCAAATCATTATCTCTATCTTAAGGCCTATTCATTTCTGCCATAACATAGATCTCTTCCGGTCCTGCTCCGAAATTGCTTAATGCAGATCAAATGCCTGTCTGAATCCCGATATGGCATCTTGTGGAGCACAAAATAGTATTTGTCGGGACCCTTCTGAATTTATGAAAATTTCTCTAAACAGCAGCTTGTCTACAGCTATATGCAGGAGTATCGAAGTGCGAGGAATCATGAAATGATAATAGAACAAGCATGCTGCCCGACAAATTAGCAATCCTCCCCTGTATTTTGTACACAGTTAGCCTGCATAGCTATGAGAGATGTTTTCGTACAGAAAATTGCTTCATCTGAATTATTAAGCGGAAATTACCTAGACTATGAAACAGAAATATGATTTGCAAAATACTCGCATCAATTAAATTATGTGCGTAAAACGCTATAATCAAATAAAAATACGAACATCATGGATTTCAAAGGTACTTAAATGTTGTCCAGCTAATTTTACTGATTCAATTTCGTGTATAAGATAATGGCGTGATTATTGATAGTTGTTCATAACGTGGCTGTCATCATTGCGTTGAAGTTCTGGAGTTTTTGCTCTCTTCCTTCGCCGCTTGATCTGTTTGCTCATTTTTGTATTCCGCAGTGTGATAATATCTACGGCATGCTGATACTCATGTTTTTCCTAATCAAGCATAGCACTAATGCATTTTTCATAATCTCAGTTTCATTTCCACGCCTGCGCTGTTATCAGTGTTGTTCCTTACTGCTTGCATTAATAGTCTGCCTGGTGCCTGATATTCAAAAGTTCAATTTTGCTTCTGGAAAACTAGGTTGCCATCGCTCTTTCTAGTTGTTGCTATTTGGCTAGCAGGATATCTACACTTCCGTTTCATATTCCTTTGTCATAGCTACGAAATGTCTTTAAATATCTTTGTTACCTTTTTCCAACATCTGCCTTTAAAGCGGCACATGGGTTCCTTTCATCATTGAGGCCTCATTCTTTGGCATATTTGCTGTTGTGGCATGATGATATCGCAGGTGTTGTCTTTCCATGGTTATTCAAGCACCCAGGTGCTTCCTTCTATAGAATGAGCCATGGAACGTCTTCCTTCTTCAGCAACTGCTCTCTTTGCTTGTCTATGCCACATTTTTTTACATTTTGTCTTCGGAGATCTCCAGGATGCCTTCCAAACCGACAAAGAAGCTTAATCATCTTGACTTGTTACCTCTACACGTATATGTTCTAGGCTGGCGAGTTCCGTAATGCATTTTTTGACACCGCATTCGAAGTTTTTGGAGCCCTTTAGATCTAAGAAACTGCTCTATTAAATCCAGACGCCGAATCGAGCTTAAGAACGAACAGTAATAAAATGAAATGATTTTCCCATAGAAATCCGCATAGCAGATGACGAGTTTTTTCACAAGATCTTTCGGTTATTCTGCACGATCATCCTGGAAAAGTATTTTAATAAAATGATATCTCCATATAGGTACTCGTATTTTAAAGTGATCTTTGTGCACAATGGCAACTGAAGAACGTTTTATATATAGATATATATACCGTTCATCATAAATCAACAAAATTTTAAGAAATTTTAGAAATCAAATCATGACTTGAAAGAATACAACAATGTACAGACTTAATTCAAGCAATAATTGAACGGAATTAATCTCTGCGTTCACGCAAGCATACAAACCACCTCGCCTTCCGTATTTCGTTTGTTATACACTCGTATATGAGTATACCTATAGAAAGTAAAATATATCTCGTGCTTATACTCGGAGGCATGTTAGGCGACTGTCCTTTACTCTTGAGTCATATACTGTATACGCTAAAATATGTGCATCAGACGTTGAGTTACTAAACATCCTTACCACTGCTGTATCCTTTTGGAAATTCCGATTGATAGATGAATCAGACATAGCAGTTTCTAAGCAACCGATAAAAAGAATGCAGGTATATACTGTAAAGTACAGATACAACGCCCATCTACGAAAATCAATCAGAAGCAACTGTTGAGCAGCCGATTAGAAAGACGCTGAAAACTGAGACCCTTCAACATTTTAGTTTACGTCATTCTAATACTGTTTGTTGAATCTGATTTTACCTTTCAAGCATTTTCATATTGTCAGTTCGGAGGAATCAGAATGAAAATGAATAATCGATCCTTGTTTCGCGTTTTAGATAGATTCCCTAACATGCTACCTGAGAGAATAAAACAATCATATTTGTACTTAATGTTGCAAATGTTATTAGACGAGTATATAGTACATTATATTTATAAACTTATGATGTCATAGACTCCTATTAGCAAAAATCGTATTCGCAATATTTTTGGCTGAAATATTGCCTTGTCAGATACCTACAATTTAAAATCACGATTTTGCTTTGCTCCGTTCATTGATAAAATTGATTTCATAGACTAGTCTGTAGGTAAAGGTTCAAATCTAACCCCAAACTTAATACATTAAGTTGACACATTAAACGCACAGAAAGTTTTTATTGAACTGTGAAAGTGATGCATCTTGAAATGGAGTACCTGATTAGCAATGGGCAAGTGAAATACTAGGCCTATTTATGCATAGTGTTGAATCGATAAAGTGCCAACTATGAAAGAGGAACTCATTTTCTTATTTAAAACATCAGGCGCAAACACTAATTCAATCTACTTGATTTCCTGAAATCAAATAACATCAAATGAAAATTGTTAGTTATTGTAATGAATTGCAGTTAACAGAATTGGTAGTTCTGCCGATTTCATAATCTCATATTCTTCTATCAAGTCACTAGGCTTTATAAATTCTGTTTTTCTGAGCAAGCGCTTTCTTCTCTTAAACTGAATGATATAAGCTGATCAAAATTTCTTCGCTATTACTCATTGGCTTGTCTACCTAACTGCCTGTGTGGGTTAGATAGATGTAATTGAATTTCTTCAGAGAATCTGATGAACATCGTAGTTGAATTTAGAATTCGAGACAGCGCGTGTTTCAGCCTTGATCGATCTGCAAAGCGTATTTAGAATGCATAAATTTGATAAAGTTTGTCTGCATGCTTCATCTTATGTTGTAGTCAGCCTCACAGCTAGGAAAGTTTGCAACATAAAACATGCTATTATTTGTTAATTCAAGGCTCATTAATGCCATTCAATGTACATTATCCAATGTTTTTTCAACAAAATCGTTCTAAATTTTGGAGATAAATTATTTCCTCCTTCAATACAGAAATTCCCGACAAAATTCTTGTTAAAATATTCTTTATCGTAAGTATGCATGTATGTTAATTAGATTGCTGATTAGCTAATAATCAGATGCGATATACTAATTGTCATTCCCTAAAGAATATAATTATGCCATTTCTGATATCTTAAAACAACATTCTGTTCAAATTGTTCAAACATCATTGAAATATTAGATTCTTATCAAGTTCAATTTTATTTATATTTGTATCAGTTTCCTCACGGAACGATGACAAAGTCTGTTTACAAATGGAAAATGCACCGTCAAAAGCCAAGGAGCAATGTGAATCAGTGAGAGTTCATATAGCTAGCTCGTCTGAGCGCACAAAAGTCCATAGACTTTCAAAATTTGAGATCGAAATTCCTTGACAACCTTGAAATTACGTTTAACTGTAAAACTCTCTCTCTCTTCTTGGCAAGTGCCTCTATCATTACACACTAACATTTTCTATGTAAATATCATCCTTGTGCACCGTGTGTAAAGTATGACATTATGATAAGGAAATTTGCCTTGGTCCACATTTGCTGGAAGAATTTCACAAAATAGTCATTCCGGTTGAAAAAAATTGTAGAGAATTTTCCCCTTAGAGAAGTTATGGTCATGACGAAAAAATACTGTACATATAATACATGGTTTAAGACTTTTGAGGACATGTTTTTTTGGCGACATGATTTAAGATGCTTTAGTTGAGGTCATGTCCGGTGTAAGTGTTAGTATTTACTCCGTTTACCCGAACTCAGAGTTAACCCCGGAGTTTACACCAGAGTTAACCTCGGAGTTAACTCCAGCGTTGTTGTAAACTCTGGGGCTTAACCGGTAATGTTTGAACAAACGACAAACGAACGACATTTGGCAGCGTTTTCATAAAATCGAAATGTCACGTGCGTGCTGATGGAATGAAAAATGTATGATTTTTTATTCATTTGCCCGGAAGTAGACTGAAATCAGACAAATTTCATCAGATGACAAAAGACAAATGATTTGGATGCATTTTTTATCATTCTCATTACGATTCCGGAGCAAACTGAACAAATGAAGGATGCTATAAGCAAGATAATCGTTTCCACATGCAGTTTGATAAAGGAAAGATTGGTAATTTCTTAGACGAACGAGCTACTGAAACGATTATCGAAATAATTAGTTAAAAAGCCAGAAGCTGCAATGTTTGCTTTTTAATTTCCGATATTTTTAATTAATTATTTCGATAATCATTTTGATAATAATACTGCTACCAAATATTTTTGATATTTTACTCATGCTGCTGTAACGCTGGGGATTATTTTCTGTCAAATTGTTAAAATTCCCTGACTGCTTCCTTGCATGCCAATACTGAGATGCCATTTCGAGGAAGGCCCTCTTGTGGGACATCATCTGAAACGATAAACAATTTCGATTAGTTATGTCAACGTTTTTGCCATTGATTCCAGAGCTGTCGCCGAATAGGCTCAAAGAAGAGGAAGTCTGTTGAATCGGTGATTCCAATTATGCCCTGTTCAACGGACGAAAGTCGCTGTACTGTGGATCTTTCGGTGAACGCGTTGCCAGCGTCCACATAAGTGTCACCGCTTTCATGGGTGCCGTTTCTTGCTGATTCTTATATGATCAATAATTGCCTTCAGATTTCATTGTATTTTGATTCGTATATTTTTATCGAGCAATATTTATTCGCAATTAATACAACTGACTGAACCGCTATAAATGAATCTTTCACTATCTGTTTTAAAGGTTCCAGGTATCAAAGGGAAATTTTGCAGAAGTTCAGAATGTGCATAGATACATGCGGAATTATTTTATTTTATTAATTTGCTCTCTCGGTCGAAGTACATGCCTACATTAAAGCTTATAAGATCTAGAAGTCCGATGATACGAGATCATCATGATATGTCGAAGCTGATGAACATTATACGGTTGAGCAAAGTTGTCATAGTGGATTATGTGAGGAAGAACCAGTATCTGGGCTCAAAGATTAAGTAGGCCTAATCCGCTTTCTAAATCCCCATGACTTCATTTAGACTATTCCTCTATTGGCATACAGGTGATTTTATATGTAAATGGGATAAATGTCAACTGTTACTAGATTGTTACAAAATCTTCAATGCCAATAAAGTTAAGATAATCAACCAAGTTGTTGTTGACGTATGCTGTGATACCGTCCATCAGAGTTAAGGTTGTAATTAACTATCTTCATGCGAGCATATGGCAGTCAATTTCCAATCTACAGTTTTAGGATAATGTGTGCCACACGGATTCATTTGAAACGACTGCACACTGCCGCTATATCCCACACGCGGTTCATGCACTTCTAGAAGACTGAATTGGGTTTGTAGTAATCGTTATCGCATAACTTTGCTCACTGTTTTATATCATTATTGGCTTAATAAAGCCAAGTATACCATAGCTTCGGTTGAATTTCCTTTAAAATTTCTTATGTAGCTGATAGAGTAACCGGCTCCGGGCACTGCGGCCGGTAGACACCGACAAGAAATTCACTTTCCAGTACACGGCGGGCTGCGGGAAAATATTTACATGTAGATAGCATCATGCATGAGTTGATGCGGCGATATACAGGCCTACAGGTGGGACGACCTATTTCTGAATTTTTGCAAGTTGAGCTCCCTGATTGCCCGCAGTATTTCTCATAGAATCAAGGCTTAATGAATTTCCGATTTCATCATTTCAGATAAGAAAATCAACAAGGGTTCAAGAAATTAATTATAAATTATGTCACGTCACATATAGGCACGATTTAAAATTGCACAACCTTTCTATAATACTGAGAATTTCTTCCATAGAACATGAATGAAAATCCCAATTTATGTATTCACCATGCAAAGTAATCCTGAAAACTGTAATTTTGTTGAAAATCTATCAATTTATGAGATTTTGGAAGCTGCGAAATATGATCTGATAACGCCCTATAATTTCATAATGTTGACATGTACACGCTTGTGCAGCCCAATGAAAAAAATTTCATTAAAACCATAGAGCAAGTACATGATTAAAACCGGATCAATATCCAGAATTTAACACTTTACACTATACACCACATATGAACTCGACGAGGAGCCATCCTCTAGGGGTTAAGTTTTACATGGCCCGAGTTATCTATGTAGCAGCGCGATTTGATGCTGGAAATATGTATTTTCACATAATTCGGTAAATGACATGAATTTTGAGATTTTTATCTTGTTGTAAAATACAACGGTTATCGCAAACTTTGTAACTGAAAAAGAGTTCGATGCCTTTAGTTCAGGTTAACTCTACACAGGGAGTTAAGAGGTCAAACTCGAGTGTTTACTCTCGAGTTTACCCCCAGTTAACTCTAGAGTTTATAGTCCGGGAGCTAGCGTGAAGTTGTGCAGGGAACGAGGTAGTACATAAAACTTTCACATAGCATAGTACACCTCTAACCTACTGCAAAACTTCGCGTCTGCCGGATCAGATCATTTGCTTTTCAGAAATAGAGAGGATAACACAATCCTATGGTCCAGTGGTAAATATTTATCCAGTGGTAAAATTGTGACATTTAAGGTGTTGACTCCATTTTTTCGAATTTTTGCTCATAAAAGTTACACAAATTGGTATTTTGTTGAACTGGTTATTATAGAAATCATCTACAGATCATGATCTTTCAAATGAGTTATCATTCAGTGACAGAGGATGAAGTAAAGTGTACAAGCAGACACTTCTCGTTGGTGTAACTGCAAATTTTAACATAGAAATTTCAGGAAAATTGTTGATATACTTTAACGATAAGTGTCTGTTTGTACACTTTACTTCATCCTCTGTCACTGAATGATAACTCATTTGAAAGATCATGATCTGTAGATGATTTCTATAATAACCAGTTCAACAAAATACCAATTTGTGTAACTTTTATGAGCAAAAATTCGAAAAAATGGAGTCAACACCTTAAATGTCACAATTTTACCACTGGAAATACAAAGGATTGTGTTATCATCTCTATTTCTGAAAAGCAAATGATCTGATCCGGCAGACGCGAAGTTTTGCAGTAGGTTAGAGGTGTACTATGCTATGTGAAAGTTTTATGTATACTACCTCGTTCCCTGCACAACTTCACGCTAGCTCCCGGACTATTACTCCGATGTAAGTGTTTACTCGACCTGGGTTCATTTTCGGTGTTAGGGTGACACTTACACTTACACCAGGGTTAACTCTAAAACGAGATTTCACTCCAGGGTAACACATGTACTTGCACCGGAGTTAACCCCGGTGTTAGTGTAAGCGCAACCCGAGTTCATGTCCGGCGTTACGTTTACACTTACTCAGGAGTTAACTACGGAGTAACACTTACACTTGCACAGAATGTGAACTCACACAATAGATCCCCGATACTTACCTTGATATAGTTGGTCACAATGTGACGAGATATTTATTTATTTATTATAATTGCCAGGGCAACTAATGCGTTATGGTGAGGGTTTGGTGCTGCCAATTGACACAATCGCATGCAGGTGGCTCGCACTGTCGTAGCTCAGCTGGTAGAGCTTAGGTCTAGTGAACCTTGGTCGTAGGTTCGTAATCCTACCTTTTCTCAAAGCAGTCGGAAAATCAAGAAGATAATCCCCTATGTTTTGATCGACAGCAATGTTAAGTTAAAATCACAAATCATGACCCTTCGGTGTCCAGCGCCTTCTTTCGGTCGATGGTAACTGACCGTTGGTTGTCATAAACCTCATCATAAATGAAGTCTTATTTCCTTTCAGGTGGCCAACTTTGGTTCTCAGGCAACGCTGACGTCATAGCACAAGCGCAGGAAGGTGAACAGAACAGCAGTAATCAATCTAGTCATCAGTGCTTTTTTCATACAAGTCTCAATCTTCTCCAAGATCTCCTCATCAGTGATCAAATCATGAAACTTCCACAAGGTTCAGGTTTTATTCTAACTAAGGGCCTTCATCGCTTTCAGTTTGAATTTGAGTTACCCGCAGACATTCCAAGTTCATTCGACGCAGCATCGACGTCAGGAAGAGCTCAAGTTCGATATCGTCTACGCGTTGAGTTTGAAAATCGTCAACATTCCGTCAGTCATTCTTGTGAACGCGACTTCCTTGTTCTTCGTCCTTTTGATCTGAATCAGTGTTCGTATCTCAAGGTAAATATTCAAAACTGATTATCTAACCTATTAGACAACCTATAATGACATAGAATGCAAATTTATATCTTAATGGATCAACTTTCATTACCTTAGAGAATCTTGAAAAGCTGAAAGGTGTGATAATGTGAAACGTGTTTTCCAAAACACTATCGATTTAAGTTTCCCAAATGCAAGGCACAGCTAATGAATTTTCCTATGTAGTCTACTTCATTTCGACCACAGTTGGCGCAATGAACGGGACAGCCTAAACTCAGGAATTTTCTCATCAACTTTTCAAATACTGAAATGGACGAAACGGCGCTTTGTTCGACTACACCGAAGACTTTAATTTACTTTACATTCACATCATCACAAATATTCGAACTGAAAATGCAATGCTGAGATCTGGAAGTTCTTTTGGCTTTTAGGAGACTGTATGTAGTTGCACTTACTACTCCACTGAATTTGATCGTTTAACTCTTTCAGTTAAGTGCAGACTAATTCAAAAGGATGGAATAACAGGCTGGAACTTAGCAAGTGGGTAAAAAAGGAATTCCTAATGCCTTACGGAAAGTGTGCGTCGCTTGCGGATTGTTGCAAATTCCATCATAGTGCGTCAATTGCCACGATTTCTTAAGATTCGAAGAATTCAGATCATTGCACACAAGTTTTCTCGCTAATGTTGGTCCTTCCTATCATTATTAGAGAAAAAAAACAGGCGCATGAAAATTGGTTCACCTGATGATTTCACCAACCTCTCCTCAACATTCCTCACTGAATGCAAACTAGACAGCGATGTGTGACCGAAATGATATTGCAACACGCACGCCACTCACTGGCTGCTGTCCAAGAGACGTCTGACAGCTGATTGTTTGAGCTTATGCCATTGCCAATAGTATGCGATATACAACTCATCCGTTCGAGACAACGAAGACTGAACGAGCAGGTTGTCTAATTCTATGTACAACTCTGATAAGATTTAAACTAAAGATATGGCAATATTAAATTTCTATACCTCACACGTCCATGGTATTTTGAATTCATTCCATTAAATAAGTAAGTACATAGAAGGTAGACGAGAAAGAGAAGAAAGAACGGTTGTTAATAACGACTTAGAATGCTCCATATCAATAACTTTGAACAAAGTATGATTTCTGGTGCTAGTACAGAAGAGTTACAATTTCTTCAAGATTTGTCCCCATTTATTGACCAACAGGATCAATGGAATCAATGGACAGGCCTGAAGAAAGATGATACCAACTTTTTGGACAGTCTATTAACAGATGTTGACTTGGATTTAGATGTCGAAATTCCAGAATTTCATGATCTAGACGAAATCACAGTCCAATCGCTTGATGAAATGGAAAAGGACGAAGTTCCGAAATCGACTTCTTCCCAGACACTGTGTTACTCAACTAAATTCAAAGACTATCTGAATTCAAAAGGACTTCCAAATACCATCGAAAGCATGCCGTTGCGTTATCTTAGTCAGTATCTCAGATTATTCTATTCATCGTTAAAGAAAGATGACAACACTTACTATGCTCCAGCCACTCTCGGTTGCATACGAGCAGCTATCAATCGATACCTTACATCAGCCCCGTGGAATCGACAAATAAATATCATGACAGACAGAGAATTCAAGCCTGCCAACAATATGCTGTCTGCAATGGTTAGCAAGTATCTCAAATCTCCGGCGTCATGCAATGATAACAGCTACAAATCATTACCAAAAAAAGATCTAGAAGCACTTGGAACATATTTTGACATATCAAACGCTAAAAAACTTCAAGAGGAAGTGTTTTTCAATATTCTTTATCACAAGGGGTATCGTGGGAGAGAATGGATAAGAACATTAAAAATTTCAAATCTCAAAATTCACACGGACGAGTGCGGAATAGAATATGCGGATTTAGAAGTACCAGCTTTCTCCAAAAATACAAAGTGCTCGGTTGTTGAAAAAAGCTATTCCAATAACAAGCAAAGCCTCATTTATTCAACACCTCAACAGAAAAAACGTTGTCCAGTAGAAGCAATCAAATTTTATTTCTCAAAAATCCCTCCCAACGTTGAAGTATTATTTCCTCTCGAAAAAAAACATTTCAACTATTCCGACAAATATTGGTACTATCCCAAACAAGTATTGGGTAAGAATACTCTTGGTAGTATGATGAAAACTATTTCCACCAACGCAAACTTATCAAGACTTTATACCAATCATTGTGTGAGAGCAACATGCGTCACCCAATTGGCAAATAAAGGATTTTCAATATCCGAAATTCAAGCAGTAACTGGTCATAAAAGACAAGACAGTGTTCAGAGGTATATCAAACAAATTGAGTCAAGCAAAAAGCAAGAAATGTCAAACGCCTTGTCTGAAAGTATGTCAATACAAGAACATGAACCTCAATATTGTGAACAGTCAAACAGAAATGTTAATATGGTCAAAACGGAACAATCAACGGAACGCAATTTTAGTAACTGTCTATTTTCTAGTTGCACCATTAACATTAATAACTGATACAGTGTTATTGTGTAACTTCTTTGAGCGTTATACTCTAATATTAATATTTACTGAACAGGAATTATGACGGACGTGTCCGAATATTCATGATCCCTTGTCCAGTCGTACATGTATTTTAATCTGATGCATTATAAATTATAAAGCCTGTAATTCAAGTATTATTTGCCATCCGGCAGGAGAAGCATGGACTCCTAGATACCACGTCTTACTTAAATATATATGGACGCGTCACGACTGCATTGATTTGGAATTCTCCTTTCCAAAGGTAGATAGATGTAGATTGCTAGTGTAGAATTCAAATATTCAATCAAATTTTCATTCTACAATAAAGTCATGCCATACAAGTGATGTATTCTGCAGTGCTCATCTGGATGTCTAGGTAATAAATGTCAACGAAATATTTCTTTCCATCGGATTTTAACTAATGAAAATTTGCGCCGAACAAGAGTGGCTAAGAAAGATACCAAAAACTAACATGATTTTCAAGAGTTTGTTCTGTTCATTTCCACAGCTCTGATTTCCTGAAACATAGAACAGATGTCAATCGAGACAGGAAAGACTCATGAGGACAACTGAAGCGGGCGATTCTTACTTCTACGGCAATTCTTAGCATTTTCCAAATCATCCGTCCTATATGTCATCAAAGGAAAAGATTGCGCGATCTTCAAACTCCTTTGCAAATCAACGCTGTGAAACTGACATGCATAGGCACAATGAAAAAGTGAACAAATATCTCAAAGATGATCAGACAGACACTCTGTCCAGCTTATATGACAAATTACATTACAATTTTGCTTCAAACAACGGATAATCATGGAAAAGATCAAAATCTCATTTTTTTTAAAACAAAAATTTTTGTGACTCAATATACCGAAAGTAGTGTGCTCGTTGACAGAAGAAGAAGATTTGAGTTTCGTTGCTAGCAGTGCTGATGCAATTGTCCCTTATTACCGAATTTCAGACATGAAATCACCATGTTTCAATGTTGTCAATGTCATGGCAAGTTTGGCTTCTTTTGAGACGAATATCATCAATGACAAATTTGAGAAGGCAATGACTGCCTTAGAGTTGTATGGTGATGTTCTTGATTCCGAAGACGATCACATGAAACTGATTTTTTTGACTGAACAACTTTCTTTGATTAATGTCTCGAATGTAACCTGTCGAGCAGTGAGTGAACTAGCTAAATATCTTTTGTCTCGTGGCTATCGTTGCGTTCTAACCGGAGATTTCCAATCCGATCCAATAGAGACGTTTTGACTGGTTATGACTGGCGGAAAATTTTTTGGCCCGATTCGCCAAGTTCTTGAGAACGAAAAAAATATTCGGATACTATCGCTACTTAAATTCAGTAACATCATAGTCGGTGATTTTCCTTCTTCCGCCAATGAATCAGAATATGAAAATCAAGAATTTCTTTATGATAATATAAACGATTCTCCAATATTTTACATCGAATTTACCGGCTTAAATGTGATAGTTTATGTATCTGCTATATTGCAAATTCAATAGCATAAAGAATGAATTGTAGAAATTAATCGTAAATTTTACGTAGCAGTAAATGCTTTCCAGAACCAATATTTCATGATAGTGATATGCGCGATTATACAGCATTTATTGATATAGTAAATCGTGGTGGATTGACAAGGCCTTCTGATGTTGTCTTTTCTGTATCAATTGTTTGCTTTTCGATATTTGATGAGTTGTGTTATGAGAATATTCTTCCATCTTTTACGAGCATGAGGAGCTCTCGTAATGTTTTTATTGAAATACTTGACGAAAAATAAGCGTCGAATGTCCATTGCTGTTGCGAATTGAAACTGACTGCGTTCATTCAATCACAGTATTAATGAAGATGATTTCATACCAGTTTTTCAATTGCATGGCAAAAAATACTTTATATGTAGCAAACTGAAAACTAAAATGATGAAAGATGTGACGGCAAAGCGAAATTTGAAAAAAACTATCCTCAAAATGATCTCAGTCCTATTTCTCATATTTCATTCGATTTCTGACTTATAATAGCTTAATTCATCACAAATTGCTTCGATCATAATCTGTGGCTTAATAAAGGCAAGAAGTAAACTAATAAAGTCATTTTGAGAGAAATAATGGTATTAATATCAATGATGCTCATTTTCACCTACGGTAATAAGATCATCTACCTTCTTTGGCAAATGAGTGAATTCCCATGACTCGTCCACAGTAATCTATATTTAGGAGTCCATGGGAAAGGTTTAGCCATGATTTCGTCTGTTCATTAAAATAAACCAAGATTTACTCTAGGCAAATTTTGTACATGTAGGTTCTGAAATCAGCTAGACTTAAAGTAAGATTGACAGTCCCTTCGGCGTCCCGGGCCTTCTAATGACCAATTTCAATGGCAAATCGCTGCCGATGTGAAAGTATATAAAGAGATGACTGATGCTAAGAAGCATGTTTGTAGGTCATGTGAGATGATTGAAATGTGGAGATAGGTTGAGAATGGGTTGAGGCTGTGCGATGACTTTTTGTGCTTCTTGTATTGTTAAGTTTTACAGTGGAACTGACCTGAAAATCCCCGTCTCAAACAATGAAAAAAAACAAATAGGTTTTTTGTTAAAAAAATAAACAATAGGCTAAACCGGCCGCAATCTTCTAGGAAAACGACCGATACCCCTGCACAGTCGTAAGCAGGACTGTTGAGGCGGCTTTTCCAACAACACCCTCCTAGCAAAAAGGCCATCTTCCCTTCCACAGCAAGACTGTGGAAGTAGCTTTTCAACAGCCGCATCCGACTCCGAGCAAAAAGGCCGTCTCCGCATTTGCAACCTGCCGTAAAGCTACATATGCCGTCTCAGAAAAGTGAACGGAAAGAGAATTGAGCGAGCGGACGTTTTTAATGAACTGAACGATTAAATGAGCGGCTTAGAGCTAATACAGGATGATCAGCGAACTGAGATAACAAAGAGAAGCGTCAAATGAACGAGGAACTGAATGAACTGAAAAATTGCCTCATTCGAATGCACTGATATAGACTGATGTTTTGTGAATACCATCTAATGTCTGACGTCGTCGATGTATTCATTCAGATATCCGAAAACGAAAACGCTTTTGAAAAATGCTTGTTGACCATGAGACCTTGATATTTTCCAGATGTTTGTAGATGCCTTCAGTCTTCTTTCCTTAATTCATGGCGAGTGCTTATGAGCATGTACATTCGCTAACTATAGAGTCACATTATGATGAGCATCTAGATGATTTAGAAAATGTTGCTTTATCATATTAGTGACATCATAATAAATATAACAAAATTTATGCCACTATAATAATTGGTATTAATTTAACTGCACTTGCCACATGTTTATCAAGTTTGACAGAGGAATATATCCGGTTCTAAAAGGACATTCCTTGTTTTAAAGAACATAATTTCAACATGTGCTCCAAAATCAGACGATTTCTTCAAACTAATAATTATGATTTTCCCATGAATGCCCATTAATCAGCTTGTTGCCTCTAGAATATCTAGTCGAAGAATTCATATTTCAAAAGAATTGAACATTCCATTTTCATGTAAGCTCTGATTTATGAAGCAAAATTAATGGATATCGATTGAGGGATTGAATAATTGTATGTTTTCTCCGTTTAGTAAGGAATTCAGAGATTGTTATTAAATAAGAATTTTGTCGGATAGAGATTTTCTTCAGGCATTAGGGCCTTAGACTGCTTTATTCATTAATCATTTTCTTTTTAATTAAATAATTTTTCTGTTGAGTTTGAAAATAAAATTAGAATGCGAAGTCTTCATCAATTTATTGAGATATTTCGAAGTGTTTCACTATCACAGGAAAATCTTAAATATCTAGTTGATAATAGATGTAGCTAGTAGCAAGCAATAAAATGAATGTATCACAAACTAACGACATGTCTGCAACTTTCAAGAAATCATTTAAGAAATTAAAATTCATTTTATTTTTTCGACATTTTGATGAATGTGGAAAAATAATTCGATTCCTATCTAAAATAATTTGACTTTAATAGGTGAAACATTGAGCTGAGTTATTGCCAGTTCGTCCGTCGAAAATTTAGATTGAGCAAGTTGAAAGCCATTGGCTGCTATGTGATTCAGTGATGGCTATTCCAGATGCCCTAAATGTAAGTCTGGCAACGTGGCCAAATTTTATGCGGAAGAGGTGCCCCCGTTATGATTTTACCAAAACAGTGATTACGCTTGAGCGAGAGAATGAATAATCTGCAGCTCTTCAAGCTCAACAATTATTTGAAAGTTGATCATGGCATCAAATAAGCTGTGGTGAAAGACATCTTTGAAAAATCCAATCCGGTTCAAAGTGATGACCTCTCACATTTTATCCTTCCAATTAATTTAACAAAATATCAATCTGTGAGATCAAAAAGGATTACAAGTCAGAAAATGTCAGAATTACAAGTACCTAAGTAAGGGCTGCACTTTGTTTCATTGTGCAAAAATTATCTCGAAACGAAGATGATTTCGATCGCAGACAGCATAGAATAAATAAAAAAGAATAGAAGAGTCAAAATCAAACTGGCAAGCAACCGAATCAACAATGATTATAAATGGAACTATTGAGTCAAATTCAATGAAATCTGAAAGAAGATGCTTTGTTAGACTCGAAATTAATTTCTTAAAGCGCACCCAATTTTGATCTAACAATAGTTTAAAGGATTTAGAATGTCACTGATCATCCATAGATAATTTTACATTTGCAGAAATCGACACTTCCAATAATCTTAGGTGCTAAGACAGAGATTGAGGGCAACCTGTTAGAGAACCTACATGAATTTCAATGAGTCCTAGAGTTGCGTAAATGGATATGGCATGACCTCAATAGCCAGTAATCTACTGTTCATGTATATTACGATGTCACATAATTGGATCGTAACTGGATAACAATTTACGCAGTTCATTAAACATTTTTCCAGATTCCTGTAACCAAGTATAATAATATATACGGCCTTCTTGAGCAGGCATCAAATTCCTTTTGTCATATTTTAAATTGATAGCAAAACGACGGCTCATATCACAATGCTTGGAAAGTATTTAATATTTCCATGGTGAAAGCGACGTACAAATCAACTGGTCCACGACTTTATCCGACCGGTCACAAATGTTGTGTACGCACTAAAATTTGAAAATTGCCCTTTCATTTATATCGGGGAAACAGGAAGATCTTTTCGGGAAAGGACTAATGAACACCGCTTCGACATACAACGATAATAGCAAAGTTGTGCGGTTCCATTGTATGGAACATGATCATCAAGAAGCCTAAAGTAGTATCTGTTTCCATATTAGAACAAAATGATTGAGCTAAAAGGAAAAATAAAAGAAATGAAGCTGATAACTCAATTGATGACTGATTATCCTCATGGTCTAAATATGCGGCATGTACTACTAAGATCTCCTATTTTTGACCCAAAATCTCCCATTTCTGTGACTCATACGAGTATGCCATCTAGTTGAGACTCTATGTATTCCATTTTATGCAAGACATTTTTTCAGGCCTATGCACAGAAAGACTTGTAGCGATTGAATTTTGTGTAAATTTGTGTTATATGTCCTCCTATTCCTGATGAAGGTTAAGAGCGGTTGACCGACACTTATCAGAAACCGGTCGAATAAAGTCTCAGACCAGCTGATTTATACGACGCTTTTACCATCGGAATATTAAATAATTTGTCATATTTCAGAATAGGTAAATCAAGAAATATACAGGATATGCATCTGTTATTCAAATCAAATTAATTCATCAGACAAATCATCATTTCAGAAAAATTTGCAATCTCGCCATTAACGACAGAGACGATGTTTCAGACACAAAGCAAATATCTGTGTACATGAATATATGCGAGCTTTTAAGGTGTCTTGATCAATGTGCCTATACACGCTATGAATTTTGACATCACGTTTTAATATGTTTTGATTTCACGCTAATTTTTCGCTTTCAATGTCTTAATATTAATTCTGAAATAGATCAATTTTATACGGTAATTTCCCAAAACTGAACTAAAGAATTTTTCTCATATTTTGCTTGACAGCGTAATTATGATAATGAAAGACAACAATAATTACTTTCACAATTAGAAAAAAGTGAATGGATTACTAAGTATCTATAAACAACACGAGGGACTGGCAATCTTTGTTTTATTCAAATAATTCATCTCTCCAAAATCTATCTCTAGAGTACTTGTTTCAACAATACTAGTTGCTCACAAGGTCTTATGCAGGAAGAAAAATTGATAATGAGTTTGAGTTCTCTTTCACATTTGATCTTTTGTCCTCAAAATACTATTAGAATAGAGTGAAACAAAGCATTTTTGTTGGCTACGTTAAATTATTGTCAGAGTTCCTCAATAATTACCATCTGTTGACATGTTGAATCAATGCGAAAGCTGGGATCTTCACATATTTAATTTTTACAAACCCTAGTATACTGTTTAAGTTGAAGAAGAAGAATCGATAAGCAAGCTTACTTAAAAGTTACAATTGCAATGTCATTCCTTTTGTTAAAACACTCATATGAAGGAGACGTCTCGTTCACATTGAATACTCATTAATTCAAAAGTTCCAATTACTCAGTAACAACACTCACAGAAATTCCTTGAACATTTTCCGAAAAATTTGTCAACTGTTAATCATTCCTACTATTTCAAGCAATATCGACCGGTGAAGGGGACTGCTATATTGTAGTTTTAGTGCTTAAACATTTTCGGTGAATAAGTATTGCAAAATAATTAAAATGTAAAATCAAATTGCGTCCCACGACGTTGCCTTGAACCTCCCTCATTACATTCCTCAGCTGAAATTTCGCTGTCTTTGCCATCAATTGTTTCACTTCATTCCGCTGTGAAGATAGTGAGCAATAGAGATTCCACATTAGGAAACTTCCAATTCCTGCGTTGATTCTCGTTGGGATCATCATATGTTGCATCAGCTTAATACGGCATCTTCTAATTCTTGTACCTTCTATCTTCTTTTACGGAATCATCTACTTCGAATATGTGTTTCTACTTATTTTAAAAGGGCTATTCAGAAGTAAGCTCAAAAGAGTTCTCGTTTCTCGTAGGAAACTCTTATCGTATTCATGTACTCGTGCGTCAAGCAGAAACACTACATGTACACTTACATAATATTGAATATGAAATTCAAGCTCCCATTCGATGCAAGATATAGATGTCATGCACCAATAACACAGAAAGTCTTATGACAAAGTCACAGTTTTTATTTCAACGTTGGAATAGTAGAAAATTCAGATGACGCGTAGTCTTCTTTGGAGTTTCGAATCTGTGTCCATCCCATAAAAGTGGACTCCTCTAACTACTGCACTGGAGTGAATGCTACAAAAGTCCGATAACTGCAGAATTTCAATGCATAATAATTTGGCATTTGTCACGGATTGTTGACTGAGTTATATGGTTGCATGATTTGCGGTGAAAGAGATAATGTTACAAAAGGAACAAGTGAGAAATATTTGAGCTTCACAGTGCTTTTCGATGCGCATGAATTTTTACACTAATTTGAGGTATGTTCAACTAACTTTTTGCTTTCAATGTGGGCTTGTCTCAATTCCGAAATATCGACTTTATGCGGTAATAAGACAGTTGTCATAATATCGCTTTTGAAAAATAAATATAGGAAATGGATATCTCCAAAAGGAAAATCAAAAATGATGTGATGAAGCTGTGACATAACGATGCAAATCAGCGTTAAAGGAGCCTAAAGCAGTTGGATGATTCTCCCGAAAATGCCCCATTTGGAAAAATTCGGAAATTTTTCGGAAAAATTCGGAAAAATTTCAAAATTCTAATATATCGGCTAAAATTGGTATTTTTCAATTGCTACTTTTAGCACGAAGATGACTTAGTAACTGCACATATGACTACCATCAGAGAGTTTGCACTCAAAATATGCTGCTCCATGAATTTCTTATGATTCGGAGCAGCACGTTAGAACCCCCCCCCCCCCTCCCACACCTCCGAATATGGACGAGTTTCATAGAGCAGCTCGGCATGGACATAACGCCACATATTGTCCACCCACAATAAAGCTAAAGCTCACTTATGAATGAGTGAGCCGTTTTAAGTGATTGTGTGAAAATATGTCGTTACAATATCGTCATCGAGTCATCAAGGCTTGAAATATTGTTAGATCATCTAATTTCATAGAATATTCTGAAAACTCAATCGCACAAGGTTGTTGCTTGGGTGCTTGGGTTTGCTTGGGTGCTTGGGTCGCTTGGGTCTTGGACCCAAGCGCTTGGGTGTCAGACCCAAGCACAACCCAAGCACGACCCCAAAAGACAAGGCCAACTGTTTGCTGTGTCTGTAGACTTGCTCGTGCTAAATTCTTCGACGAGAATTCCCCATAGATTATCCACTACTGATCTAGGCTACCGCATTACAGACTCATGTCTTGTAGATACAGAGTAAGAGTTGTATTAATTATAGCCTACTGTTCATTTTTACGAACAAGATCAAAAGTGAAGTCCAGGCTTGCAATGGTCAAACTGCGCTTTGCTATAGGATATAGCCTACATCGTAGCCTACCGAAATAAGCATGGGTTTCGATTATTCTAGGCCTGTATCAGTTAGCTACATGCGGTCTGTAAGACACATTAGCCCATACAAACACATTACAGTAGGCTCAAACTAAGCTTATGTCAAAAGAGATAAATTGCTAGTGCCAAAATTTCTTGTAGAATGTAGATCCAATAGACAAACTTCGATTTTACCGCATGATGTTATGTCTAAGGCTCTGTAGCCATCGTATGGTCGTTTGTCGTATTATAGGCTAAGCAGGCCTACTACAATCTAGTTTATCGTACCGGTATATTGTTGTGTCTAAGGCGTTAGCTGGTCTACAATATAGCCTAGTCTCATAAAGCCACAAGAACGGCATCAATAAGTAGGCCTACAGGGCACTGATATTCAATGCAGTAAGGCAGTCTGCAGCTGTAGGCCTAGTTTCAATAGATCGAGTGGAGGTAGGCTAATTGCTATTGGATAGCCTATTAGGCTAGATGCAAAGATGCAATGACGGCTGACCTTCATTGGTGTCATGTTCATTATTTTTTGTTTTTAGAATTATATTATTATTATTATTATTCTGCTTGGGTCATGAAAAATCTGCTTGGGTTGCTTGGGGCTTGGGGGTATACCCAAGCAAAACCCAAGCCGCTTGGCTTGGGGTGACCCAACCCAAGCCTCATATCAACCTTGAATCGCATAACTGTCTCATTCATGTTGTAATGAATCCACAAGAAATGTGAATATGTTAATCATGTAGTAATTAGAAGTATCCTAATTACAAAGCATCTGAAGTTGCATATTTCTTCATTGTGTGCCATTTCCCTCGCCATATGGCTCAGTGAGATCGCGGCACGGCCGCGTCCAGTGAGAACCTTTTCGATCCTTTTCCTCACACTACTCAATTCTGCAATCAGTAAAAGGTCAAGCTGTGTACTGCCGGTGTAGGCTAATGTATTATAAAATCGTGTTCATTCTCTCTTCAATGCTTATGTTCCATGATTGTGCAGCCTTTTGTCGTCGACCTCGCAGACAGCAGGATACGCTGTCTGTGAGTTCGACGATTTTATCTCATCGTTTTGTTGCATTCATGATTGAAACATAGATAGCCAACTAACTAAAAGTCAACTTCTGTACGCTGACAGGAAATTATTCAAATTCAAATTAATTATTTCTGTGTTGGAGACCGTTTCATTTGCGAAATAACTTTAGTCAGGAACTTTACTATGATAAATGATACGCTTTGTTTTGAGGAGGGCATTTCATGTTGATGAAAATCTGATGAAAAATCATACGAATTTCAAGATATGTCCTGCGTGGATATATTATTTAATTCAATTTGTCATGAAAGATACTAATTGACACTCATTCATATTGCTTTCTCATGTCAAATCTGATAAGTCTATTAAGTGAATAAAGATGGAAGGAAGTTCTCTCCTCATTCTCTTTTCGACATATTTATTCACTATACTTCCTACAACCCTCCCAAGGAAGTTGATTCCAACTAGAAAGAGACATCGATGGGAAAATGTAAGGATTGAATGTCAGAATACATTAACGATTAATGCACTTTGTTTGTAAGAATTTTTATAATGAAAGACATCAAAATGATGTTCGCTGATGTCATTTATTGAAGTCGTATGTTACGCAACTATACTTCGAATAACATGCTGATTAACAGATACAAATGATTTGTGCATTAGTGTCTGTGATCAACCTCCAGCCGTTTCACATTTTAAGACATCGATTATGTCAGTCTTTATTCGAAAGAGGGGAAACCATGATTCGATGATCGTAGAGTAACTGGACTGCTAACAAGAATACATAATGCTTCGAAATGCGAAGCATTATGCTTTTCGGAATGATTGATTTCCATTCACATGCAGGGAGAACACAAGAGAAATTGTTCAAAGAAGTAAATCGATTTCCAAACTTTCCGAACTCTTTATAATTAAAATATTTCAACTTGAGTACTATTCACATTATTCTGGTATGAAAATGAATAGCAAAATATCAAGACTTTGTATTGGATAATTGATTTGCTGCATAATCAGTGATCAATGCGTGAACAACAGAAACGAAGCTTATTTATTGATCTTTCATTTCAATTAGGTTATTGATCTGCTCTGATTACACTTTTCATAATGAAATAATTGTCTAAAGAATTGCGAAATAAACTTCCGGTCGATTCCTCATTTCCACTGCTTAGAAAATCGGCAGAATTAATTTCCCGTTCATGTCAACAAATGTTGCTGTGCAAAAAGTGATGTGGAAATCAGTGCTCTTCAAAGTTTCAAAGTGTCTATTGAGCAGGATGTACTGGGACTCAGCGAATCTTCCATTAATATATTGTTCAGCTCTTGTGATGAGTTGCACTGAATGAAGCTAAAATAGTAGGAATCAGGTCGGATTTATGAAGAAATGAAATTTAGCAAATTTTTCAACACTCATGGGAATAACATCGGCTCACAAGTGCAGATGAATTATCTATAAATAGAACATTGCCTAGAATTTTTCTTGGAACAATCATCAAACTGCTAAAATCTAGTTATCGATTTCAGATATTGATTGTGCATGTGCAGACTTGAATGGGCCTGAAGTTTCAGACAACGCCCAGTCCCTGGTCCACTTATTTAGGAAATATTCAGACCCACGCCCGGCCTACTTATTTTAACCCATCAATCCCGTAGTTATTACATAAGCGATAGGCTATCCTGCATGAGAGGTACAATGTAAACAGATTTCTGTTCGACATTTTCTCGATGTCAATTATGCGTATGTGTCAACTTGATGAACTTTGATTATGTTTTCGTCATAATCTAGGAATGGTCTCAAGTAAATCTTTTTTGATGGTAGATATAGCAGAACGATAAGTATTTGAATTTTTAAAGTAAATTTTATTCATTTCAATTTTGACTGAATTTTCGAAGCAAACCATAAAATGATGAGAATTCGGTCGATTTGAAGAAACATTATATACCGTGGCATGTTCTCCTTTGAGTGTTCGTGAATTGAGTGATGGATACAGAGAATTGAAGCAATCGGGCAATTCATTTTAAAGGATCATGAGGTTAGACCTCACGCGAGGTAGCTGTATAGCTATGACAACTATCGATATCTTGAATCATGAGTCAACTTTCCTTTTGTTGCTTTCATGACATCGCTTTCTCTTTAACAGAAAGAGAGAGATTTATTTTGCACACATGGGTTGATTAGATTAAAACACGACATTCTTAAGAATTGCGAAGAACACAAAACTGAAGAAACTTGAATTATATAACTATGCAAGGAGCAATCACGGAGGAACCATGTGGCTGCATAAAGCAAAGTTTCGCTCCCTAACCTCCTACCTTTACAGTATGGTGGGACCAGGCCGACCTAATTAATCGAGTGATTAGGAAGACCGCTCCATCTGGAGGAAGCAAAGTAAAATTCAAACAAATCTGGACATTTTGCCGCATAGGTATAACAGCAGTCATTCATACATTCCTATAATATATGTAGAAGGAATATGGCGAGGTGAAAAATAGCCTAACTTGTACACGAGAAACCTATTTTTGAGAATTCACAAGTAGATTAATCTTATAACCTCTTTCCTTGAAAGCATTGAAATACCGCTAGCTCTAGAAATGAAGATGGATGCATTTGAAAGTCTAGCAAACCCAACAAGTTGGCTAGTAAGGATGTTCAAACCAGGATTAAGTGGCAATATTACTTTCCAGAAAAGTGGATAGAGCTCAGCATGAGTTCATCAACCTGATGGTAGACTTTCACGGTGCAATGGTCATCACCTTGGATCTTGATCTCAATAAACGTCCTGATAGTTCACGCATTTGTCATTATTGTTGTTTCTACTGGCCAAGAGACCATTTGGATAGATTTCAGGATTCTATCGAAGTACCTACAATTGACGACGCAAATGTCATCGATATATCGGGTGGTGCTTGAAAGAAACCTGAGCAAGCCAAATTTCTTGGGACTTAACTGAAGTAGCAGTACAAGTAGCAATTATCAACTGAATCTCAGTACACAAACAAGTTTGATCAATAGAGATTTATCGAGCTCCGTTACTTGTTATTAAAACTACCACTGAGCATCACTTGTTTTCCACCACTTATTTTTTCTAAAAAAAGTAAATTGATTGAAAACTTCATTGCAGGCTACTTGTAGGGGCTAAAATTCTTGCTTATCCCTCATATGGTCTAGCATGAAGTGAAGACTAGCACGAGATCATTTAGTGCAAAAAAGTTAACAGCGGCATTGCCTATGTAGTTTAATTCAATTCCGGTTCGCTCAAGCGGAAGTTCGCTTTCCTAAGATTAACATAAAATCTAATTTCCTCAATAAGGTGGAAAACATCATAACACACTCACAAGCAAGACACAATTTGATAGAATTATCGTTTTTAATGTCTCTCATTTCATTTCATTATTTTTCCAGTGACGATGAAGTGTTGCATTGATGATGAGTAAGCCAGCAGAATGAGTAAAATTATTTCACAAGTGAATTTAGTGCTATCACATCGATCGGCATGATTATGGTCTTCGATTAACTCTGTTTACTATAATACTCTTTCGAAATCTCACTTTCAACGGCGTGTTTGAGTGTATGAATCATGTTACAGGGTTGAAACTGAAATTGAAGTATAGAACGTGCATGAACAATTACGCACGTTAAAGAAGAGCTCTTAAAGAAATGATGACACTCTCCCGTGAACATGAAATTGATTCGAGTTCCACTATACTAAAATTAGATTTATAGTTTTAGATTTCAATCAAGGTAATATTGAAAATGATAAGAAGTAGAAATCATATATTGATAAATGGAATCATGCAACGATGGAATTTGATAATGAATGTCTGAACGTATGAGCGGTTTCGAATAGGAAAAATACTAGACACTTACATTCCTTCAAAATTTTAGTACCTCTGTTCATAAACTTAAAAGGTAAAGGAGGAAGGTGACGCCGTTGATGATTAATTCCATCTTTATGCTTGTGGCTCTGTGATGAGTTGCTATATTTTCTTTTATGTCATTCCTTCTTTCAAAGAAATTGAAACACAGGCATAAATTACTAGTACTGTCATTGAGAGACGATGCTACAATATTGCACTTATTGCGTACTCTAACGATTGATGTGATATACAAATAGGTTTGTATTAATAGGAAAAGAGAATACACTTGATTGAAAACTGATTGAAGGATTCAAATTTTTTGAATGATGAATAAATCAAAATGAAAGTGAAAAATCATTATCAGAAAATCAAAAATCATGTTTTCGGTTTATGTCTTTTGCTTAACTTTGCTTTTTTGCTTTTTTTGAAGTAATGACATGCGATAATAAGACTTCCTTTTGTAAACTAATGAATATTAGCTTTCATAATCATTTTATTGGACCATGCAGATAGCCGTTGGCAAGGTGAATACAAAGTGTGTAAGTGTCCGTAGTTATACAAACGCGCATAGCGTTAAATATAGGG
Source organism: Prostheceraeus crozeri (assembly GCA_907163375.1). Classification (NCBI taxonomy): domain Eukaryota; kingdom Metazoa; phylum Platyhelminthes; order Polycladida; family Euryleptidae; genus Prostheceraeus; species Prostheceraeus crozeri. Next base: position 522,169 of record CAJQUW010014359.1, read on the forward strand.
TGTAGGAAGCATGTAGTGTGCGGGAAAATACGGAATGCCCGTGGAAGATGATAGATATAAGATACGGAACAAGCTTACTAACAGTCAAAAGTTAGGAAAATCAGTCAGGCGTCGGTCACAAAGAAGGGATGTCAGATGAGATTTGAAACTTGTTAGTGAGTTAAACTGGGTTAAGGAGGACTGAGGGAGGACATTAAGGACTTCGCAGATTAGAGAAAGAGGAGCACGGCGAAAGTGCTGTGGAAGGGGAATTGGAAGAGTTGACACTGACAGGGAGTACGTAAAGTTTCTGTCTGTGGTTATAGGGAGAATTGCGAAGTACGGGCTTGAAGGCTCGAGGGCATTGACTATTCAATATGTTGTAGGCTTCACAGGAGAGGGCATAGGTGCGTCGAAATGCTAGGGTCTGTATGTTTGCGCTGGCATATTCATTATTGGAGATATGAGTAAGGGGAGGCTAGTGAAGGATACATCGTAATGCTCTCCTCTGAACGGATTCAAGCTTGTCTGTCAATACTTTTCCGATACCAGAGTAAACGATCGAACCGTATTCCATTTGTGAGCGTATGTAAACTTTGTGCAATTGAGTCAGAAGGTCTGTATGATGAGGGATATAATATGAGCTGAGGACACGAAGGGCGAATAGTTCTTTGTTAGCTCTTGAGCAGATAAGATAATACCAGGAGGCAAGGGATGACTCCTGTTATAACGTGAAATGAGCATTGAGATTGTTTTGGCGGCATTGAAATTCATACCCCAAACTCTTGACCAGTTTACTACTTTAACAAGGCTTTGGTTTAGGAAAGCTACAGCCATGATCGGATCAGAATGAGAGACGTAAATCAGGGAATCGTCAGCATACGACATGCATTCAATTTTTTGCAAATTCATTATAGTGCAGTGAGTTGATAGAATGTAGAAGCTTTGCTAGCATAGGCCTATCACCATGCAGGTTTCATAACTACCTATCATTCATTGCCGTTTATGTGGATTTTTTAATCAGTAAAGCATATTCATGCAACAATGTTATGATATATGTCTTTTTATATAAAAAAAGATCTCATAAAATAAGATTTGTTACCTCTCTAGAAAGAAAGCAGCGATAATTAGAAACATCGTGCTGACATAACTTTACTATTATATCCTTGATCGTGCATCAGTTTCATCTGGAGGACATTTCACGTATATTTGGAATGCAACAATGTTCATGGCCTAATTCATATCAACGCTTTCAACAAAACTTGTATTTTCCTATATGATGAATGATTCTAACATCAATTCAGAACCTGTATTGTTAATGAAACGAATAGAGAAGTTAAAACACCAAGTCTTAGTAAATTACACTGTAAACTGTACACCGTTAAAAACAGTTAAAATAACCATTACTCTTCACAGAAAAGTTTCTCAGAAAATATCCATAAATATCTGATAAATTGATGACGTCACCACTTGATGAATGATGACGTAACAGTTAAAATCCGTTCATATCAGATAAAACAAACGTCTGTTTTTAGATTTCAGACTGTAAATAACTGTAAAAAACCGTGAAAACATTTTTAGCTGTTCATTTTAACGGATGTTTGCGGTTTACAGTTTACAGTGTAATCTTAATGCCAGGTATTTTCATTGGTTTTTTATCTTGGTTTGGTTTTATCATCGTGTTCTTTAAGATTTTTGAAGCAATGAACTTGGTAAACTTATTGTATAGAACTTTGCATTCAGCATATGTTTAAACTTCTTTAGAAGCAAACCATCTCTCTTGCGTTTCGCCTTTGGCATGTAAACAATAAGAAAACTAAAATTGGACATTAAATCAGAGCATTTGGATCTCACTCAGTTCAACGTCACGTTTGACTCACGACCGAATTCAAGAGAGCGATGTCGCATGATTTTGATGCAGAGGAGATGAATTCGGAACTTGATGTCAACAAATAAATGCTTACCTTATGGCTAACACTCAGCAAGTCATAGATAATTAATGGCACATGCATTGTCATTCCTTCACTAAAATATGCAAATAAATCGCTTTTTTATCGGGGGACTTTTTGTAAATTCAATATCTATGTATGAATTTCATTAACTTTAACTTGTAGTTTCCCTCCGTACCCGGTAACTCATTTGTGAATAGATACAAAATTCTATTGACATTGAACCTCTTTATTAGTTGACTATATACATGCATATAGTACATAGAGTCACAGAGAATGGCAACTTTTGGCAGTCAGGGTGAGTTGGCTCACGCAGAAGATTCTTCAACGAATATAGATAAAATTGATTACAGTGACGATTAAATTATGATGAATATTTGCGATAATTTCCTTAGGAATATTATTCAAGTATGTCAGTCCCGTCGGCAGAATTTTGATACCAATCTTTGCTCATGTAGGCCTATAAAACACGCTTCATGTGATTTTGATGCCTTCTTTTTAATGTGCAATCATTTCGAAAAAGTGAATTTCATGTAAAGAATATCACAATTCAAATAAAGAACTGCAACAAGTTTGACTTAAACTGCATTTGACAGTCACAATTGTTTAATGTCATTTACTACTGCGAAGAAATTGTTTCAGAAATATTTCCCTTGCCTTGTGTGCCTCACCTAATCTATCAAACGAGAGTGAGAACAGCGATTGAAATTTGATATTCAAAGGTGTATGACTATCGCTCATTTCGCTTTGTTATACATTTCATTTCTGTTTGATAAAGGGAGAAATCTGTCAGATTCTTTTGTAGAACTCGGGGACCGATCTCAACATGGGAATTGATGTCACACGATGCGATAATATTTCCCATTTGAATGTTTTCAAATGTTCATCTCTATCTGGGAATTGAATGATAGTTATGTGTTTATAATACTCATTATAGGAAGTCAGAAAGGGTCGATGCGTATCACTTGATATATCGCTTATTAGAATGTGTTTATATTTGTTGAATGAAAATCATACAAAGCATTCATAAGTACAGATATTGTAAGTCACTTTTAAGGCTTTAGAAGAATATACCATTCAAATGTTCATAAGATAAAGTCACATAATTACCATAAGTAACATAAGTCAAAGCAACTATAAAATGCATTTCTAAATGAGCAGACATAGTGCACTACACATGTACATATACATTAATAATACAAAGAGGACTAAGAAAGACTCGCTCTGTCATTGTGCTGGAAGCAAAACCATGGGAAAGATGAGTGAAAACGCCGGGAAGTTGAACAACTTGGCAACTACGTGGTAAGCGGGATGGAACTAAAAGATGCAGAGGGTGACAAGATGAGCTCTCACAAACCTTTAGAAAATTCAAACCAGCTCTGCGAACTCGGTCAGACATTAGAGGAAAACTTGCACAATTACAATCCTTCCGGCAAATTACTCTGTGAGCTCTTCGCTGAAATCGCTCTAGTTTTTCTATCAAAGTAGCAATAATACGACCATAGATAGGGCACGCGTACAAAAACATTGATTCTATTAAAGCATGGTTAACAGTAATAAGATATTTTGAAGAAAGAACCGTTTTTAGTTTTCGGACGAGATAAAGTCTTTATATTATATGTGTTATCACTTCTGTATATTATATATAACAATTGATAAGCATACATTGACGCTTTGTGGCTTCCCAAAATGAGCATGATCAATGAATCAAACCCTCTACTTCTTGAAAACGATCTCGATAGATCAGAAATCTAACCTCCAGTAAATAAGTAATTCGCTCTATTTAAAATGTACGAATGATACGATACTCAGATGGATTCTAATAAAAAATTCTCACAATAGCATAAAATCATCAGACAATATATTCAGTCCTCAATCACATAATAATTGCGATTCATTACTTTAGATGAATATGTGTGTATAAGAATTGTATCTACAATAGTAATTGAACCTAACTGATAAAACACTGGATTATAAATGGCTTGGAATACTTTTTCAAGTATGTGCATAAAATTTTGGACTGAAAAACGTGCGTGTATATTTGTGTTTTGACTTTCTGATAGAAGGCATCTGCATGTTTACATCCATTTTTTATTGATAAATCAGCACTCAAAAAAATAAGTGTATATATTTGCGCTTAACCCTGATCCAACCAAAATGCGGAAACAAGTTGCTCAAGCCTGTTCAAACTCCGAGGAATTAACGTCTTGCCGACTTGCAATATAATCATTCTACATGTTGAAGTCATTTTTCTCAGTCTACATTACATCGTCTGTTCTTGATGCTAAACTTTGCATTATTTCAGCTGTGAGGTAACAAATTAGCCTTTTGGCATTGAATCTTATTTTCCCCATGGGGATCACCGCACACATTAGGCCTATTTGATACTGTAAAAGTTTTTCATAAAAGTGTAATAGCTATGACCCCAATCTTTGTGACTGTTGGTTTCTTCGTACTTCTGATAATCATTTAACATTTTATAAAATTTGGCAAACAGGACCTCTCTGAAAATCGGAACCCTTGTCAATTTCTTACAAATTTAACATCTGAATCAATTCAAATTTTTGAATGATCATTGGCAAATATACAAATGAATTCACTATTAACATGTTCATTTATTCACATGCAAAGTTCTGTGCGTTTTCATATTCCTCCATTTTTTCTATTCTATATGTATAGCAGTAGTTGGTGAATGAATAATAGCAATATTATATAAACACTACTCACAATAGTTTTGCAAGTAATATTGTCAGTTTTGTGGGAGAAATTATGGATCGCAAGTCATAAAATGATCACCAAGATATAGCAATATATGGACCTGATTATTGCAATGGTGCAGTTGTAATATATAAATGGAATAGTAGCAGCTGAGCAGACTGTCTATAATTTACATGTATTTCCAAAAATCCCCACTTTAGTTGTATTCAGTGCCGCTGAACAACACCAATGCAATCACACATACTCCCAACATTGTTTTCAGACGTCTTCAAACAATAACTGATCAAAGCATATCGCTCATCAAAATCCTGTTCCATAAAAATTCAACATGTGCTCAAAGAATCAATTTTTTTAATTGATTGAATTGGATTCAAATGTTGGATTGCTATTTGCAGTAACAGGATGACTCAGTTCAGTAAGTTTGTGAACGATTGAAGGTTCCAGGACCCCGGGATCTCGGAGTTCAAAACAGCCCGGGCAAAATAGGGTTGACGACATTTCTTCGGCTTCATAATTCTGGTTCGCACGCGCTGAAATTTATTGTCACTGCAGTCTTCCTCTTCGAAGCGCAACTGCTTCTTGAGATGGTAATCAAGTTACATTAATATGCCTGCGATTGTTACTTGTCTAATGAAAGATGTGAGAATCGATATTACATGAAGGACATGACCATTCACTGCAATGGAAGTTTTTATAATACAAATCGACTGGCGAATACTTTATTGCTCTTTTTATCAGACGATGAAGCACTTTGCGATCACAATCAATGGATAAATCTGGCAAAGACGATAATGAAATTGAATCTTTGACAAATGAGATTGTTGAATACACCTATGATATTGCAAAGTAACGTCACATCGGAAATTCATTCATTTGTATAATTAATGACTAATCAATAATGATATACAACATTCATGTACAGGTATGCTTTCATAAGTATATTAATGATAATAACTAGCCATGAAAATATGTCAAAATGAAAAAGTATTGATGATAACTGATGGCGAGATTGCAAAAAAAGCAAACTTGGGATCCATGTCAAAATGATTCTGAAATAAAACTCAAATGACATATAAAACTCAGGTTTCTGTTAAAATTTTATCCAGAAATTCAACGGTCTCTTACAGTTCTTGGAGGCAGTCCTAAATAAGTCTACTTTCAAAGTGTCAGAGGACATTGAGCTTGTCCGAGGGTCTAGATAGCCTGGGGTAGGTTCGAGTTCTACCAGCCTCGCATCTTTTGCATGGCATCTAATTATAAATTTTCACTGTATTATTGATAAATAGGTTTGACCCGTCAGGATCAATAATGACAATTCAAAATGCAGCAGTCTGAAAGTGTTTGCGTAAATCCGCGTCAAGTGCATTTTTGTCGGTATGAATGCACAAACTGCTGCTCTTTACCAAATCAACTGCAGCATTATCGTTTCAAATGGAAAATGAGACTATAAAAGTAATAAAGAGATAGCCTTTTCCTTGTTCTATATCCTGTTGAACCACAGTCATTCAAATTGCTGATAAATATTAGTTGACCAATGCGTGTGCATCAAAAACATGCGTCATTATTCTTTTTTCTAAATGACTGATCTTTTCGACTGACCACACGTCCTTCGAGTGTGCTGCATATCAAATTTGGTAAATGGGGGAATGCAATCGGATGCTTAAAACTGATTGGATGTAGTTGGATTCATGCAGTAAGTCCTACAGAGTGGGCACAGCATGTCTTTGTTAGTTGCGCTCGTGTAGATAACTATTGAAGTAAGAAGACACTGAAGTAAATGACGGATGTGCATCCTTGGGCTATGAACATATTAAATCGATGGACAAAGCTGATTTACCAATTATTATTTTTATCTGTTTATGGATGTAATTTTCTGTTCCTCTGTGTCTGTATAATAAGCCTGCAATACAGTTGGATCTTTTATATCTGAGCTGCATATCGCCATTGATTAGGATTGATTTCTGGTCAGGTTTTGTTTTCATTATGCTCTTGATATGGCAAATTGCATTTGAAACGGGAATGTGTCACCTTATCTCGTTAATTCTGCTGCTGGAATGTCAGCGATGAACTTGAAGTGCCAATGCTGCGAACGGCAATGTCATTCTGCAGTTGAAATGTCGATGCTTAATATGAAGTGGATGATTAGCTTCTTGATCGGTCAAACCTATACCGTATTTCCGCTTCCTGGCATGAGTTGGATTAGAACTGTAGATTCTGATGATCCTGACTAGAGGTGTGCAGTCAGATTCGGGTTGGATAAAAATCGTGAAATTTTGAGCTTGCGTTGCAGCTTGGCTGTAAAGATAACCGAATAAATTTGGAAATGTTTAACACGTTCGGTCACACGGATCCACGGCATCTCTACTACAAACATCTGACAAGTTTTCATGTGGCCAGATCCAGACTTCCCAGCATGTCATGATCTGCAGTGCCATGGGACCACTGTGTCCACTCACCGACCTTGACAATCCCCTCCTTCTATCCTACCCATCACGTGGTGACTTCTAACATGCTTATTCCATGTTCTGATATCATACCATTCTGATTTGTTGTATCATACGCCATTAATAACGACATCGCTCATTGACTGCAATATCTTCCGTTCATATTCACCTCAAGCACAGAGCAAGCATGGTAGGTAGAGTAACAGCTTAGAATTAATTGCATCTCCATTGAGATAGCAGTTTCGATTTCATTAAATAAACTCTTTCTGGTATCTAGTACTGCATGTGAGATGTGCATTTTCGCTGCTTTGGCGGAATCATTGCATTGATTGTCATGAATACATGCAGAAGAAAGAATAATATTTTCAAATCCCTCGAATCACCGACTAGTTTGGAGATGTTTTATTAACTAATTAGAGTCATTCATTAAATTTTTCACTAAATTGTTTACGATTTCCTTGACCACCACTCATTTGCGCCAAAATTATAAACAACTCATCTGCGCCACTCTTCAAATTCCTATCAAAGTGATATTTTGACAGCGATCAGTGGAGGTCAATTATGTATGAGGTCTGATCTTGCGTCACCGTATAATTTTGTCGAATTTTCTGGGATCAGATTTCTTATGTATTCCTAAATAATTTTCGCTTGATGAAGCACATCTGCAGAATGTCAAGCTATTCCTCACGGCTTACAACAACAATCAAATCCCACGCTGACAACAATGAGGACCTGTCAGACACTAATTTCCCATGATAAGTTTCCTTGATCTATAATAGAATCGTCTGACGATGCTCACCTGTAGATGACAATAATGCAATATCTTGCAGTATTTTGTAGATTGACTAATTCTCATACGATGATGAAAGTCATCCCAGTAGCCATTTATAATAGAATATAATGCTTGCTAATTTAAATTATTAGTTAAAGTAGTCCTAATGAGGACTAATGGCGTTCTCCAATCCGCAAGTGTACAAAGGCAATGCTAGTGTAACCATTGGATTAATCAGTTCTTAAAAGAACTCAATGTAGCTTTCTCGTGGCAACGAATTAAAATTGATCAGCCTTAGCCCAATATCTGGTAAAAATGGAAATCTTAAGACTTGTACTAATACCATAGATTCCAAACACTGCCGTATACACGTTCAAAACAGACGTCTAATATACTGTACCGACTACAGATGCTGATAGTGGAAATAGAATAAGACAATGGTCACCATAGGTTAAGGAAATTAAAAATGGATATTATAAAACAACAGGAAACCGATGAATAGAAATTGGAAAAGTGGAGGTAAAATATGGAAATAAAACGATGCTACTACACCGATTACAAGTGAACTATATCTGACACTACACAAAGTGGATAATGGCAAGAGTGGATAAGTGGAAAGTGGATAATGGAGGTAAACAATAGAACTACAATGACATTCTACTACACCGAAAGCAATGAAACTGTGCACACTATACCTAAGACTACACATGGAAAATACTATTTCTTCACTTGAATTTGTTATCGCCAGTTTCTTCATCCGTCTATAGTGCTTCATGTAATTCCACATTTCTTCATTTGAATTACAATACATCGACCACTACTTCAGCTACCGATTAAGGGATATAAAACATAATACTGCAGTCCGTCAGTCATCAGCAGGTACTCGTGCATCAGCAGGTGTTTCGACCCCTAACCTGAACACTCAAACCCAGACGAGCGGGGTCCCACACATAGTGGCTGACAAAATACTGAATAGGTAATGATATGTCTTGAAAGATATGTCACAAAGATAAATCAGACATCATTCAATTGTTGCGTTTCCCACATGTAAACTGATCCTGTCATTAAATTCATCCCATCAATAAATACAGTATGCTTTTTGCGATCCGCACATGTAAACAAATCCTGTACATCAATCTTTGCCTTTTCGATTCCCACAAGTAAACAGATCCTGTTCATCCTCGAATCCCATAAAGATGTAATCGCTGTGTGATAAATATGTAATCCGCCTTTACACAAACTTCGCCTCATACATCAAGACTGAACAATGGGAGCTCTCTCATCTCCCGTAAGCCACGCTAAGCGCTCTGTATTCACTCTTCACCGCCCCCCATATGATGGCTACAAGTCATTGTTAGTCGTTTATTCATCTATGCAGCAAGGCGTTAAGGAAAATGTGAGTCGTTTGTTGGTCGCGTGCCTCATTGAAATTCACAGAGTGAAGTGAATTGTCGAGCCGAGAAAAGACCATATTTGTGAAGCGATTCATTATGCCTTGTGAGAGCCTTTTCTGTGTAACTCATCAAGTCATGCTGAGAATAACCTCTAGATTTAATGATATTTAGTGTCTTGCTAGTTTTGTGTACAGCGTCTTGTAACTTCGAGCATATTCTACAATATCTGACTACCTGCGACGCGAAAACATGAAGGGCCATCTGTGATGGGATCATGCTCTCCGGAAAAGTCAGTTGCACCACAGAGAAAGAGAAGTCATCTACCTTGTGATATACTGAAGTTCTCAAGCTGTTCTGTGAGATTTGTATTTTCACATCAAGGTAAACTACCTCTTTGTTGCTATCACCATTTCTCTGCGCCAACAAATCAGGGGGATAAATTCTTTGAAGCAAAGAATCAAAGTGTTTATAATTGACAACACATATATCGTCTATGTATCTTGATGTAGGTGATAACAAGCGTGCTAAATGATATTTCTTAGTTTTTATCAAATTTAGCATAAAAACATATTCGCAGTGTAAGAGGAATAGGTCAGCTAGGAGTGGACTAGAATTTCCTCCCATTGGAATGCCTTTAATCTGCCTGAAAACTAAATTACCGAATGTGACGTAGGTCTGTGATAATAGGAAATGTATGGCTTCTTTTAACTTCTGTTTATCAAAACAGTGATAACCATTATATTTTTTCATTGAGCAAAAGGACTTATCATATCCAATGCAAATGAATTTTCTATTTGAGGAATTAAACACCAAATCCATAATAGCGAATATGTGATCTTCAATCAATTTTTTATCAAGATTCGTATCTAGGGTTGAAAAATCGAAAACTTGCAATGAATTCACTTGTGTCGAATTTAATCTGTGTAGAAATTCTTGTGTGGACTTTATACTTCAGAAGCAATCGAAACCGCTGTTTCTCTTAATTGCCATACAATATCTCTGAAAATTGTCACGCAAAATACTTAAGGCTGAATTTACTTTGATGGAAAGCTTTTTCGATGTGCATTGTCGTGCTCCTGCTATGAATCTAAATTTGCATGGAGTTTTGTGAAATTTTGGAATCCAATATAATTTCGGTAATTTTCTGTCTTTTTCACAGACAGCTAGTTTGAACTCGCTTTTCATAATTGTTGCATGTTGCTCAATTACATTCTGCGCTAAAATTTGCTCTGGACCATAGGTATCATTACCCGATATGTTCGACGTGGAAATATCAATTCCCAACTCGGCTAAGAGAATTTGGAGATAAAACTTTTTGCAAATGAAGGCATAATTATTAGATGCTTTATCAACTGGCGTAATTATGACGTCATTCTGCAATTCTTTCAGATTTTTGCCCATTTTGACATTAATCTTGTGTCGATTACTGTGTGCGCGAAATCTATTCGAGGATTTCTTGGCAAGATATATTCGATCTTTAATCAGTGCCATGATTCTTGATTTCCGCGCTGAGAATAAAGTAGCCTCAAGCTTCTCTTTCTTACTTATTTTTGTAATATGCTCATCTAATGAATTACTAATTTGAGTTGTTATGGCACTCCAACTAAGGCTTTTGGGGATTCTGTGTTTGGTACCAAAACTGAAGAGTTGACGTAAGTCTTCATCATCCACAATATCCAGATCACCCGTTATTACGTGACCATAATGTGGGTAAACAAAGGATTGCCTCTTGCTACATGAGCATGGATTGTTCATGATGTGCATCACATCCTGAAACATTAGGTTATTCAAAAAACGCCCATAATTGCAAAACTTTCAATGCAGTGGGTTTATCTAATTTATAGAATATTTTCGGTGGATAACGTTCTTGAATTGTGCTTGGAATTAGCTTGCACACACTGTGATCGCAGAATATAGACATGAGATTGAGTGAGTCTATTGTCTGAGATTCGAACGGGATGATTATGGTTGCTCGTTCTTTTACATTTTTGTTCTCCGAGTCTAGATTAAGTTTATTTTGAATGTATGCTGTTAGTACAAATGTCATGTTTGCCTCATCCCTTGTCTTGCCTAGAATGGCTCTTAGCATAGTTTTAGGGAGAGATTTTAGATGATGATAAAACTTTGAAATCCTATGCGTCTCAAAAGAATCTTGCAATTCTTGATAGGTATTGTCAAGTTCCATAATACTTGAGCTTTTTCTACCCGATTTTCTTATTCCATGACTCCTTTTTCGTCTGCTAATCGGATAACTAAAAAATTGATCATTGGATATGGACTGCTGAGATACACATCTACCTCCCAAAACTCTATCATTCAAACCCAAGGGGTATAAGGTATTGAGCATCTTGATATGCATGTCTTCCTTGCGGTTGAGCTCTCTGGTTATCTCTTCCGGTGATATGTATATATTGTCATCAACATGATCAATAATTTACAATTCAACATCAGTCCAAGAATGATGATCTTGCTTAAAGTGATTGCTAAGATATGTGTTTAAGTGACCTTTTAATACTGAATGACGATGACCATTTAATCTACAATGTAGCGGTTGCTTTGTCTGTCCTACATATTGCATTCCACATCTGCTACATGATATAGGATAAATAACATTTCTACTTTTACAAGTAAAAACACCTGGCTGATCAAAGATAAACCGGTTGTCTGTACTGAAACTTTCGTAGCAATTTTTTTAACATATTTCAATATTTTCAACTTCGACATGACGAGCACGACACAGTCCGCGCGACCATCTCTTTTACATGAAGAATACAGGTTCAGAGTCGGTAATACGTCGAAGGATGGAGTTACCCGCTGGAGATGCTGTACGAAGACTTGCGCAGCTAAGGTCTTCACTGTAAGTGGTGACGTAGTCAACTGTATCGGCAATCATTGTCATGATCCAAGTAATAGTTATTGCACAGTACGCTAAGTCGAGCGCGAAGCGCGAGACTTTGCGTACTGTGCAATAACTAACTTATTCCACGAGAACGCAATTGTAGAGGCGCACGCATCTTCATACTTTCATACATACTACATTGTTAAAGTTGGGGAAATACTAACGGCGAAAGTGTCTCTTCATCAATAGTCTCTCCTCACTCAAACATTTTAAAATTGCGTAATGCGGTGCAAAGTGGAAAAGAGAAAACTCTCTGTTAGGGCATCCCTGATATGGTCACAGACCGACGATAAAAGAGCAACAGAACCACAGAAAATCAATAATTGCGTAATGTCTTATGAATCGAGCTGGAAAATGATGCTTTTAAGACACGTGTTGTCTTCCACGCGTTATCTCCCTTCACCCTCGTCTAATTATGTCCAAAAATTTGTATCAATTGAAAGGCTTTTTTCAAATATAAGTTGTATCAATTAAATAAATCGCTTCTATTCATTTGGAATGGAAAATAACTTGAAAAACTTGATGTTGGACTTCCTTTAAATTGATAGTTGCACCGATCTACTCCAACAACCAACTAGCATAACATTGGACTATTCAAATGATACAATGATTCGAACATTCATTTCTGTTTCTACTTCAGCGAACGGCGAACATAAAATCCTTAGGCTATTCAAATACTGCATTGATTCGAATGGCATACATTGATTTCTTTTGCTTTTTTATGGCTTGATTCAGGGATGGAACCGTTACCAGTCGACCGGCGCCGGTCGCCGGTCGGGTCGGGTCACCGGTCGGGTACCGGTCAAACTTTCTGACCGGCCGGTCATGTGACCGGTCAGGCAACCGGCCGGTCACTGACTGTCTCCTCTGATGAACTTACTTTAACTCTGAAGAGACCAAGTCCTACTCGTCCATGGCGGTCCTTCTACGATGTGTATCATTCTTTTAGTGTGTCATATGAAGATCTTCGACGTATTCTTCATACACGAGACATGAAATACCGTTTGTTACCCGTTTCTCTCCGGAACTTCTAAAAGAATTGGTTGACTTTTTTCGACATTTCAATTCTATATTTGATTATTTAGAAATGTCTGACAAACCATCGATTCAAAATGTCATACCAAGTTATTATTTGATGAAAGAATTCGGAGCCGCTACTCTCAATGTACATGAGTCACGTGGCGTGATATTACTAAAGGAATACTTTCTGAGCGGATTGGATGAAAAGTATTGGTCGTCTACGACTGAACTACATAAAGTTGCAACTGTCATGGATCCAACTTTTCGACAACTATCTTTTATTGAAGATCGCCAATTTCGTAATCAGTTTATAGAGAATGTCAAAATTCATATCACATCGACGTTGTCTTCATATATTAAAATCAAGCCTACAGCAAGTGAATCTACGGTATCTACCGAAGTACCACCAAAAATTACCAAAATTGATCCGTTTTCGAATTTCCGATCTTCGTGTTCAGCTGCTCCTGTTTCTTTGCATTCTTCAAACAAACTCGAATTGTTGCAAGAATTTGAAAACTACATGAACGAAAATTTTCATGGAATATATTCAACCAATCCATTAGATTTTTGGAAAAAGAAACAATCGACCTACCCTCTGTTGAGTGAAATATCCCGGAAGATATTTGTAATTCAGGCATCGTCAGGAGAGAGTGAAAGACACTTTAGCATTGGAGGTTCTGTATTGACCGCGAGTCGCAATAGACTTGACCCATCCACTGTCGACAGTCTTGTTGTATTAAAAGAAAGAGACATAAATGGATTGTGGCAGCTAGGATAAGTTTTTCATGTTAATCATATTTGTTTTAAACGATTTGAGAAATTTTCAGTTTTCATTCCATGATTCCGTAAAACGTTTCAAAATGAGATAGTAAGTAAAATTTTATTTAAATATTAAATATACTTAGTAATAATAAAGACTCGTATAATGTACATGTAGTCATATATCATTTCCTACACGTCGTACATATGCCTCCTTGTAGTCAAAATTAGTTATGCTTATACTTATCTTAAATTCATGATTGTTCTGAAGGCTATATGTAATTTTACTGCTATATTTCTTCTTGATTTGCTAATTAGACCTACTAATCTAGTAGATAAATTGGTACAGTCGAAGACAATAAATTAATTTGCTAATTACCTATCTAGCTAGTACACATAGGCTACTCAGATATATAAGTATCGTCATTCTTTGGGTACTATATAGGCCTACATGTAGTTTGGCATAACCGCATTTTGTATAATCAACCGGTCGACCGGCCGGTCGGGTACCGTCGAAATTTTCGACCGGCCGGTCGGGTCGGGTCGGGAAAATCACGACCGGTTCCATCCCTGGCTTGATTGGCACTGTGTTTATTCAGTTATATTTCATAAATATATTTGGGTCACACGGCAGTCGTTTGAGACACTTATTGGAGTGTTAATTTCAACATCCTTATAAAACCAACCAGATCACTTGATTATTTATTAGCAGTGGCCACTTAATTATTGCCACTTACTTGAAGCCCGCATTTATTGACTAACGCGAGTATTCTCCGTAACTTGTTCAGTGTCTTGACAGGAAGAATTTCATTGAGAAAACACAGATAACGTCCCTCTTTGTAGAAATTGCGTAATGAAACTTCTGAGACGGCCAACCTGTTTGATTGTAGACGAGGAAATTATTAGGTAAGAGAAACCTGGGCTCTGGTCAATTGCAGACATTATGGAGTCTGAAATGTAACATTTCCCAACGTGAAAAGGGAAATCTGGATTTTCATACTATTCATACAACTTGTCATCCAACGCTATAAAGAGATGATCAATTTACATCAGAGAGCGTAAATAACGAGAGGCGACACTCAGATAATTCCGCACCGCAGGCGGGCTCCTTCACTGACTACTGTTTGTTTACACTTCCTACCTCGATTTGTCAGCGACCAGAGATAATACGTGTATCTGGTCAGCGACCAACTTTGCAACACATGTTGGAATGTTAGCTAATCAATCAAATGAGAGTTGAGAACATATGGTTGAGAATAACTTTGCCTACGTTATTCGCCCATCTCATTCACAGGTTACACTTTCTTCCTCAATTCGTTAGCGACTTAATATTAACATCACATGTTGGTATGTTAATAATATAAATGAGAACTATGAATCACTTTCTACACGTTATTCGTCATGCCTGGTCATGGAATACTGTGTCAGGCTTTTGGCTGCAATAATAGACGTATTTCTGAGACTACATCAGAGGGTCATCGCATCAGGTTTCATTTATTCCCAAAAAACAATGAACTATGCAAAAAGTGGGTGATAAAATTGAGGAACTCTTCATTAGATTCGTTGCCTTTAAAGGAACTATTAAAACCTCACCGCCGAGTTCTTCTCATTTTGAGGATTCCCAGTACATGTGCCCTAAGGATCGTCATACCTCCTCAAGAGTGCTACCAACTGCTGTTCCCACGATCGTCAACGCTCCTCATCCACCAACGAAACCCACTCCTCGATCGCGTCCTGACATTGACAGCGGTCCTCCGAAAACTCCACGTGTAACTACAGATCCTCCATCTATTTCTAGTGCTCCTACATGCACTGTATCTAGCCCTCGTCACGTCCGAAAATTTCGAAATCTTCAAAGTGCGTTGTCAAAGTCCAGAAGAACAGTAAAGAGACTAAGATTTGTGAGATCGATCCGTCAAGCAGGAACCTCTAACTTCGACGTTGCAAAACTGCCAGAAAAAGTTCGATGTTTTTTCGCGGCACAACTGAAAGCGGTGGAAGTAAATCGAAGTGGAATGCGTTGGAGTCCGCAAATCATCGAGATAGCACTGGGAATAAAGTTCCGGTCTACAGCGGCCTACAAATTCCTACTAAGTCAAAGTTTCGCTTTACCCAGTGTGCGAACTCTGCAGCGATCGATAGAAGACGTCTGTGTGTATTCTGGACCCTGCCTTACACTAATGGATCTAATGGCTAAGAAGTTGAATGCAATGAAACCAGACGATCGCATGGCTACTCTATCATTAGATGCGATGAAAATTTCACCGGTCATGCGGTACGATGAAAGTTAAGATTTCATCAAAGGCTATGAAGAGGCTGGGTCTTTCGGTCGTTCTCCAACAGTTGCTGATGAAGGGATAGCCGTAATGGTGAGAGGAGTTCGATCACACTGGAAGCAATTAATCGGATATTATTTGATACGCCACTCAGTGAAACAGGAACGTTTTCTTCAAATAATTTTTGACTGTCTTCGCAAGTGTTGTGAAGTTGGTCTGAAAATCATTTGCATCGTTTGCGATCAAGAAACTACACAATTTGTAAGTATACGTAATCAAGGAGTGATACCACATTATCCCTACCTAATAAATCCTGTGATGGAGAACCTGTCTACGTTGTGATCGACGTACCTCATTGTTTGAAGAACACTCGCAATGTATTATTTCGGCACTACACAATCCTCTATGAGAATAGAATGGTGGAGTGGGGTCATGTCTTGAAACTACATGACCTTGAGAGATCTAGTGACGCCAAAGCCCAACTACGTCTTGCTCCCAGACTGAAATCTGTCCACGTCAATTTACCTATGGGTAAAAATATGCGTGTTGACATCGCAGCTGAGACTTTGAGTCGAACGACGGGGAAGGCAATCAGAACTTACGTACATTTTGAAAGGATGTCATCAGCAGCGCTTCATACGCCGAGTTCTGCGAGAAGATAAATGAACGGTTTGACATCTTGAACTCTTCAGCGTTTGAAAGAGGATCAAGGTCACCTATCACCAAGACTGATTGGCCCTCGAAGAAGCGGTTTCTGGAAGAAGCTATGAAGTGGATATCAAGCTGGAATTTATCGAGAAAGGGCATCGTCAAAACTTCAATGCCATTTGTTACTACATGGCTGATCTCAATATCGAGCCTAATTCGCATTGTGGACCATCTTTTTCTTACCACGGAAATGCAGTATGTGGGAACTCGAAGATACACTCAAGATCATGTCGAGAACCTCTTTGCTGTCATTCGCAGTCATAATGGCCCAGATGAGACTCCAGAGAGCACTCAATTCGTGTCTGCTGTGAAAGCGTGTGCGATTTCTCAGCTCCTGAGGCCGTTAAGTTCGAACTCTAATTGTAGTGAGGACGACGACACTCTTCTCCTGGATCTGGCAACTCAGAGGCAATCGCTACTACATGCCAAGACGCCAGATCGGAATCAGCTTCCGAATAAGCCTCCTGAAAACTACGCCATCAAGGAAGATACAATCGACGCCGTGATCAACTCCGTACTTCAGGACACAACCACGACTTTGGATACCATTCAGACGGAAGTTTTATACTACATCGGTGGATATTTACTTCATAAAGTTGATTTGTGTCGGACTTGTAAAGATGTACTAACTGATACAAGTAACTGTGAATCCGTATATGTGAAGCACAAACAGTACAAGAACGCAAACCGAGGACTTCCATGTCCTAGCGAAAGCTTCATATGTATATTGAAAGAATGGGAAATTGTTTTTCGTAATAATGTACCGAATGTTTGTCTAGGACTAAATGTGATGAAAAATTTGAAGTTGAAGATTGCCGATAAGATCAATGGTTTGCTTCCAGAAGATCATAAACATCATGATGCATTCCATAAAGTTTCAACTGTTTTTTTAGGTCTCAGATTGCATCATCATTGTAAATTAACAAATGAGAAAAACAGATCTGTTCAGGAGATGCTGAGGAAGAAGAGAAAATTGAAAAAAATCATGTCAGGATAACTATGATATTGTTTTTTATCTCAAATAAAGAGGGTAATTTTTTGGGCCATTAGAAAATTCAAATCTAATTTCACATATTCATGTCTTGTTTTTAGGTGTTTTGAAATATTATGATGAACGACAGTAGTGGATTCATTTATTGATGCAGTATACATATTTTAACGCACAATATTCAACAAATAATTTCTAATTGATGCATTATCTTGTTACATATCATTCACATCATGTAATATTCCATGACTTGATCAGTTAAGCAATGGATGAGATCAATTTTTGAAATCATCAACTGTATTTCATCGAACTGATAATGTAGTGTTGCTTCTAAAACAAAAGTTTACATTTCATTTAAAAAGCTATATTAACTAACTTGATATGCTTATCGAAGAACTTCAATGAAAAGTAGACTTGATTATGATGCAGCCACTATGACTTCCGTGAGTCTGTGAAAATTGGCCTCCCGCTGATAGATCGCAGGATCATCGCACCTGTTTCAGAGTAACAGAAGATTTTAAGAATTCGGTCAGCTTTCTGATGTCAGGTGTAATCATTAGGGAAGAACAGGAGACCAGCGCATGTTGCCCGTTTTTAACATGCGCTGAATGGGAAGTGTCGCCTCTCGTAATTAACGCTCTCTGATTTACATCGATGAAAGGATAACTAACCGAGATTTTAGTTGTCGCACGGTGTGGTCACTTATTCCCTTCTCGTGGAATAACTCGAAATATAGGAGCTGTCCAACTTCGACAAGCATGTAAGAGAAAGGCAGCTGAAGATTTGACTTCAAAGCCGAGCAAGATCATCAAGACGGAACATTGTAACGACACGTCTTTGCAATGTGTAATGGCTGAAGACTATGGCAGAATACGGCAGGCAATTTACAGGGAACGAAGTTGGAGGAGTATTGCCAGCAGCACGGGAAGGATTTTGAACCAAAGAGAATCGTGATGGATTTCGAGAAGTCCGCATTGAACAGCAGCAACGAGGTTTGGCTGCAGATTCCATCTCAGCCAGGCATGGAACAGGAAAATTCAGCAACGGTCTCCAGTCGGACTACCATGACCGAAATTCCGAGAATTCGAAGTGGCTAAACCTCTTCTACGGACTACCATTCCTTCAACCTGATGAGGTCGCCGATTGCTTCACGGACGTTCTGTTTGCCACGATCCCCGACGACCAAAGATGCGAAGACTTTGCGGATCACGTTCTTCTGAACTACATAGAACAGAGCAGCCAATACCCACCCTCATTGTGGGCGTCAAACGACCCGCACCTTCGCAGAACGAATAATGGCTGCGAGTCATTCAACAGCCATTTTAATGAGGAATTCTATTCATCCCATCCTAACATTTTGATCGTCGTCGACGTCTTGCTGAAGTACCAAGCAGCTTCATCCGCAAAGATGAACAGTGCCATGACTGGCAAACAGGCACCAAGGCAGAAACAGGCGCAAGTGAAGCAGGACCGTGTTAGAGACATTCTTGAGAGAAGAAACACGGGTGATATTGAACTATGTGACATGTTGAAATTACTTGGGCATATTAACAGGATTTGAAAGAAAATCATGTAAGTTGGATTTTTTGTTTTTATTTCATGGTATGTAATGCTACTAGGTTAATTGTACTGTACATACGTACACTTGCAAACTTCATTCAACTTTTTATGACGACAATGGGACTGAGTCTGTTCATGTATATTATTTATAAAGATTTTATAAGCAATGTTTAGAAGAAATAAACAAAAGAGTGCTAGTCCTTAGCCTATACATGATGGAGGGAATATAGGAATTTGCATCTATCACAAGATATCGTTTGGATGATATCAAATTACGATCAGATAACAACATGGAAAGCAATTATTCAATTAGTAATAGTGGCGCAAATGATGTGTCATTTGGCGCAAATGAAAAACTCCCATTTCCTTAATTAATTAACTGAAGTTGTCTATAACTCAATTCTACTTGACGATTGTTATTGACCCTTGAAAGTATTCTGCTATTTTATGGCGTTATGGCGGATTACATATTTATCACACAGCGATTACATCTTTATGGGATTCGAGGATGAACAGGATCTGTTTACTTGTGGGAATCGAAAAGGCAAAGATTGATGTACAGGATTTGTTTACATGTGCGGATCGCAAAAAGCATACTGTATTTATTGATGGGATGAATTTAATGACAGGATCAGTTTACATGTGGGAAACGCAACAATTGAATGATGTCTGATTTATCTTTGTGACATATCTTTCAAGACATATCATTACCTATTCAGTATTTTGTCAGCCACTATGTGTGGGACCCCGCTCGTCTGGGTTTGAGTGTTCAGGTTAGGGGTCGAAACACCTGCTGATGCACGAGTACCTGCTGATGACTGACGGACTGCAGTATTATGTTTTATATCCCTTAATCGGTAGCTGAAGTAGTGGTCGATGTATTGTAATTCAAATGAAGAAATGTGGAATTACATGAAGCACTATAGACGGATGAAGAAACTGGCGATAACAAATTCAAGTGAAGAAATAGTATTTTCCATGTGTAGTCTTAGGTATAGTGTGCACAGTTTCATTGCTTTCGGTGTAGTAGAATGTCATTGTAGTTCTATTGTTTACCTCCATTATCCACTTTCCACTTATCCACTCTTGCCATTATCCACTTTGTGTAGTGTCAGATATAGTTCACTTGTAATCGGTGTAGTAGCATCGTTGTATTTCCATATTTTACCTCCACTTTTCCAATTTCTATTCATCGGTTTCCTGTTGTTTTATAATATCCATTTTTAATTTCCTTAACCTATGGTGACCATTGTCTTATTCTATTTCCACTATCAGCATCTGTAGTCGGTACAGTATATTAGACGTCTGTTTTGAACGTGTATACGGCAGTGTTTGGAATCTATGGTATTAGTACAAGTTTTAAGATTTCCATTTTTACCAGATATTGGGCTAAGGCTGATCAATTTTAATTCGTTGCCACGAGAAAGCTACATTGAGTTCTTTTAAGAACTGATTAATCCAATGGTTACACTAGCATTGCCTTTGTACACTTGCGGATTGGAGAACGCCATCAGTCCTCATTAGGACTACTTTAACTAATAATTTAAATTAGTAAGCATTATATTCTATTATAAATGGCTACTGGGATGACTTTCATCATCGTATGAGAATAATTTAGACATGTGTTATTCCAACATATCCATACAGTCTGTTGAGAGAAGGGCTATTAACTAAAATTTCCAAGTTAACAAACTGAAAAGTTGAGTCAAGAAGCGGAATAGGTTTTCAATTTTTGGTATAAAGACTTGGATCACAACGCTGTTCGTGACACTTTCTCAATGATCAACTTAGGTAATTTCCATTTAAGTTGAATATTTTAAGACTCATGCCAGAGATTCATTTTATTCGATATTTCGTAAATGTAATGTTGCTCATATAGATTGAAATCTCAAGAATCTAGTAGGTAATATAAGGTACTAAAACGAAGGAATAATTTGTAATAATTCATTTAGTTGAAAATTGATCAAGTGTTATTTTAGACCTTTGGAACACAATCTCTCAGAAAAACTTAATCTTTTTGTGCAAAAATTTTCACTGTATCCTCTTTTGAGCTGACGCTATCTACTCTATACACTTGCTGCATGACTTCAAGCGGAAAACATTAAGCCGACTCATTCGATCTGCATAATTATTTGCTATGAGAGGGAGCATGTTAGCCCGCATTTCATCGTAATATTTTCAAATTCAGAATTCGAAGTAATATCCCGATATCTATCTCATTTTCTTAACATTCATTCACAGAGAAATAAATTTTGTATGCTATTTTCATATGACTGTCGATAAACGGTAGAAACATATCAGGTACCTGAGTGCAAATTCTGAAAGTTGCAGCCTCAGTTGCTGCCTCTTCAATATAAGAGAAGAAATTTGATTGCTCAACTTATCGAAAAGGATACAGTAACAAAAGGTTTATATACTTTTTGTAGTCTGATCTTTCTGAATCTCATGCGTATTGAAGTTTGAGTGAAGAGCAGGGGAGACAATGCTCTCGAAAACGAAGGCAGCGAGGTCGACTTAACTTCATGTGTGTGGATGAAAAATTAAGATCGGGAAATCGCATGGAGGAAGCTCTGAAGCAGGATAGGTTATACAAGTGATGTCCGTCTTCATCTCTCTAAAATACTACTCGATTCTGCTGGTTGAGTTCCCTTACACCGACCGATGCACCAACACTCACGTATATCATTTGGGGACACTATTTGACAGTGAACGGTAGTGTTCTGACTGAGTTTCTGACTCAAAGAGTTTTCTAGTGTTTCGAATGTAGAATTAACATGATCTGTCGTGTCCGTATCGGAAGTTGGTGAAAGGAATGTAAAATAGTATATGACTCTTTCGGCATGCCTGAATCGTCAGAATTCAGACAGTGATTACAATGTAAGAGAAATCATTAGGATAGCGGAATGCAGACAGCATCCTCTGTTGATCTTGTTCGTCTTGGGAAGGAATTCCTTGGCTTTGTTAGAGTGCGGTAATAAGCAAGAGACAGGACATGAAAATGTTTACTTGTAATGACGCAACGGCAGGATCAAAGATGATTGCCATGCTTTCCGACAATATAAAATTGCAAATATTCAATTTGCTTGATTCATGTTTGTGATCCCTATTAGCACTCGCATATTTACACAGCGTTCTCCAATATACAATAGCAGTAATTTCAATAAGTGCTCACATCAAATAACACTGGATATTCAAATTGTTGTGCAGATTAGCATGTTCATGTGCTTCTCTGGTCCCCTGTGTAATATGTCATTTTGTTTAATGCGACACTGGATTGCGTAAATTCAATCAACTTTGCCGACGAAGGATCATCCTTTGAAATAACATTCTATGAAACATACATTCACTTGTAAAATATATTAGTTGAGACTGTATAGCTATGTAAGTTTGAGTTTGTTTGGAGGAAGGAATCCGTGTAAACGAGGAAAATGAAGAAATTAAGTAGTCTAGAGAAAATGTTTCATCATAGAAGATTACAAAGTGCCAGTTCGCCGAAGCACATGTTTGAAAATTGTTTATAGACTTGGACATTTCCAGCAATAAATTTCTTGGCAGCTATAAGGGCAGCTTCGACCATAGAGACTTATCAGTGTGGCTAGGAAAAATCCATAAAATGCTCATGACATAAAATAAAGAAGTAGATCCATCGAATCGAAAGATCATGGTGACAACTTTCTCAAACAGATCATCTGCCAAATTTTCGTGAAGCATCTTAATCGAATTGTGAAATGCACGCATTGTGTTCGGTAACTACTTGCATTGTCATAAAATTGGCATCTGTGCAAAGCATCATGTAAAAAATCCACTAATGCTATCTTCAAACTGCACCCACAATTTATTTTTCTGCTAATTGTTTTTAAGTTAGCTCTTGCTGTAAAAACTATTCATATTTTCCTTTAATACAAACTTCACGTTGGTGTGTGCTGCTAACTATTATTAATGACAAGTAGTATTGAGAAAAATCTTCAAATTGAAATTCCTAGTTCTCATACTTCAGAACCCCTTGTAATATACTTTTATTCTACGCTCTACGTTTCAAATGCAAAGTTGCTCCAAATAAATTGATCGAAATGAGCGATTTGTAATATCATCAAGATTCGTGAGAGAGGCTGATTGATATTGAAATGAACAAACATATAGAAAATTACTTTCAAAAATTACTGAATGAAAGAATGAGGGACTCACAAATCAATTTTGAAAAATTAGGATAATGAAACTTTCCATCATAGTAACCTATAATACTATTGAGTGAAGGATTATCTTCATTGATCAGAAAAGGTTCTAAGACACATAAATCAAAATTAGTTTTACCTGAGCATTTAAAGCTAAAACATCTGACAAGGTAATGAAACAAATACCAAATAAATCCAATATAACTAAAACAAGCTAGCAGAAAATATCAATGATATATGCTTGTAAATTGTTTGATACAGCAGAATCATTCTTCTACTCGTGCATGTTGCTATGTTTCGTCTGTAGAAAATGTGCCATCGTGCAGCATATCTTTCGCAAATACGAGTACTAATGATCTGGTTACTAATTTTGCAAACAATTCGCAAATAGGATCGCATATTCCACTAAGAATGCTACTGTGAAATTATTATCCGACCTCCTCATTGCCATGGGCAAGGAAAACCTTTCCCTCATAGCAATGGCGGAGCAGTTAATCGACTCCGCTCGATTAATCGTGCGACGGAATCAATCGCGCGATTCTTGGATCATCAGGAATCACGCGATTTTTTTGCGATGTGACTTCTCAATAAAATTTCCTTGATGAGGTAAAAATAATGTTTCTATTCACTTTTTCAACGTTTGAGATAATTGCAATGCGCGGATGCTCGGACATTAGATCATGTATAGACAGAGTTGCCGCATGACGCGATTTTTCAGTCCCATGCAACAGTAAATCCTTATGGGAGTTCTCCCACACCGAAGGAATGAATTAGTTCATACAATAGTATTGAACACGTTCGTATAGGCCATGTAGGTGCACGATTTATGCGACCCATACATGCTGCGGTTCTATAATATTATATCTCCCTAGTGAAATCATATAAAAACATTGATAACAGCATGCATCAATGCCTTATTTGCATTTACTGTGCACACTGTGAACATAGCCAGGTAGCAATTGCTCTCTCATCTGGACAATTCATGTGTATATGCATATAATTTTAGTCGTAATAGACTGCAGTGTCTCATACTCTCAATTGTAATGAGAATCATCACATTTTTTGGAATTAATTGTCTGAAAATTTAAAATTATTCAAGCTAGACAAATCGTGAACTTCAAAAACACTGAATCTAAAAATATTCAGAATCACGCGATTTTCGATTAATCGTGCGCTGAGTGACAGGATTCAGAATCGCGTCCGCCACTGCCTCATAGCCGTGCTGGACTTTTCTTCAGCGTTTGACATTATTGATCATCTCATCCTGACAGTGTCACAGATTCAGTCAAGCCGGCTTAGTCATTGTTTCCTTGGGAGGAGTCGTATTTCGTATGCTATAATGAAATGGCACACACTGTCTACACTGTCTGGGTGGGTGAAATAAATTTCTCACGCCTGACAACTTTTAAGCAAAGAATCTGACGGACAACCATTATCGAGAAAAAATGTGTGCAGTGATCTGAATTCTTCAAATCAAAAGGAATAGCGGCGATTGAAGCATTTTGAAGAAATTTACAGTAATCCGCAAGCGATGAACGACTATTTTCCCTCTTCCAGTAAGACATTAAGAATTTCTTTTTGCCCTCTTGCTAAATTCCTTCGGGTTTCATCGTTCTTAGTCTGCTGTTATAATTCTATCCAACCGCTCCCAGTGCATCTTCCATCGCGAAGAACCATCTCGTTTCAGTTCAGTCACCTCTAGAACACCCCGAAGGTTCCGTTTTTGGTCCCATTTTTTTGACCCGTGCATTATGTTTAAACGACATTCTTTTCTACATGCAACCGAATGTAGTCAGATTTGGATCCTGGCGTTTTACGACTTATAATAATTTGATACAGCATTCCTAAACCTTAACTAGGGACCGCGAATTTACAAAAGTTTACTTGATTTTACATTTGTTTATGTTACCAGGCTATGCGGTAATAAACATTTCCTTCAACTGTTGAACGTTTATTGCATATTGAATAAAGATATCTTCACACAGTTCGTGCATGATCGATGCCTTGGCAGATCGCATTCATAGATATCTGCTACTTACGTAAAAAATATTATTTTTCTGTAAACAATTAATCATTCACATCACATGGATGATGAAACGAAAGACGATGCTCATTGATCTCATTACTGATATATTCGTATAGACGTCAACCAATCATCGCTTCGCAGCTGTAAGTGTTTATGGGAAAGGAAATTATTTCGAGAATTGCCTATCGAACAAGTGGTTGAAGTTTTTGATATTGAAGTTCCTGACTACTCACAACCATGCACACAACCTAAAGGATCTTGAAGGTGGTTTGCCAGAGTTAGGGCCTAATCGATGATTACAATCTTTTTGCGAAAGCAACGTTGATGTGAAAGCTACTCTCTGATGGTCGACATGAGGAAAATTTATCTGCACGAAATATGTAGTTATAGTCAACTGCCCAATTTCCTAAGAGGTTGTCATATAGAACAGCAAATTTAGAGAATCCAATCACCTATTTGTGCTTTACATGCCATTCTGAAAAGTCTCTACTACGCATTGCACGATATTTTCAAACTGCATGCAGAAATAAGATTTTTTGGAAATTCTCTTCCTCGCATAAAACCACTAAGACAGATCTTTTACGATTAATTGATATCATAAAATCAGTAATGATGCATCATGAGACCAAGAAAATTTCAATCAAATGCAGATATATTACATTAAATGGATGTAAGGTAACTGAGTTAGGCTACCCCAAATGTAAACGAAGGTAATTTAATTATGAAATAATCCACGGGTTAATAATGCATGTATCGTATCAATTTGATTTTGAGATCTCCAAGAAACTTGACCCATCCATGCTGATGTGTGCGCATCTTCTCTACCTCATCAGACTGACGGTCTGCGTTTCAGCCGGTTTGACTGACATTGAAATATGGCCTAGCTCGAACAACCTCTGGCTAAACAGGCAGAAATATCATATTAAGTACATGCCGCCTAAATTTTGTTCATGTGAAATAAATAGTAAAATAGATAAATAGATATGGATTTCCAATGCAGCTGAACATTCATAAATTCTGTAGTGAGGAAACTAATTTATTCAGTTGCAATTATACATGAACAATGCATGTGCATATATCATTCCATGAATATTTGAAGAAGAATATTATATTATATATCATGTACATGCATATTAGAAAATGATATATTCATCACTTTGTGGTGGCAGTTAATAAGGAAAGCATGATATTGCAGCTGCTAAATAAGTGAATATGTGAATATTATAAATAATGCAAATTATGATACCTATCACTTTATACGCGATAGCTGAGTTTTAAAATTTAAAAAATCTACTGCTTTGAATCAAGGTAAGGCTTGAATATTTCATAGTCATTATTGATTTTTCATTGAGGGAATTGAAAAATGAATACAAGTCTTTTGGGATACATGCATCTATGCTGTCCTTTATAATCTTTTTAAAAGAGAAAGAAAATGATTAAAGCATATTGTTTTGAGAGCTTTATAGCTTTGTAGGTCTCCTACAGCTACGTAATTGTGAGTTTTGAGCGTTGTGTGAATGATTTTCGAATGAGCAGTGAACCAACGATGGTGCTTCATCACGTCACATTGAGCTAAAATGAAACAGGTCATAACAAATTACTGATCAATTCATTCAGCTTTTCAAGCAGAACACAGACTACTACTACTAAATGGCTCTAGCCACTTAGGGTACCAGCATGCTGTGAAAGATGTATGGAGCACTTCCCGACGAAATTTTCGTCGTCTCAGCTCAAACCAACACACTATCACATCATTAGATTGACATCTCCGTGAAAGAACGACATGATGAAATATCAAGTCGCAATCAATCAGCGATAGTTGCGACAGCAGGAGTTGTTGATTTCATCAATCTTAAAACTGGAATCACAAACCATTAATAGAATGATGTTTGTTTCTCAAACACACAACCAACTAAAAATGTTCATTTACGTTTTTTTGTTAATTAAGTAATTCAAGTTATTAATCTTAGTAGAATACTTCAGTACCTGTGAACGTACATGCAGAAGAATTCAAAACAAGTTCACATGGAGTCATAAACGTTTCTGAATCTATTTTCAAATATTCACTCAAAGTTCAATACAATTATTTCAATATAGACAAACAATCATAGGAAGGATCACAGTACCTAAGTGTAATATGTGATTCCATGCGGGAATGAAAAATACTCAATAATCAATAAATACGTTGTAGGCTATGAATGTTAAAGCTGAGTGCATATACTCCTGGCCAATATTCCGCATCAAGATACCTTATCCCCTTCACTTACCCAAAGTACGCAGCATTAGCAGTGGAGATGAACTACGGGGTAATGAGAGAGAAGTGAAAGCTACTCATTATTCCTCAGCAACTCACTTTTCCATTTTCGTATTGAAATCGGATGGCCACAATGAATATGAAAAGTTTTAATTACACAAAATACGACAAAAATGAAAATATTGCCCTATTTACAACTGTTTTCTATCCCATGCTAAACTACTAATTCCATTTTATCCATTTTTTAAGGTAGGGTATAGAATGCATGTTTTAGATATATGTATTTTAAAAGAAAAACATGACGTTTCTTGTTTTTGTAGTTTCTTTAATTCCAACATTTTAATTGATCAATTTATTAAATGACTTAGAAACCTCAAGCGTTGTATGAATTGGAGCACATGTGATATCAATAATGCAATCCGAAGATTAAATATTTCTTTTGTGTATATACTACATAAATTTGATGATTGCAACTCAATTTCTTGGAAACACTCTAAATTCTCGCATCCGCCTCTCTTGCAAGAAACGTAGTAGGATGATTCTCCTGTCTTTATCTACTCTCACTAAGAATGAAATATCACGCTACCATCAGAAACCTTACCATACTTATCAATTACTGGGATCTCACTTAAGATAAATCAAGATTTAAAAACATCACGTATTTTAAAAGTATGATTGAAAACACAATTTTACAACCATTTTTATAACGCATCATCGAAACTCAATGTAAAGGCATGGGTTTGAACCGTCCTTGAAAAAAGCATGGTTACACAAAACTCGGTTTCAAAACCTGGCTTCAAGAGCAGTTTTATGGATTATTTAAATTATTTTTGTCTTCTTGACAGCAGAAAGCAATTGATATCAAAAACCGCATCATACTTACAAATTTGAAACAGGAGGTCATTGTGTGTATAAAGTAATGACTAGTGTTGTCACTATTTCGTGAATGTTCAATGCGTGACTATCAAGTAGGCTGCCTGCCATCTAGTGATAGTAATAATTCATAATTATATTATAAATGAATATTATGTCACATGTCATCATTTGAAGAAAATCAAAAAACTAAATATCTAAAAAGATGTTTTAAAACAGTATGTTTTAACAAGCAGGCTATGTTTTCGACCCTATTTTTGTATACAGGCACAAAATGTGCATTATTTGCTTTGCGGCTGACCGTGGCCGTCGAGGGGACAAGAGAACACCTTCAAAGTAAACATGATAGTTTTGTGACTCAACTTTGAGAACAATTTATTTCTATCATTTAATATATTCTAGCATGTCAATCATTGACTACCATTTTATTTAGCTCAAAATTTTTTTCTCAGAAGTAAATAGTAATGGGCAAAAGACCGTTCCAGGACACCATAAAATTCAAAAAAATAGTATCTTTAAAAACGACATAAATTCATGAATTTGAACCCTTTTTCAGGTTATTAAGACTTAAATACATGAATTTAGTCCATTCAAAAAGTACCATTTTTTCAAAAAATGACATTTTTAAAAACGACATAAATTCATGAATTTGAACCTTTTTTCAGGTTATGAAGACCTAAATTCATAAATTTGGGCGTTTTTAAAAATACCCAATTTTCAAATTTTTCAAAATCTCAAATTTGTGATTATGATCATTTTCTTGCTCAAATCATGACCGTTCCAGGACACCGAAAAAATCATAAAAGTTAAGAATCTCAAAATTTGAGAATTACAATTTTCATTGCTTAAATCATGACCGTTCCAGGACACCGAAAATCATAAAAGTTGAGAATTTCAAATTCATGAATTTTATCCATCTTTCAGGTTTTTAAAATATATCATGTGACTAATAATATTTCTTTAAAAGTGGAAGAAACAAAAGTGGAAGAAGCCGCAAGAATATATCCTTCAATATCATATGAACGTAGTTCTACTACCCCCTCCCTTCTAACTTCTAGGGGTCCCTTCTGACTTCCAGGGGTCCCTTAAGAAATTTTTTTATTATAAAATGAGCAACATAAATGAGTTTTTGAAATTATATGGAACACAAACGACAACGAATTTCGACCTAAAGAAAATCGCTAATCGATTAGGAATAAAGAATTTTCATGTTCTAATGAGAGAAGAATTACAATTCCTAAAAAATAAGCCAACAGGAACCTTCAGTTCCCGGAACAAAGTTCCATCAATAACTGTAAATTTCGTAACCAATCTTCACACTTCAGACCAAAAAGGCGTACATTGGTCAGCAGGCGTTAAAAATCATCAGCAGAACTATTATTTTGATCGCCCGGAGGCTGAGAACTATTGGTTCGATTCATACGGTTTGCCCCCTACAAATGAAGTAACAGAATTACTTGGAACGGGAACATACAATACGTTTCAAATTCAAACACCAGGCACTACCTATTGTGGACAATTATGTTTATACGTTTTGTACAAATTACAAAAAGGAGTACCATTTCTAGATATAATGTTAGAATTGAACAAACCGTAGGTTCTATGGCTACGCCTAACAAGGGAATTTCATTCCCGAAACGTTAGTTCCAATAATAATAATAATGATAATTAAAAATCACTTCGTTGTAATTCATTTTGATAAAATCGACCTCTGATATCTTCATCATCTAAATCTTTGATTTCGTAAGTAATCGGATAACTTTGATTTATTTTAGAAATTCCAAATATCTCTTTCGTCCAGTATCCGACGAAGCCTTTTTCAAATTTATTCTTATATTTAAATATTCTAACTCTATCTCCAATTTTAAATTTCGGCTTAAGTTTCTGCAAATTCGGATTACTCTCATTCAAATTATTATTCTCGAATATTTTTTTTCTTATCAAATCAGGGTCGACAGAAGCATTCTTTGGAGTTTCTTCAATACCAGAATGAACTTTATTATTGTACTCTTCTACAACTCCTGGTAATATCTTCAACCATTTCTGATTTCCTTGCTGAGTAAATTTTTTGAAAATTTTATTTTTTAACGTCCGATTGAATCTTTCTATCACTACAGCTTTTCCTGCGTTTTCAGTTGAATAAACAGTTTCAAATAGTGGCTGAACGTTTCTGTTATAAAATTCCGACCCTTTATCAACAAACAATTTCCTTGGCTTTCTATTACTTTCTTTAAAGATTTCTTCAAACGCATATTTAACTGATAGACCACTTTTATTTTTTAAAGGTTTTACCCAAGCGTATCGTGTATATAAATCTATAACGGTCAATGCGTATTTGTAGTCCCTTTCATTCGGCATATGAATAAGATCAGCACTCCAAATATCATCTTTATTAAATACTTTTACTTTCAATAAATATTTAGGCCTTCTGTATTCTTTATGAATTTCAGACGCGTAGGTTCGAGCGTTGCTCTCAGAGTTATTAGTTCGAGCGTTGCTCTCAGACAGCTTTGCTGTCGTTTCATTTAAACCCTGACCGAATAATATTTTAGCTTGTAAAGCTTTCTTAACAAACATTCTTTCAATTTTTTCTCTAAATGTAGGATTTTGAATACTATCTAATTCTTGAATCATCTTCTTATCAGCTGCATGTCGAGAACTTAGATCATGATTTCGATAAGCTAAATCATGCCTGTAAGCTGCGGCATCTACTCTATTTATTGGTTCTTCACCTGGTTTCGGATTATTATTCTCATCTAGTCTTATATCTAATCGAGTTCCTGGACCAGTATATGAATGACCAGGAAGATGTTTTTCTTTCGAATATTTACTCCAAATAAATCCAGGAAAGTTTTCTAATGTTTTTTGTATATCACCACCGAAGTGGTATGGAACTTTGTTCTTGTCACCTCCAATATGCTGACAATGTGAGTTTTTATTTTTGTTTAATAGATAATTCAATAAATCTAAATTAGAAATTTTTAATTTAATTAAATTTTCGGAATTTGTGGAATTCATTTTAAAAGATAAAATAAATGATTTACCTTATGAACCAAAGGTCCTGAGGTTATTACCGAATCATACTAGGACTTAGATATATTCCAGAACCATCTTTAGTTTCTTTAATTTCAATTAAATCATCAACATTGTGGAGAATATTTTTAAGAACTCGTTTTCCTTCATCAACTAATTTTAATTTACTAATAAAATTATCTACTACTCCTTCACCCCTAGCAACTTTCTCTAACTCTCTGTTATGGCGTTTTTGTTCTTCTAATGCTGCCTTCTCTGATTTATTTTTATTTACTGCTTGGACAATACCAGCTGTCCCACCTGCAACACTTCCTGCTGCTGCTATGCCACCTATTATTAGGGGAATTAATGGGAGAATCCCGCCATTCTTTTCTTCTTGTAATTGAATATTCTCTATCATTGGTTTACTTATGTAATACTTTTTTTTATTAATAGTAATAGTTTTAGGGGTATTTTTGTCAACAATATTACGTAATTTTAATTCAACAGTTTTATTATTAATATTACTTTTCGCTTGCGACATTTTTAATAAAAAAATTTTAAGTTATCAAAAATTTAAATCTATTCTAGTTATGAAAAATTTTAATCTATTCTAGTTATTAAAAAATTTCAAGTTACTAAAAAATTTTAAGTTACCAAAAAATTTTAATCTATTCTAGTTATGAAAAATTTTAAGTTAAGAATTTTTAATCTATTCTAGTTATGAAAAAATTTTAATTAACTTATCCTTACCATCTTTCCATTAAGAATTTCAATAGAATATTTTACATCTTCTAGCAATAAACCATAAGCCATCAATGAAGTTGTGGAATCTTTCTTTTCAATATTAATTGTTACATCACAACCATTTTTAATAATATCTTCAGATTGTGCACTTAAATCGAAACAGAAAATTGGATATAAATGTCTCCAATCTCCAGGAGTTAATTGTGGTTCAACTCCAAATTCTGTACAAAGATTTCGATAACAATCATATCCTTCCATAAATTGATTATTGGTATCATCGAATCTTAATGGATCAATTGGATAACGGGTTTGATTTAATGAAACTTGTAAACTTCGAATTGTATTAATATGAAAAATATTGTTGTTCTTATCAAAACTTGGAGAATTATTTCTTTGAAATGTTAGTAATAAATATCTTGGAGTATTCGCAGTTCTAGTAAAATGCCAGTTAAATCTTTGTTCGGAAAAAGTTACTGAACTAGCAGTACGCTTTAGAAAATTTACTGGAATTGGTTTGTTAGTATTTAATCTTTTTGCAATAGCTGTTTCAACCTCTAAACTAGGAGTAATATGCTTAATCCACCATTCAAGTCTATCAATTTTTAAATATGCTTTTTTCCCAGTCTTACCAAAAAAGATTAATTCATTATTTGCTGTACGATGAATTATTAATTTAAATTTTAATTGATATGATATTTTATCATAATCTAAATATCCGAATAATGGAGACAATGACCAATTAACTGTCTATTTACTTTTCTTGTTAAATTCACGTCTTTCTTTATATGCTTCATTATTTGTTTTATTTAAATGTTTTGCAATATTTTCTACATCTTTCGCAATTCCTGCTGCATCTGTTCCAGCGTGAGTTAAATCATCAACAATTATACCATCATTAGTATCAGGAAACCAACCTTCGATTTCATACTTTTTATTATTTTCACCAATTGTTATAAATCTAAGCATTGTATCAATTACACCTGGAGAATCACTTATTGTTTCTATATTTTGAGTTGCAACATCTAAACGCATTTGTGTAAATAATCTTGGAAAAAAATTATTCTCTAATGCAATATTATCGGTTTCTGGTAATGGTGTTGTAAAATTAGCATCACTATATAAAGAATATTCACAATGTAAAAACGAATCAGGTAAATATATATAACTCTGCTGATTATCAACTTCAAAAATTAAACCACCTCCAGTATTTACTCTACTGGAAGATCCGGGATTCATAGCAATTCTTATATAGTCATTCTTTTTTTGATTATTACTGACGAACGGAGGATCGTCTAATCTAAATTTATTTTCGATAAGCGAAGACATTTTTATAAAAAATAATTTGACTTTTTGTTTTTCTCACAGACAGAAAAAAATTTTACTAAAAAAATTACTAAAAAATTTTACTAAAATATAATTTTAGAATTTTGCTAGACCAGCTCCGCTACAGCTTTGCTGGTTAGACCGAAGGTTGCTGCTCACGCCATTACCTCTTATTTCTTCAATTGTTTTTTCATTATGTTTACTATCAGACGGAGCTCCGCTCCTCAAGGTTTCACCCCCCACAGCTATGTTAGCAATTTTATTTTTTGTTTCCTCTGAAAGTTTTTTTAAATTTTTTAGTTCTTCGGAATCATTCCTAAGTTTACGAATAGCTTCTAGTTGTTTTAATTCGTTTTGTGATTTAACAGCATTTGATATTGCACTAGCTGTACTACCTATAGCAGCTGCTCCTTTTGCAGCAGATGTAATAAAATCTTTATTATTTTTAATTAAGTTAACGATACTACCAATACCAGAAAAGATGCCATCTCCTTCTTTTTGAACGGTTTCTCTATTATCATAATGGTAAACAGGATTCATACGTGGTTCATGAGCAATTTTTTGATTTGAAGCAAAATGTTTAAGATTGTGTTTATAAATTATAGGCATTTTTTAGTAATAAATTTGACTTTTGAGAAAAAATATTTACGTTAATATTTACGCTAAGATTTACGTTTGTGAATGGACAACAACTTCGAGATAACTTTATTAATTGACTGTTGCACTTTATCTATTGCGTCAAGTAGCGTGTGATGTACTTTAATTTCTTTTCTATTAACTTGCATTTTCTGCTGATTAATCTTCAATGCCGTTTTAAGTGCATTTAACTTAATTTTAAAAACATCTAATTGTCTTTTAACAGAATCTAACTGTTCTTTATTTTCTTTAGAGTTTTCTTGTAAATTTTTCTTTAATTCATTTTCTAAATTGATTTTAAGAGTTTTCATTGTATCAACTTTTTGATTAAGTGAGTTTACTTCATTTATTATTCTATTCATCTTTTTCATTTGTTGAGTAATTTTAGAACTTAATTCATCAACACTTTTTTGGAATGTAGTTTGTAACTGCTTTAAATTTTTTTTAATTCTTTCAGGAAGTTTTTCTATTTCATCTTCTAATTGTTCTTCTAACATTTTGATCTGATGTTTATTTTTAATGACTGCAGATTTTAAATTTAAAGAAAGTAATATTAAAATTTTTGATTGTTCAGAAATCTTTTTAAAAAGTTTTGCTATATCTGCTTCTAGCTCTCTATCCATTTTATCAAGTTTTAATAATTTTTCGTTTAATGATTTGTCATTAAGTTTTAGCAACTTTAATTCATTCATCAGTGGAACCAAAACATCGTTTATATATTTTTCCTTTAAATCATTGATTTGTGTATCAACATATTATTTATTTGTTAACTCTGTATTTTGTTGCGGAAGAATAGAAAGATGCAATGGACCAGATAAAACGTCTCCAGTTTTCATGATATAATTTTCTATCTCTATTTCTAATTCACGATTATTCGGGATATATGCACCTCCACCAACATTTGGTAACATCATTTTTAAAACAATAAAAAAGTAAAATTTTTTCTAATAAAAATAAAAAAATAAAATTTTTTCTAATAAAAATAAAAAAATAAAATTTTTTCTAATAAAAATAAAAAAATGGAAAATCCAAATTTAAAAAAATTATATTCGCCCGCATCATCCTGTTCTTCTTATTCGACGAGATCAACGGGATTTGAAAATAAATGTTTTGATAATAATAATAATAATAATAATCCATGTATAGATGTTAATATTTTATTTCTATTACAAGCCGAAATATTTAGAGAACAAACAAAAGGTTTACCTTCTATAGAAACTAATTATTGTTTATTTCCAGGTGAACCATTTATTAAATTTATGGAGATTGTAAGTAAATATAATGATGTAGCTTATGTTGAATTAAATAAAGAAAATATGGTTATAATAGGTCATAATAATGTTTATGGATTTATTAGAGCAGTGTTACCAATTAGTAATACTGATTGGATAGAAACTAAAATTATCAATTATATCAATATTAAAGAATTAGTTAAAAAATTAAAATCTTTTTCCAAAGAAAAAATAAGATTATTTGTTGATGAACAAAATCAATATAACATTCACATAGAGAGTAAAAAACATAATGAAGAATTATTATGTCAAGTTTATTATAGAGACACAATTTATAAACAAGAAACATTAGAAATGCCGCAAAGATATGATGATGATACGTACATAGGATTATATTCCAACTTAAATATTAATTTATTAAAATCTTATATAAATGGTTTAGCTCAACAAGAGAAAATTTATATGTGGACTACACCTTATACTATTAACAATGACCATAATCATAATAAACGAACCGAAGGTTCTAGGGCTTTGCCCGATCTTAAAGAATCTTATGATAATAATGATGATTCTGTAACATCTGAAAAAGGTGTAAATGGTAAAAAAGATTATAAAAATATTAGTAATTATAAAAATTTATCTAAATTTCATTTTCTTACAATTGAAAATAATAATGATGGTATAGTTGAAGATACTGTTAGACAACTATGTGTCGGGTCTACAAAATTTAAATTAGGATTTACATCTAATGAATTTAAAATTTTATCATCTTTAATAAAAACTAAAAGTGATTCAGATTATAGTGGTGTTATTAAATTTTCCAAAAGAGATCAAAGACCAATATTTTTCTCTATTATATTATTATCAGATAAGAAATGTAATTTAGAATTAGATATTCCAATAAGAGAATGGTATCCTATCATGGAAGGGCATCCTATACCAAAAAGTGTAATTTATGATGATGAAGAAACAATTTATGATGATGATGAAGAATCAATTTATGATGATGAAGAATCAATAGTTAGTGAAAATAAATTTAAATTATCTTTTGATAAAACATTATATGATGAAACTTAATATGAGAAAACTTAATATGATAAAACTTAATGTGATAAAGAAAAAAAAATAACTAAAGAACGTGAAATATATAATAATATAAAATAAAACTCAAGTCCTAGATATTAGAATGTTTATATCTAAAATTAAAACACAATTTTTTTCTTAAATTTTCTCTAAAAAAATTTAAAAAAATGGAAAATACCAAGTTTTATTGTGTCTTATGTAAAAAAAAGTTGCAAACAAAAAGAAGTTATCAATCTCATTTAAATAGTAAATTGCATTTACAAAATGTAGAACGAGTTGATGAAGGAAATATATTAAAATTAAATAGTTATAAAAACTATCTAGAAACATTGCCTACTGATATAAAAGTTAAAAAAATGTTTGATGATTATTCACATTCGGAATATAAAAAAGTTTTTAATAGTGAAGATGAGACCATACAAACCGAAGGTTCTAGGGCTTCGCCCGTAACAGATGGAAGATATTTATTTAGCGATACTGATGAATTTGATGAAGCTGAACGTAACGATGAAGCCTTAGCAAATATAAAATATTTATTTAATCAGTCTTTTGAATATAATGAAACCGATAAAACTTTTTCTGATATTCTAACCAACTTTTCTAATATATTTAAGAAATCTTTCAAATGTTATATGAATGTAGAAGTACTTTATACAAAAAATGGATCTGATGGAATTCCTAAAGAAATAATACAAGGACATTTTACAAAGTCACAAGAAATTCATAATGTAAATAATATACAACCCATATTTCAATCGATGATACTTAAATTAGAAAATTGTATAATTGAAGCCCAGTTAAGTGAATCTGGTTGGAGATTTGTTAAAATACTATCTAAGAAAATAGTAATTGATAAATATAAAAATAATACTGGTGGTAGTTATGTTCCTTTACCTTTCAGTTCACCTCAATTAATCAACATAAAAAATGAAGATGATTATTGTTTTCTGTGGAGTATTATAGCACATTTACATCCTGCAGAATATCATAAAGAAAGACTAAGTCATTATAATAAAGAAGAATACATAAATGAATTTGATCTTTCGGATGGTTTACATGAATTTCCATATGATTATAATAGGTTAATAAAGTTTCATAAAAAGAATAAAAATTTAATTGAAGTAAATGTTTTTGAATTAAATGTGAATTATGTTTCTATTGGTAAAATTACTCCACTTTACTCAGATTCAAAAAAATTTTATTTGAATAATAAAAATTTATGCCAATCAGAAATAGTATATAATGATAGAGGAAATTACATGCATCATAATATTTTTACCAAGGAAATATAATATGTACTGAAAAATTTGAACTTGTTAAAACACTATCACCAATAATGATTAATCATAATAATTATAAAGGACGTACTGATGATTATAATTACAAATATTCATCTTTATCTTCAGAATATCAACAAAAATTAGAAAATTTAAATAAAAGTTTACAAAAATGTAAAATAGATTATCAACAACAAACAAAAATGTTACTACAAGAATATCACCATAAATATCAAAATAAGATAGAAACAATTCAAAAATTAAATGAAGAAAATAATAAAAAATTAAATAATAAAGAATTAAATAATGAAGAAAATAAAGAATCGGCTAAAGCCAGAGGAGCTTCGCTCCGATTAAATGAATGTTTAAAAAAATGTCAACAGCAATATAAAGAACAATATGATAAAGAATATATTTATCAGCTACAAATATTAAATCAAAATTATTATCAAAATACATTTAATATTACAAAAGAAATTAATGAAACACATGAAATATATAAAGATGAATTTGAAAAACTAGAACAGTCAAAACAACCAGCACAAGCGAATATATTATATTATCAGGGTCATTTTATATTGTGTAAAGATGTTTCTATATTTACAAAAACTTCAGATAATAAAAATTTTCCTTGTCTTCAATGTATGACAAGTTTTAGAACTTTAGAAGAAATGAATAGACATTTGGAGAATTGTCAACAAAACGAAGCAGTTCAAAATACTTTTCCTAAAGATGATTATTTAGAATATAATAAATGGTATTTTAAAAATAAAGTACCCTTTACTATTTATTGTGATTTCGAAGCATATAATGTTAATATGACACAAAATCGAACGGAAAGTTCCAGGGCTTCACCCGATTCTGAAAATTATAATTCTGAAAATTATAGTTCTGAAAAAAGTGCGCCTGAAAAAAGTGCACCTGGAAAAAGTTCAGCTGAACAAAGTAAAGAAAAATATTTATTTGAACAAAAACCATTATGTTGGGGAATGTACATTCACTCAAATTATCCTAATTTATTTAAATCAGAATATTTTCAATACTATGGTGAAGATAGTTCAGAAATGTTTACAAAGAAAGTAGAAGAATTACAAAATTATTTTTCACAATTGCTTGAAACAAATATACTAATGCTTCCATTAACGGATGAAAAAAGAAAAGAATTTGATGATGAAATAAATTGTTATTACTGTGGAAAAGGTTTTACAAATAAATATAAAACTGGCAAAGGTAGATATCTTGATAAGGTAAAAGATCATGATCATCTAAATGGATTATATAGAGGTGCAGCACATAATTCTTGTAATCTTAATGCTAATAAATTTAAATATAACTTTGTTCCTTTATATTTCTACAATGGTTCTAAATATGATTTCCATCTAGTAATGAAAAATTTATTTTCATCCGAAAAATTACAACAACAAAAAATAAATGTACTATGTAAAACAGAAGAAGAATATTTTTCAATGCAATTAGGTTGTGTTAGAATTTTAGATGCATTTAGATTTTTTACTCCTTATTGATTAGATGTTATGGGAAAAACTTTGAAATCTGAACAATGTAAAATATTAAATAAATATAATTTAAAACCTTTAAAAGGAATATTTCCGTATGAGTACATAACTGGAGATTTTAATTCTGTGAATAAAATTATGGAAGAAGAACAACTTCCTCCAATAAATAAATTTAAATCAACATTAAAACAATCAAAATTATCTGACGAAGACTATGCAGAAGCTGAAAAGAATTGGAGAGAGTTAAATTGTAAAACAATGTATGATTATACAATGAAATATCTTCAGATAGATGTATTAATACTAGCTGATCTTTTTGAAAACTTTCGTGATATGTGTTTAGAATATTACGGAATAGATCCATGTTATTGTTATTCTACACCAGGTTTAACATGGTTAGCAGGATTAAAACATACTGGTGTTCAAGCCGATGGCTCTAGGACAAAGTCCGTTAAACTTAAACATTATAAAGAAAATACATATGATAAATTATTATTTTTTGAATCTGGAATTAGAGGTGGAGTTTCATCAGTTTTAGGTAATCGTTATATACAGTGTTACAATAAAAAAGTAAATCCTGATGATTATGGAATAATGAAACCTTTATCTCCAGAAGAAAGCGATCAGTTTATAAAATTGTTTAATCAAAATATAGAAGGACTTATATCAAATGAAGATAGTCAAGCAGCAGTTGATGAAATCATGAGAGAAAACTATTTATTATATTATGATTTTAATAGCTTATATTCTTCTTGCATGATACAAGAATTACCAACAGGTGAAATGACATGGTGTAATAATCTAGATTATCAAAGAACATATGATGGTGAAAATAATTTTGGTTATGTATATGAAGTTGATTTAGTATACCCTGATTATATAAAAGAAGCAACAAAATATTATCCTTTCTGTCCAGAAAACAAAATTCCCAATATAGAAGATTTTTCAGATTATCAAAAATCTATAATTCCGAAAAAATACAGACCAACAAAAAATCTTATGTTAACACAAAGCAATAAAGGAAAGTATGTTGTTGAAGGAAGAATGCTAGATTGGTATTTAGATCATGGTATGATTCTCACCAAAATACATCGAAAACTAGAGTATAGAAAATCTAGGTGGTTAAAAAATTATATAGAGTTCAATATTGAAAAACGTAAAATAGCTAAAAGAAATAAAGATGATTTTGGAAACGTTTTCTTCAAATTAATGAATAATGCATTTTATGGTAAGACTTTAGAAAATGTGCGTAATAGACAAAATATTGAAATAGTTTATGACAGAGATAGATTTCAAAATTTAACAAGGAAACCTACATATAAAAGAACTACTAGATTCAGTGATGAACTTTGTGCTGTTCATCTAAGAAGAAGCATTGTAAAACATGATAAGTTTAATTTCATTGGTTTCACTATATTAGAATTAGCTAAACTATTTATGTATAGTTTTATATATGATTATTTAGCACCTGCTTATGGCAAAAACTATAAATTACACTTTACAGATACCGATTCTATTTTCTTAGAATTAACAGTACCATATGGTTCTTCACTTGATAAAGAAATTAATAAAATAAAAGATATTATTCATCCTTCTGATTTATGTAAAGTAAAAGATGAATTAGAAGGAAATGAAGATTTCATAACAGAAGCTATATTTTTAAAATCTAAATGTTACTGTTATGATACAACTAATAATATTAAAACACATAAAACATTGAAAGGAATTTCAAAGGCATCAGTAGCTAATCAAATAACATTTCAAAATTATAAAAATGCATTATTTAATAATGAAATAAAAACAGCATATAATTATAGACTTAATTCAAAGAAACATAAAATGTATTTAAAAGAAGAACATAAATTAGCATTAGATCCATTTGATGATAAAAGAAAAATTTTACCTGATGGAATAACTACTTTACCTTTTTAATTTTCTAATTTCTATTTTCCAAATATAACAATATAACAATATAAAATATTATAAAATAATATAACATAAAATAATATAACATAAAATAATAATATAAAATAATAATATAAAATTAACATATAAAAATGGATAAAGTTAGAGCTGATAATTTTAAAAGAATAAAACAATTAGACGAATTAATAAAACAAAGAAATATTATGAAAGAAAATCATCTTCAACATAGAATGACAAAAGCTGGTATTCAATCTGATATGTTTGAACAATTAAAATTAACTGAAGAAGTAAAAACTGATTATGAAAAAACTGTCGAACCATTTAAAACTCTTGAAAAAGAACTTAATGAAAAACGTGTTGATATAGCGGATCCTATACTTAAAACACTATTAGATGACTATGGTTTGTTAGAGGCAAACATAGATAAAAAATTACCAAAATCTATGTTATTCGAACATTCTACTTTCTTTTTAGATAAAAAATTATTTGCAAGATTTTATCTTGGTGGTAAAGAAATATTTCCACAACCTTTACGGGGATTAATTTTTACTCCAGATAAAAAACCTATTAGTTTAGATAGAAATTTTGTTGATCTTTTAAGAGGAGCAGATTTAAAAAATTATGCTGTAGAAGATCTAATAAAATATAAAACTATATTAGATAGAGTAGGTGTAGTAAAAACTCTTAAACGTTATAAACAATTAGAAAATTTATTATCAACGGGAGTTAAAGTAGGAAAAGGTTTATCTGAAAAACAGAAAACAGAAAAACAGAAAACAGAAACAACTGTATTCTTACCAGATGATCCACAAGAATTACTAAATAGATTAAATATTTTAATATCTGCAATAAAAGAAGGACATAATTCTAGTTTCAATGAAATTCATGCTATATTGAAAAGACTGTTAGAAAAGAAGATTCTAAATGAAGAAGATTATAAAAGTGTAGCTGAAATATGTTGTTTCTAATTTTTATCTATGATTTTTATCTATGATTTTTATTTATGATTTTTATCTACGATTTTTATCTATAATATTTATTTAATTTTTTAGTTTAAAAATGTGTTCAGCAGATTTAGACAAAATTAATAATCAGTTAGAAAATCTAACAGAGATTTTGGGTTCATCAAAATTTAGTACGACGTTAAAAATTATAACAACTACTTCATCACACACTTGTAATTTAGAACCTATTCTACATTTGGAACAAAATAAAAATTATCAAATTGCATTGACTAGTTTCTCTACATTTAACACTATTCAAAACGTTATCAAAGATGTGAATGATCAATTTAGATATTCTACTGATAAAGGTAAAACATGGAAAATACTAACTTTTCTTCCTGGTTCTTACGAAGTTGAATCAATATCAAATGAAATTAAGAGACATTTAGGGATACCATTTAAAGATAAGAAACAATTACATTTTGCAGTTGAACCGGCAGTTAATAAATTTTCTCTTACTTTAGATGAAAATCATCAAGTTGATTTTAATCATGATAGATCATTGTCAAAGCTATTAGGATTTAATAAACAAACTTATAGTCAAGGTTATCATTTAAGTGAGAAGATTCCAAAAATAACTGAAATAAATTCAATTGTTGTACATTGTGACATTATTGAAGGAGGTTATATAAATGGTAAATTATCAAATTTAATATTCAGTTTTCCAGCTTTTACTGTGCCCATTGGTTATAGATTAAATGTAATTCCACAAACATTAATATATTTTCCTATTACAAGAAAAACTA
Source organism: Prostheceraeus crozeri (assembly GCA_907163375.1). NCBI lineage: Eukaryota > Metazoa > Platyhelminthes > Polycladida > Euryleptidae > Prostheceraeus > Prostheceraeus crozeri. Next base: position 565,460 of record CAJQUW010014359.1, read on the forward strand.
TTAACAACATTGGCATTAGAATCACTGATGAAAAAGGACAAGAAATAAATTTTGGAGGTGAAGAGATTATGATAGATCTTTTGGTTCGGGAGGTATAAACTCCCACGCGAAGCTAGAAAAGTTTAATTTTCTTCTTCTTCTTTAAAAATAAAAATAAAATAAATATAAATTTTTTTATTAAAAAATGAGTGTAATGTCTTTAAATAAAAAAAAACTTAAATTTAATCATCATTCAAATTTATCTAATAAAGTTTTGTCAGTTATTTGTGGAAGATCGGGTTGTGGAAAAACATATCTATTATTTAAAATTTTAACAACTCCAAATTTTTTGGATTAGAACAATCTTATAATTTATACAACAACAGCAGAACAACCTGTCTATCAATTTTTAAAATATGGATTTGAAAATAATCTTAAAAAAACAGCAATTGCTTCCCTATTCGAAGAATACGAAAAATCTGAATATGAAGAAGAAATAAGTTCATGGTGTGAGGAAGCAGTAGAAAATAGTCAGTTAGTAGAATCTAATAAAAATAACCATGTAAAGATACAATTAATAGATGATAGTGGTAATATGCAAGATCCTAGTAAACTAGATAAAACAATGAAACATTGTGTAATTTTTGATGATTGTGTTAATGATAGAAATCAGTCAGTTCAGAGAAATTATTTTACAAGAGGTAGACATAATAACTGTAGTGTTTTTTATTTAACACAAAGTATGTATTCATTAGACGGAAGTGTTATTAGAAAGAATGCAAATATATTTATACTATTTGAAATAAATGCAAGAAACTTAAGTGATTTGCTAAGAGATTTATGTATAAGAGATAAAGATGAATTTAAACAATCGTGTAATAATGCTTGGGCAAAAGATTATGGATTCATTACAATTAATATTGATAAAAAAATTCATGATAGAGTTATCGAACAATTGTTCTCTGACTAGGCTTTGCCTCGAGGGGCTTCGCCCCGACTGAAAGTCGATCGAAGATTTGTTTACCGAGTGATAAAAAATATACAACATAGGGGTATAATATTTTTTTTAAAATATAATATTTGAATTTTGCGGTAACATTGGAATACAGCAAAAACATTTTACTGAACAAATTATTTTTTTATTGCTTTGTTGTTTGACATCTTTTCGTTTAAAGATTTCTCGTTTAAAGTTTTCCTGTTTTAAGTTTTGTTTAATAAAGTTTTGTTTAATAAAGTTTTACTTAAATTTTCGCTTAAAGTTTTTAGCTCTTCTAAAAAAATTTTGTCATTTTCTTCATTAGAAATTTTACCATCACTAGAAATTTTGCCATCCTGTCTATTCTTATCATCAACTTTTTCGGACTGTAATTGAAAGGTTTGATTTACTTCATTAGCTATTAGATCAAATTTTTCAATCTCATCTAACGTAATAACATTATCATCACATACTCTTTGAAAGTAGTAATGTAGTTTATCATAGACTTCTTTAATATGTAAATGCTTAGTTTTTAATGATTTTCGTTTCTTAGTTATTAAAGATTTATCTAACATTGTAACAAGTGAAGTTGTAAAAACACCCGTACCTGTTAAAGCTGTAGCAACTACTGGAATTACTAAAACACCAGAAGATATAACAATAGTGAGAGCGCCTAAACTTATTGTTAAGAATATGCCAATTCCTTGTGTTACATTCTTAACTTTAGTCCATCTCTTTCTTAATTTTTTACAATGCTCTAATCTTAATAATAATTGAGATTCCTTATCTTTCATATAACGTACTCTATCTTTGTGTTTTTCTTTATTCATTTTTTCAATGTCCATTAAAGTAGAACTACGTTCATATGATAACGAAGGATATATTCTTGCGGTTTCTTCTGCTGTTGTCTCATCCACTTTTGTTTCTTCCATTTTTAAAGAAATATTTTTAGTCACATGATATATTTTAAAAACCTGAAAGATGGATAAAATTCATGAATTTGAAATTCCTAACTTTTATGATTTTCGGTGTCCTGGAACGGTCATGATTTTCAAGGTAAAAATTGTAATTCACAAATTTGAGATTCTTAACTTTTCTGATTTTTTCGGTGTCCTCTAACGGTCATGATTTTAAGGGTGAAATGTCATAATCACAAATTTGAGATTTTGAAAAATTTGAAAAATTGGGTTTTTAAAAACGCCCAAATTTATGAATTTAGGTCTTCATAACCTGAAAAAATGACCAAAATTCATGAATTTAGTCGTTTTTAAAAATTCTATTTTTTGAAAAATCGGTATCTTTAAAAACGACTAAATTCATGAATTTAGGTCTTAAAAACCTGAAAAAGGGACAAAATTCATGAATTTATGTCGTTTTTAAAAATACTATTTTTTGAATTTTATGGTGTCCTGGAACGGTCTTTTGCCCATTACTGTAAATAATTGGTTCAGGGCATCTAGGGAATAGTGGAAATTTAAATTCTTAACTAATTAGAATTTTTGCACATGCATGTGCAAGCTACAACTATTGAATGCACATTATGTATTCCCATTCATCCCACAATTATAGGCTTGCTTGTATTTACATGCAGATGTACGCGATAGTGATTTTACTATCAAGATTTCAGTTCCTATTTATTTTCATGTTGAGGCAAGCTCGGTACCTGACGATTTACAGCTTATGGATTTACATTTTTTTAATCGATGCTCAATTTTTTCAGTTTTCAGACAGAGAAGAGACAGACGTAGCTTTTACAATGAAAAAATATGAACTTAAGTTCTAAAGTCGTCTAAAAATTGTGCAATGAACCTAATTGGCCCAAATTGTGCAATAAGGCAGAGAGTTCGAGATACGAAGATAAGTTAGCAAATAAAAAAGAGAATTTTATCTAAAAAAAGTAGTTATGCATAAATGCAGCTGCAATGAAATACAATGCCCTTCACTATTGTTTGAAGGCTAGTTTCGATATTTTAAAATATAAAAACATTGGAACTTATTTTACCTTGAAATAATAAAATTGATGCTGACTTGCCAATTATTGCACGGGTATTTAAGAAAAGCTTTTTGATTGACATCCACAATGCGAAAATGTGAACAGACTAACAAATAGATATGTCCTTAACAGGAAATTATGGGTTTCTATCAGCCTAAGAGAAATTTTCCGATCGTATTCATACTTGCACATGCCCAATGTTGCATTTTACAAATCAGTACAATGTATCTGATGATTCAGACGCAATTTAACCGTTGCTTTTGTTGGCACGCAGCGAAACAGCTGCATGTTGCCAAATTGATGGATTATCATGCCTTTTGACGACTGTTTCTTATTTCTACACATCAAGGGTCTCAAAGGAAACTGCATATTTAACATGGGCTGCTTCACTTACCTTTTTCAAGTTAAATGTCCACTCTATCCAGCCTCGATGTCAAGCATATAAATGGCGATGACGTTTTTATCTTTCTGTCATTGATGTACACCCGAGTGTCCCGCAGGTCTAAATTACTTCAAAGGGCACTCGACGGGACGTCTTGTAAGATGATTTTGTTAAAAGAATGCATTTTCCCCAAAGTAATTAGTGAATGAATGGTCGAAATGTACTGAATTCCACTGAAAAGTCATTGACGATGTATTTTATATAACATGATGAAATAAGTTACAATTATTGATGGATTTCGATACATACTTCATCAGTTATAATTGAATTCTTCTTTTTAAATTTCATTTCGCTTAACCGACTGAATTATTGAAGTTTTCGGATAAAATGAGTTCACATGGAAAAGTGCATAGAAACTTTATGTCAAACGTTTATTTCATGATTCTAAGATTGTTTATCTTTCTGCGGAAGAAATAACTAAACATTCGCGGTTTCTGGTACATTGAAAAAGCGTGTTTTTTGTAAATGTATCTCATTGTTAATCTTACTCAGCTCCTTGAACTTTCAACAATTTTCATCATTGTCTCAAGTATGCAGACGAGCACTGCATACGAGGATAGCAAAACTGCCAACTTGTTGAATTACTAGATGTCATCAAGTCCTGCGGACGAGCTAGTTCGCACCGTCTACGAATTATGCACCGTCAGTTTCTTTGCACCATACACACTACAATTTTACTATGTCTAGTTCACGGAGATAAATTGCTTTGTCTGCGTTGTTTGGTCCCGCAGCAGTAACCGCAACCGATGAATCCATCTCCGTGGTCTAGTTTGTTTGTAACGATGTGTGCTATAATCGCATATGTGCTCCTTGCGTCTTGTTACTAAATACGCTCATGGCATTGTTTGCGGCATATTCTAGAACTCAGAATAGATTAACTGACAAACTTAGTAAATTTTCTATGAATGGTGTGAATCATAGAGTAAGTGTATTAGGTAGAGTGGTAACTCCGCATTTATTAAATCCCCAATGTGTATACGCTTTCGATTTTATCAAATGAACTCGAGGGGATATAATTGATAAATGTCACCAAATTTGAGATATGCAAATATTTGCAGTTTTGACGAAATTGCCGCGGAATTGAGTGACCATGATTGTAATGCAGAAGGAATGATGGTATTTTACAGATTCTCAGTGTCATGACAGCCTTGGAGATTTAATGTCTGTTAAATTAGCAATTCGATGGGTTCCTATCACTTTCATGCTGAACCTCAAGAGTATTTTCTTAAGCGTGATCATATCACAGGCAACCTGTCACTGGCTGAGTAAAATCATATAATAAAAGACAATGATTTCAATTAACTTTGAAAGATGTTAATGGGTCCACATCACTATTCATATTCAAGAAATGAAGCATAAATTTAGTGAATCATGAAATCATGCCGGTGAAAATTGAATTAAAAACTTGACATTTCAGCCAATAAAGCAGGAATAATATCGCGACTTTTTCATGAAGACTTCCATTGTAATACGGATCATGAAATTACCTTGATAATCAGCTTAATTCCCGCTTAGTTAGGATGCTTATTAGCAAATATTCATTCGTTTCGATATCCAACTTGTTTCATACTACTTTTATAGCGGCGTCATCTCGGTAGTATATAAATTTGCAAAATTTTGACTTTTTTAAAACTGCTCAAATAATTGTTTGGACCACGGGAACGTAATCTTCGCAAAAAAACTGAATCTTTTCATGTAAAAATTTCACTGTATAAAGATGCTTTTTTTTGAGTCGACACTCTACCTATAAATCCCTACTCTATGGTGTGAATGAATAGAAAAATAGCTTAAAAATCAAATCAGTGGTTGAGATGTTTTGAACATGCAGAGTGGTATGCAGAGTGCAGAGTGGCAAAATATACTAATTGATAAGTCTGCTAATAGATCGTCATATGCATGGAAATTGATAACAATAAAATCTCTAGAACGGGAAAGGAGCTTCATGCAATACACAATAGTGGCACAAAAAGCGCACGCATTTCACTTTGATTCAGCCATCGTATCATCAGTTTAGAAAATCAGTCACATTCGCTTTTTGCAGCTTTCATGCCCCAACCTCCCCCCCGGTAGTGCCTCGACTTTATGCCCCAACGGTGGCAGGACTTTGAGTCAATATCTATCCGAGTCAACTATAGATAAACAATTTACTTGTTTGGAAGAATGACGCAACAAACTTGATCTACACCTGCCTCATCAGATTGTGTGGTCTGAGGAATTGTGCTCGTGGAAGTTAGCTCGTGTAAATGCGCCTCTAGATTTTCCCTCATTGGTTAAATTCACAATCGCATTAGATCAATTCGCCGATCAGAGGAATTGCTGGATTGAAAAAAGGATACAATAGGGAAAAAGGCCTATTACACGTATTTTTGGTAATTTTTCGAGGAACACTGCTTTCACACAGCGCATTCACTGCTTAGAATCAAATGGCTGTCTTCTTACAGTAAACATGTTAGGTAAAGTCGCAACTCAGCATTTATCAAATTCCCAGTGTGCAAACAGTTTCGATTTTATGAAATGAACTCGAGTTGAACACAATTGGGTAGGCTTGTTGTTGCCAAATGTGAGATATGCACATTTTTTGCAGTTTTGAAGATTTTACCACGGAATTGACTGATCATAACAGTAATGCAGATGGAATAATGGTATTTTACAAATCAATGATAGCCTTGAAGTGGTAGTATGTTTGTTGAATTAGCAATTCGATAGGTTGCGATTACTTTCATCCTCAACATCAAGAGTATTTCCTAAAGCGTGATCATATCACAAGCAATTGCCACTGGTCGAGCAAAATAACATAATCAAAGACCATGATCATGATTAATTTCAAAAGATGTAAATGGGTCCACATCACTATTTAGATTCAAGAAATGAAATATAGATTTAGTAAATCATGAAATCATGCCGATGAAAGTTGAATTGAAAACTTGAAATTTCAGCCAAGAAATCCCAATGCAAGATCTCTACTTTCTCATGAACACTTGTATTATAATGCTGCTCATGAAATTCCCTTGATAATTAGTTCAATCTCAACTTAATTAAGATGCTTGTTGGCAGACATTCATTCCTATTGATATCCAAGATGTTTCATACTACTTGTAACATCGTGTTCATGTCAATAGTATATATAATTTGCAAAAATGACGCTATTCAAAACTGCTCAAATAATTGTTTGGACCACAGGAACGTATGCGCAAGAAACTGAATCTTTTCATAAAAATTTTCATTGTATACAGATATTTTTTTGAGTCGACTCTCTACCTACTATATACTTAGGCCTACTCTATGGCTGTCTTTGTGTCACATGATCATCATATGATTGACCAATTGCCGAGCATGACATTGTGCTGCGTTGTGTTGATAGAGGATGTGAAGACATCTGAGTATTTAATTTTTGTAAGTGATATTCAGGTAAAAGCATTTGCTGTTAGTTGTATAGATTTTCTTTGCTACAACTTGTCTAATGATTCCTTTTACAAAGGACGGGTGCAGATCTTCATCGGCATTTGAGGATGTTCATCCTCTGCGCCAATCGCATGAAAGTAATATGTGTTCGCTCTCCGTCCTCAATAGGTAAATGATATGTTCAGCATCGGTTAAAGGATAATTCACGTATCATCCATCGAATTTTAAGATTACACTACCAAGATTGTCTAGCAAATAGATGCTAGGTAGGAGCGCAGCGATTTACATTGTACTGTACCTTGCAAGCTACAATCTATGCAATCTTATAGCTCTTCGATTTTATGTTGACTATACAGCGCAAGATGCATTATAATCATCAATTGCTTTGCTGTTTGCACTTAAAAATATGCTGTTACAGACATCTTCATAATGTGTTGCCGTTTCCTCCATTAATCTTGTGATAAGCACAATTATTTTTACATCAATTAATAAATCAATTCAAGACATTAAAGGCCCATCACGTTTAAAAACAATATTTGCAAATCCACTTACGTAGTATAGGCTATATGAGAATGTAATTGTTACCGGATTAGATTCATGACTAATAATTCTATGCATAATTAAATTAAAATCAGGCCTTAATATCCTGGTCAATAAATTTTGTGCTTAATACTATCATGGGGTCAACTTGACAGCATGTGTTATTGATACACGTCGTAAATCGTGTGCTGGGTGGACATGTTCAATACTGTGCAAAATAATGCATTCCTGTGGCATGTAGGAATTCCCATAGGAGTCCCACAGAAATTTTCTGTGGTCTGAGACAGCTGTGGGAATGAAAAATCGCCACAGAAATTCTGGAATGATGATGTCATGTCAAGTTCGTCGGTTCTTTCTCGTGTCATAGTTTTCATTCATTTATCGGGTAGGGAATTAGTTCTGCCTCCAGAGCAAGTAACTGCAGATTTTAGCCTAGCACATTTAGATTTAGCAAGTTTCCTACTGTCGGCAGTTTGGCTAGTTTTAGCTATATTCAACCCGGTTTTCACATCCACCGATCAGAAGCATCATAACAAGACACGCATATGATGTGAAATGATCTGAAGACTTAATGTGCCAAAAAATATGGATGCCTATTTACCTAGTACTTTACTTTCACTTAATCAGGGAATACATAGAAAATCTCGTTTTTACCGAACACTTCACTCTACTTTCCATTGGATTTACATGTGTTTTTCTTTAATCCTGTCTGGCAAGAAGAGGAACCGGATAGAACTCGACAAACGCGCGGATTCGTAGTAGCTATAGGGTGCACATCATTCTGTGAAAGTCTCATCTTCGGCCTCGTTCCCTATAGAAGATCGTTCTGACAGATTAATCCATTTGTGCTATAATTGTGAAATACGCGAGCAGGTTGTTTTGATGACTGCAAATTTCGAATAGCTCTTACCTCCGTCTGCCCTCAACAGCAATGTTTTTTAGCATTTTAGCATTTTCTCGGGATTTTGAATCCTTGATTAAACAAATGTGACCTGACATTCGGCATCATCTGTTCTTGCGCAGCAGTATGAAGATAGAATGACAAGAGTAGGCCAATTCGTATGAAAATGAATGAACATGAATCATCGATGAGGCTACTGTGTATTCTATGCCATGTCTTAATGTTAGCGCGCCACCTGATGATACTGAATACAGACGACCATATGCAGACACACACAGAAGATCAAGTATAAGTATTAGGCCTACCCATAGCAAGCTCGTTAAGTACTAATCATTGAATGATCGGAATTGACATTGTCATCCTCAGCAGCAGCATGTTAAACACGCTATAGGCTTATGATTACATGATGCACTCATGAAAGTAGGCCAGTGGAAGTTTTGATTTGGAGTAAAAATGTATGATTACTAGGTTTGCTATGATGTGTTATGATAGGGGATAGCTTTCGCCATCCTGACCCGTGCCTGCACCAGTGAACTAAATTAAAGGTAGACATGAGACTACATCGGAGTATAATCTTTATTTCGCGCAAATATGGTTTGAAGAGAACGAGAAACCAGTCACATGCGATAATACTTCCCACCAGGTGACTCTACGTCTTCCCAACGTGAAGACAAACACAATCATGGCCGAGCGATAAGAATTTCGAGTTGAGGATGTCATACCAATTAATCGAATTCAGAACGGAGAAGTATGACCTCCGAAATGCGGCAATAATGGAAGTCGTGCAATGTCTTCAGCCTCATCTTCATGACAAGTGAAGCGAAAAGATAACATTGAAGGTTTTTAGTAAGAAAATATTAAGTCGAAAAAAAAGAAAATGCCGGCTGAGAATTGGAGGAAAGGAAAAACGATTAATAGAGGTCATTTTGCTATCACTGTGCATCCTCCCAAGAGTGAGATTGCGATAGATGAGAGCTTGGATGAGTCGTGTTGGCTAAGAAGGATGTCAATCAGATCTGTAATTCAATTTCTGAAAAATTCCTGATGCTGCATTAATGTTGAGCTTAAAGAAAAATCTGAAATAACTTCCTGATTATTATTGTCCATCTCGGAAAGTATAGCTGGAGTAGCTGAGAAATAAAATTACTAAGAAAATATTATAAAAGCTGCAATAAGTGATTAGCGTCTGATATGAGGATAGATAATCATATGAAAGAAAGACTCTAACAGGAATTAGATATGCGTTGCCGAAATCGAAACTGAAACACGATTCTCTTAGGCACTCTTTATAAAGTGGCAATCTACATTCTATCGGTTTGAGGCCATCCAGTTTGAGCTATAACATAAAATGGAAATTATAATTGTTCGTTGGTTGAATCCACGCGTGGGGCGACAGTTTCTTATTAACTTCAAGACTTGCTGTTTAAGTTTACTTCAGCTTTCGCCCAAATTGGCCTTGTCAAAACATGCACTGTAAACTGTACTTTAAGCGAAAGAAAATGAGCATCCGCTAATATTATCAGATAACTTTTTAAAGCTACACACCTCTAGAGTAGCTATAAACAAAAAGTAAACTGCTGCTGCAGGCTGAGCAGAACGACAGAAAATATAATTTTTTCTGCTTAATTAGCTTTTTTTAGCTGTGACACCACGTCATCAATTCTCAAAATGTGATTATATATCAAAGACAGCCAATATTAACGGATATTTTCTGTGAAGATTAACAATTATTTTCGCTGTTCGCAATGGCGTTCTAATCATCGTGCGATGTTGGGAATGGTGCCAAAAGAATCGCATTGATCTCCTCTTTCCTTCGATTATAAATTTTTGCTGTTATGGGATCAACAAATGTTGTCGAACCATTTGTCCCATTTGTTCCCCCACAAATGTTTGGCGGGTCGAAATGTTGCCAAATGTACACAAATTGAAAGGTTTAAATTATTTGTGTGTGAAATCATGTCGGTTACATGATTCTGAAGCACATTTCTTTGCTAGTCATTGACATTAATTAACCTTAATTCTGGATTAACTATAAAGATTAAATTCTAATGGTTGTGCTTCTTGTTAGTTCATTTCTGCTGATGTTGCTCTTGCACGTTCATATACAGAAATTTTATCGTGAAGTATTGTGTACATTATGATTCCCAATGTCTATTGAAAATATACATTTACTTACATACATATGTCGCATCATACACAAATGCATAGTTTTGGTTTTGGAGGGATCCCATTAGCCTGATGGTGGGCCAATAGTTTGTTATCTTGTAAACCTTTACGGTACAGTAATAAATAGTCAGACCTGGCAAAGTTACCTAAATAACAGAAGGTAGCAACAAATCGCAGATAGCATATGGCATTAGCCAAGTTTACAGTGCTTAGGCCAAACGTGATATTTGATTTATCATGATTTCAAATGATTTTAACTGTCTCAAGTAAAGCATTTTCCGAAATAATTGTTTTAATGCAGAGAATGGGCCTACGCAACATCCTTAAACTTTTGAGAAAACGATAGTTGAAAAATGCATAGAGATTTTGCGGTAATTTACTGTAGAAATCATGCACTGAAAATCGCGTCGATCTGTAACATTTCCTCATGATAATAATCAATTTTGATTTCTGCAAATGTTTTCGTCATTCACTAAATCATGCATTGTTACTGAGTAAGTAGGGCTGTCAGCAAATATCTCACCTGTCATTTTTCAATGAAAGTCGTTTATATATCTCCAATTCCAAATTAGACGGCCTTAATTGCCATGATTAAGGCCGTCTAATTTGCTATGTAATACCATTGAGGAAGGAGCATCTCACCATTCACCTTTACATTCCCACTGAAAATGACATTGAGATGATTACTATGTTTCACAATTTGGTCTTGTAGATATCTCAGGATTCACATACTTAAGTGTATGATAATACATACTTGGTGCGGTTATACCAGTTAATAAGTAGTGAATTTAAATTCGTAGGAGTATTATATAATTCTATAATTGCGGTTAATAAGTAGTTTGAGATATCGAAGTACTCCTATGAGATCATGACTGATTTTAGTAAAATCAGATATCAATGTTAGTCACCACTAAAAGCTATGAAATCGCAACCACAATAATGGAATACTTGAAAAAATACTGAAAACTTTACAAACTTCATATACTCGCAAAAATACGAAAGCACAGAAAACACTATTTTGTGCTTTGATAAAAATGCACGATACAACCTGCATTGAAGTTGAACATGTTTGACGCTGTCGATATGAGTTCTTTTTTTGAATTGTTTACACTGAGATTAAGTGATCCCGGCCTGTTGTCAATTTGAGCGCTGCTGTTGAAATCATGAATTTCACCCATTCTTTTATAAGGTTTCCGTCATCACTTGATCTATGACCAGTTCTTCTCATTATTTCGTGGTCATCGCAGCCGGATTCGTACAGTCTGGTTGTGCATGTTGCCCTGCAGCTGTGGTTTGTTTTATGTCCTTCAACACCAGATGCCTTGCAAATTCGTTTCAAAAAGCTTCTCAGGGTATTGTTCCCAATCGGTACCGCGCTGTACCAAAAAGTCGAATAGTTTTTCAGTGGTCTGAGGTAAAATACTTCAGTTGTCTTCGGTCGAACTGATAGATACTTTTCATAAAGTCTGACATGAGAGCGCTGAGGATTATTGTAGTAAAAGTTGTCAATGTGAACTACTTTTTTTGGTTCGATTCTTCTCTGTTTAAGTCCGCCATTGTACGTTTTGCTACACTTTTCTGAATAGATGAGCGAAGGAGGATCATGCTTTATTTCCAATTGGCTCGTTGATAAGCAACGATGTTCTTGTCCACTGCGCATTGCGAAGTGCAGTCCATTTAGGTAGAAAAGTGTATCTTGCAGTTTCTGCGGATCAGTATCTCCAAAAGAATGAGTCCACAACTTTTCTTCATCTTCTACACTGATGATTTCAGCTTGCTTTTTACTTATCCCAGCACCTTCTGCGGTTGACAGCTTCATCGATAGATCTAATGCCTCCTGCGTTCTAGTAAATGCTGCGTCCTTGAAGATGTTCACCGGACCGATGTAGTCTTTGATTGTCGCATTCAAACCCGCCATAATAGAAACCAAACTGTCACGCGGATATCTTGTGCCATCGCGTTTCCTTACTTCAAGTGCGAATTTACTGAACCAATAATCAAGAGCATCTGGCTGCTTGATCTCACTAATTTGCTTTTCTAATTCATTTGCGAAATGTTCTTGTGGCAGCAGTTTTGTTATGCGTTGGCTTTGCCACTCAGTGAATATGTTGACACTCCATTTATTTCTACGGACTGTCGCTAATGGTATGCTGTCTTTTTTCAATGTTTGAATTGCTGCGTCCGATTGCGGCATTGAAAATCGTGATGTTGTTGCACAGTCCGGCGGTATTTCATATTGCTTCATTAATTTGTCTATTTCAGCTCCACTTAATCCTGAAATCATTCCGCCTGGAATGACAGAAAAATCTAGTATTGCGGTAGGCGCTTGGTCTAGCAGGTCCATCTTAATATGGCTGTGATTTATTCAAAATTGAATTTGAAGTCTATGCATTACATTCCCATCCTATATAGCATGACGTATGGAATATTCATGAGATATCTAATTCTGACCAACTTTTGGACACAGACAGCCTACACTTTCTATGATACCAGTTAATAAGTAGAAAAGAGGTTAATAAGTAGGGAAAAGGTTAATAAGTAGTCGGATGTCTATCATTGAACTAGTATGTATTATAACAGATATTGCATGATTATTCTCAGGAAAAATAGATATTAACCTCAAGCCTGCGGCCTTCGGTTAATATGATATTTTTCCTTCGAATAATCATGCAATATCTCTTATATAATGACCAGAGTAGTGGATTTCAATGTTCAGAATTTACGAGTCCGAAGGACGAGAAAATTTTGATACCATTGAAATCCGATACGTGGTCATTATTATAATTTAGTTTACGTTCCAAAAGCTATCTATGGCTTGCTTAGAGGTTTTATTATTTATAGATCAATGCAACATTGAGTTTTATCCTAGAAATTTCTCGTATTAATATTTCTAGGAGTCCATGTATAGAGGTTTTCAAAATTTAAATGATATCAATGACAATATATAAATACCAATGCAACATTTAGAATTCTATCATCATAGAACTCGGCATCATCCATCATGAATATTGAAAATCTTTCAACTTCATCAATAGTTCAAAATGTCCGATTTGCTGCTACTACAAGAGAAGAAATGAGTAAAAGTTTGATCGAAGCAAAATCAAAAAGTACGATTAGTAAATCCAAGTGGGCAATGTCAATGTTCCAAAATTGGTTCAACCAATGGAAAATTCGTCTTGATGATGTACCTAAAGTGTTGAAAGATATTGAAGAATTTACACCTTCTGATCTAAACCATTGCCTTCAGTATTTTTTCTGTGACATGCGTAAGACAGACAAAGACAGATCTATGTATCCTCCACAGACACAAAAGGAAATATGTGCAGCTATTCAGTATCACTTCAATGATACAATGAACTGGCAAATATCAATTTTCAAAGATAAAGACTTTACTTTATTTAGTAAAATATATTAAATAATAATAACTAAACAAGTCTTTCAACGCACAAAATTATTATACTAAAATCGATTTCGCTGGTCCGGCTTGGTCACTTAGTATATAAACAGTTATATATGTTTATCTACTAAGTGACCAGGCCGGACCGGTTTAGTTATTATTATTTAATATATTTTACTCAATAATGCTTTCGAAGTCTTTCTTTGACAATTGTGTTAAAATAACAAAAAAAGACTTTACTGAATCACGGAAAGTACTAGACGCACAAATGAAAAAAGCTGCGCGTCTTGGATTGGTGCAACAAAAGAAGAGAGCTAGTATTATTACGATCAACGACGAAAAGTTATTATGGAACAATGGAAGTTTCGGTTGGGCTAATCCACGTCAGTTGATCAACACATTGATATATTTCATCGGTCTGCATTTTAGTTTACGAGCGGGCGAAGAGCACAGAAATCTTGTGTATGTAGAATCCTCACAAATCAAATTGTTGTGTGATAATGACGGAAATGAGTACTTGGAGTACACAGAACATTTTTCAAAAAACAAAACGTTTGGTCTGAAAAATTGCCGAATGGATCCCAAATGTACTAGAGTATATGCAAGAGAAAATAAAGAAAAATGTCCCATTGAAATCTATAAAAGGTACATCTCACATCGACCTGAGTCAAATGGAAAAAATGGACATTCTGCATTCTATCTTGCAATAATCGATAATCCAGCTACGAATGTTTGGTACAAAGCCTCACCTATAGGTGTACATAGTATTAGGGATGTGACAAAAAGGCTTCTAAAATCGTTGAACCCATCAGAGTTTTATACCAATACAAGTCTGCGCAGAACTGCACAAACTCGCTTGACCGAAGCCAACATTGCCCCGGCAGTTATTTCAAAGAAGACTGATCGCATTAGCACGGCTGCAACTTCGCTTATGTGGATTCAGCAGTATTCGAAAAAAGAATGTCAACTGTATTACACGGTGAAAGTGAATCAACAAAAACGTTAATTGTGAACACCGAAGAAGCGAAAGAATCGAAATTAATCCACCGGAAAAGAAGATGAGAGTCGAAATAGATGGGGAGAAGAATAAGATAATCATAACTTTTGACTAATTGTTACAATGACGACGTAAATTTTCTTTCATTGTTATAATTGCATGTTGAATTTAACTTTTAGTGAGCATTAAATGAAATATTACTAGTAACATTTCATTTAATGTCATAGATATGAAATATATTGTTTGATGATTAAACGCTCAGAATTTATGATATTTTATTGGGGAATGTACCATAGAACGTAAACTAAATGTTCTGAGCTACATGGGCTATATAGAGAATGATCATAGATTTGAATCTTTTGCAGATCAAAATCTTGGAATTTTGAAGTCATAGATTTTAGGCTCAGTAACAATGTAGGAATACCAAATGAGATTTCAAGGTAAGTAATGTACAAATCAGAGGCCGCGTTAGCGTTAGTTGTTCTCAAAAGATGATTTGAGTATGTTTTCTCCTATTATTCCGAGGAGTAATAAACCTAATATTATCATTCTTGGTGTGCCAATCGGTGATCAGTGCTTTCCATCAACTTTTATTGCTTCTCGTCGGGAAAAAGCAGAAGTCCTTCAAAAATTACCAAGACTTGAAGATCCCAAAGCTGCATTAATGCTGCTTCGGTCATGCTCCGGATTCTGTAAACTCGCAAACATTGCTCGAGGTACTCCACCTTCAGTGGCATCAACTTGTTTGAAAGAATTTGACAATGATATTCGTCGAGCTATGGAAGAAATCGCAGGAATCCAGCTTTCTGACACGTCATGGTCACAGGCACGCTTTAGCTTCAATTTTGGAGGTTTGGGTCTGAGATCTCTTTCCGACCATTCAGCTGCTTCATTCATTGCATCTTACGTCTCCGCAACTCAAGAGCCATCCTAACACTTGTGTGAAGCTGTAAATGAATTTAACAGCAATGTGCAATCAGACAATCATCTAAATGTTTCATCTGTTTTCCATCAGAAACCCAAGCAGTATGTGCTATCACAAGCAGTTGATAAATCAAAATTTAACGAGCTCTACCACTGCCTACCTCCAGCCCACCAAGTTCGCCTTCTTGCTACATCAACAAAAGATGCATCCTGTTGGCTAAGAGTGTTGCCTTCATATGGTCTTGGGCTCCACCTTGAAGCCAATGAAATGCAAGTATTATTGAAATGGTGGCTTGGACTTCAAGTTTTTCCGGAAGCAGCATTATGTCCTACTTGCCCGAAAGGAAGAAACCAAGTTTTGGACCCCTTGGGACATCATGCACTTACTTGCCATTCTGGTCCTAGTGTTGTTCACCGTCACAACGAGTTGAGAGACTGCCTCTTTAGGTACTGCCAACTGGCTCACTTGTCACCTCAGTTGGAGAAAGGTGGTAACTTGGGGCATGATCAGAAACGTCCGGCTGATATTCTCTTGCCTTCATGGCACCTTGGTCGTTCAGCGGTGATTGACCTCACGGTGACTCATCCGCTAAATTCTAACTCATTGTTGTCAGCGAGAGTCATCGCAGAGTCTGCTCCTGATTTGGCTGAGGACAGGAAGAAAAATGAGAACTTCTCGAAGTGTGCTGAACTCGGGTGGCACTGTGAGCCGTTAGCAGTTTCCGTTTACGGCACTTGGGGCAAGAATGCTCGGTCAGTCTTCCAAAGAATTGCCTCTCGCCTATCCCTTCAAACTGTCCTCACGTGATAGAATAGACAGAGGTATTCATGGAAGACTGAGTCTTTGTTTACAGCGTGCCAACGCCCGTGCTTTGCTGCTGCACATGGAAGCCAACGTAGGTGGCCAAGATCTATGCGATTCTGGACTCCCATCTTAATTTCTTTCAGTTTTGTTTCACTGATTTAGCCTTTTATTGTTTCTTTCAGGATATTTCCATTGTCTACTTATATATATCTACATCTATCCATAGACTTCCTATTACAGAACACTCTTCTACAATTTAGAAGTCTATGATCTTAGCAGCAACTTCTATGTTATAAGTATTGAAAAATGACGGCAGGGAAATGCCATTGTATACCATGTATATAAGACTGATATCTTTGATAATGCCCAGAAATTCATTAACGGCCCGGAATTCATGGCCTGGAAATGAAACCATAGAAATATTTCGCAACATGGCATACAATGATTATGACATCTACATTTTTCGGGCTGTCAATGGCAAATTGTCGGGCCGCTAACGCGGCCCTCTAATTTGCCATTGACGCCCTCAAAACATAGCTGTCATCATATCATTATTCGATATTATCACACCAGAGATTTAGAAATATAAGCTGACAATGCATATTGGCGTCTGGCGCTACGCGCCGACGATTTAGGCTGTCATTTGAGAGGTAATATATCTTCATTATGCAGTTATCCTTCAATATGAGTATAAACTTGGATCGCTGTCATTGATGGAAAATTAAACTAAAACAGCATTTTCCGCAAAGAGGAAGCTATGTTCTGCATGCATCTACACGCATTAGCGGAATATAACGGATTAAATGAGCTGTCGAATTAAACAGGTGGCGAATTGATCTGAAAATGATGTAGCAATAACCTCTTTTTCACAAATTCATTCAAAGATGCTACTTCAAATCCACCCACAAAAATCTACTTTTATTAACATGTCATGGTCCATATCAAAGATTTTTGATAAGGTTGAATGTATATGTAGGATCTTTAAAGGCTTCATCTTTGGCGTTTACTGCACTCAGGTTTCAGTAGCCCCAATCATAGGAATACTCAATGCACCCAGTTTGCATTGATAATCACTGAATACTAGACTACATGTGGCAACCAGACTCAATACACCGTTTTTGTAAAGAAAGATGTTGCACAGTATATCAAAAAATGATACTAGAAAGTTGAAGAAAACATATGTCACCGAAAGTAATTAATGCTAAATGGATGGCTACAAGTTGTGAGTTGTTCTCGATATCTCGCATTGTTTCAGCGCTCATAAATTGGTTTAGAGTTTCTGCTGAAAATTACCAGATCATAAAACATTCCCGAGATGGCTTAGAAAACGACAGGCTGAATTTTCATTGAATTTGTTAAAGGCATTACTGGGAAATAACAATAAGGCATTGTGCTCACGGACGTTTGCATGGAGAATGCATAGAATTAGCTACCAAAGGTTGCATTATTCCCACTTTTGGTAATGTTAAGAGGGAATGACATCTTTTCTATCACGAAATAGAAAGTTTATTAAAATGGAAAGGAATCATCGAAGAAGCAATGTCTTCCTCTTGGCTCAATTTCGTGCTGCATTTGTTGAAATCGTATCATCAAATTGAATTTAATCCACAAAATACAGAATAATCACTAGTAAGGTTAGACCCCCTTGGCTACTATCTCCCCACAATTATCCTTTCAATTTTGTGTATTGTCATGCAGGGTTTGTCAAAAATCAATTGCAGTCAATTGAAGCGAGGCCCTCTATATTGAACCAATTGAAATCAGTTTTAGTAAATTACTAAATTTAATTTCTATGACTGCTGCTTTAAAAGTAGCCAAATTTTTTACCAAAAACAGGGACAAAATTGGAGAAATGCATCTTAGTTCGTTTTATCTATATATACAAAAATAATCATTTTGAACTTAAGCAGCAAATTTTAGAATGCCTTGTTGGGCTGCCACGAGTAACAGCCATCTTACTTCATCTTTGTTTTTAATAGTTGTGACTTGTGAGACTTTTTGCCATTTTTAAAAATTCAGTGTTTTTTTACTATTTTCTTTGAAAATGTGTTTTACAATTGCTTATGCACCACTTCGTTAATTTCGCGCATGTACGGTAACGGATTCTAATTAAGTTCTTCTACACAGTGCATTTCTTCGTCTTATGTGTATGTGTAGGGTCTATGTAGCTGTATTTTTCAAGAACTTGTTGTGTGATCATCACTTCTGTGATGTTTTATTACTGAATTATTTTCATTTCCGAGTTATTTGATAATTAGTTCACGTGATATCATGTAATGAATCTTTATATTTTCTATTGTTCATCTTTCTCTACTGAGAGAAACCGAATCTGCAATTCATTGTTAGTTTCCCAGTTCACAATCCATTATCACATTTAATTATATTTTCGGACGACAAGATTGCCATTATAAAGATATATTCATACAAGCAATACTAGCGAAGTTCAACCAAATCAATTGAAAAGCTGAAGCTGATTCAAATTTTAACCGATATAGTGAAAAACTGGGACATGTTTCTGTCGAGAAAGACACTTTCGAGAGTCAGAGGGAAATGCTCCCGATCCAGGACTGTCCAGAAATGAGCAGATGAAGTGCTCCATCCGGTAGACATTCATAGAGTGGACTAAAAGAACTCTATTTGTTGGAACCAAATTTGACCGGATCTGTGGGAAGGCTTTCCCAAAGTCCATTTAACCATTCAAGTTTCTTTCATATTTTTCAATGTTATTTCAAAATCATATAATCCTACAATTAGAATAACCTAGACCAACATCAGGAAATTTATGATATCTTATCTGTTTATGAAAATTCCGTATCATTTTTCCTTGAACGGCACTAGCACCTTGTGATAGGGTATTCGCTCTTTACTATAAAAAATGCCATTCCTTCTTCTGTATTGCTATCATGATCAATCAATTCCGTGGTAATTTCTTCAAGATTGTAGAAATTTGCAAATCTCACTTGGTGCAGGGTCACAGCACGAGTTCATCTATAACAAAATCGAAGCTGCATACGTTGTATATTGGGCATCTAATTAATACTGAGTTGCTACTCTACTTAATATGCTTAAATGTGCTGACTATCTAATAAAACATCTCTTTTGTAGCAAAATTATCAACATAGCCGATGTGTTTCTATAAACTCAGGCATTTTTCATTTTCAGGATGGTGTCACTCTACAGAAAGAGTTTAGTATAAGCTGTTGCTGTATTAAAAGAGGTGACATTCTCAGTGAATTGTCAGTTGACAAGAGTGGATTTGTACCGGGAGAGACGATGAAGGTTAAAGTCTATATTCGGAATGCGTCAGCGACACACGTTAAAGCGACGACGATCCACTTTCAACAGGTGAGAACTTATTCAATTGATGTTTTAGCAATTTCATGTCGCAGCAACTTTCAAATTTCAATTTTTTTAAAGAAACAAATGTTTTGATTCCAAACGCTGTGCCAAAATCTTTGCATCGAAGGGCTTTAAATAGGCCTATATACGAAAGGCCATTAAATTGGGCAGTAATGGATTAGTTTAAATCATAAAAGTCCATTCGAATATCTATTCAAATGTGAGGTTCTTCTAAAGGGAGAGTGAGTGAACAAGAAAAATCACATGTAAATGCTTTCAGAAGCTCATTTTAAAACGTAAAGACAATCAGTAGTATCTCTCAGTAATGCACATCATGCAACACATTTTCGAACAAGCAAATTTTATTTAATGGTGATTTAGAAGCGAAGATAAAGAGACGACATCATGAAAAACAATGTAGCGACGCAATAAATTCGCTAGAATAATTAGCATAATCCATGAAAAATCAAGATAATTAAGCAAGATTCACTAAAATGAGAAAAAAATTCTTCGATTTAGTTTAAAGCAGTAGATAAAGAAGTAAATAGATAAATGTTCTCTGTTTATTCTTGGAAGTACGACGAGACACCTCTCTTCCATGTGGCCGAGTTCCACATTCAACCTCCTCTCGAATCTATTGTGCATCAGTGAATACATTTTTTGATGGACTTTACACAATCGATGAAATTTCATCGTCAAATCGACCACGATTTTGTTTATCGAGTGATCGAAAACAGAAATATTTCTTTCCAATCAATGATGAATATGCTCTAATATCTTTGAATACTTCAGATAAAATATAAAAATTTCAGAGAATTTCGGATTTCAGAAATACACTTCTCATAACTTTGAAGTCAGTTCACACCTAAACTTCAATTTTCATGGTCTTAATTTCGAGGTATCGTGCGTTGGCAGAGTAATTATCATTATCATATTAAGATTTGATGACCAGTTACTTTGATGTTCAATAAAATACATCAGTGTATTTTAGCTGGCCAATTCATAATGGCATATTTTGTTTATTGACCGAATTGTTAGAGTACCTTTTTCAAGAATTGTGTCGTAGCAGATTTTCTAGAGTGAAAATGAGAGTTTCACTGAATTTTTATGACTTTATTCTGCTCAACAATAGTCTAAAAATGGACATTCTTGAAGTGCAAGAAAACATTTGATTATTGCTAAATTTGTGAGTATTCATGCATAATGCATATACCATGTGCCTGTAGAATTATATTAATTAAAGTCACATTATTTGAATCGATGACCGGTATTAAGCTAGAATTTATCAGTTGAAAACTAAGTTGGATATACAAAGGCTCGAAAAGAAGTTTTGTGTATGCTGATTGAAAGCGTATTAATACGCTTTTTCAAGTTGTAGCACTTGTATTGGGAACTTATTGTAAAAGGCTGCATTTGTATTTTAGACTTGTTAATGAAAGTGCAAGCTTATGCACTTGTAGATGTAGGCTGTTTTGTATCATTAATTTAAATAACATTCTGAAAGAAGGATTCGCTTACTTAAGCAAAATATAGGAAGCATCTGTCTCAACCATGTCGTTGTGGCGTTACAAAAGTGTGTATAGTTATACCAACACTCAACTCTACTATCGGAAGACTGCTTTTCAAAATGGCAGAGCCTCTCTTTTCTTCGATGCACGCAACATATGGAACTGTCGATTTATACAGGGTACATGTCATCAATTTAGAGAGTCGAAATGCATCTTCAACACACATATTTTGATATTATCTCCCTGTCGGCAGAAAATATTGATTCTGATGATTCAAATTATTGACTTTTTTCGACTTTTCTGGAGATTTGTCGAGTATTTTCTAACATTTGCATTTTTTATTTTACTATTTCTAAAAATTATCCCTCTTATGTATTTTGACGATCTGAAGAAGAAGAAGACATATTTGCATTTGACAATTCAAAAATGTGCCTGTCCATGATATACACATCATTCGACGTTGAAATTAAAAATGTTTGTTCAAATCTCGCCGCACCGTCTTGCATTTCACAATGATGAAATCTGAAGTACGAGAGACATTACATACATAGTTTTGTCTGATAGATGACTGATAATCTGATTGATCTGTTTTCTCCAGCTTATCTCCAGAGGCTGACGTGTAAAGGTACGGCACATGTCCAACCGTCCCGCGAGTGTACGGTGGTTGCACCTTTGATACATTCAATGTCCAATTTATTCATAACAAATATTACGTGACTAAAACTCCCACGAAAACTCGTGTCAGTTATTTTTTCCACTGCTTAACTACAGTGCATGTTTGAATGAAATTAAAAGAACACACAAGTGTCGCTAAACATAGAAAGAAACACTGTGCATTTAACTGCAAACAAGAGTGTAGTGATGTTCATGATGCTCACATATTAAATCGATATTACGGTACATCTCCATTGCGTAGACTCAAATATGTTTAAAATGTATGTACGTATAAAATCTAAAAATAAATATATATATATATGGCGGCAACTTAGTGTTTATTGCAAATAAGCATGAGAATAAATTGATTTACATTCAAATACATGCACTATCTAGATGTGGCGTACAGTACATTGTGAAACTATCGATAAATGAATCACGTTCCTAACTTGCATTCGCAGCATATCATTTTATCACTTGACACAAGCATAGCGAAGGAAATTAAGTCTATGCTAGTTCAATGATTTTAATAAAGCATTGATTTAACTACCCTTCCTTTGATAAATCCTATATGCAGTGCTTTTAAGTCCGTGAACAGATTGTATGCCAGTAATTTCATCATGTACACCAGTATTCTCTCATACTGATGGCGATTTTTCTCTACTGTTTGTCACATCCCGAGTTTTCTCCAGATGATCTGAGCATCTGCATTATAAACTGTTCACTACCGATACCAAATTTTAATTCCCTAAAATTATGGTATTACGACCAGATGGGGCAAGTGGCCATTATCCTTTGCTCTGATTCAGGGGCCAAAGGGGGGCGATTGTGCCCTTGAGTAGAAATGACAGAACGAAGCTGAACATTACCTCGAGGTCGCCATGTAAAAACCAGGTTCGTCGAAAACGTGAATTTTGTTATTAAATTGTTACTATTGCCTAAATTGTCAAAGAAGGTGTTAGTGACAATTGACAATGTGCGTATATTGGCAGGACATTGAGAAAGGTCTAAACTAGACAATTCTCGAAATATACATGTAGGCTGGATATGCCTCGCCATGCAAAAACAATGATAGATAATAAATATACTAAAGTATTAGAGGGAAATATTTTTATCTTTCAACAGTGACAGACTTCAAAAGACCTCTGCCTACATGAACATTGAATTTTGCTAATGAAAATATATTAAAAAACCATAATATTTAAAAAAAACATAGTGAGGGGTATTATCATGTTCTTATACATTATAAAAATGTGTTCATAATCCTCCATTAATGCGTGTAGTACACAAGCAAGTTTACATTCAAGCATGAAGTGACTTTAATGAAATGATTTACTTTTGTTTCAGTAGGTCGTTACCTTGAAATTTCGCGATCAGGTGCGTTCTACGACTCTCACCATTTATCATATGGTACGATCGCGAATTTCTGCCGGATCAGCAGTCCGATATCTTGAACCCGTTCACATTCCGCCTCTCGTTCCCTCCGGCCTTCAAAAATGTTCAATAATAGATGTTGACTATCGAATCCAAACAACTATGAAACTTGGCGGTATGTTGACATCTAATACCGATACCATGGTCATGACATTACCAATTGTGATTGGAAGCATTCCTCTTCGCGATGTCTCATTTTTGGACAACGAGCAAGGTAAGAAAAGTTTAATTTGAATGTTAGATTGAATTAATAATTGCAACTCTTGGGGAAAATTTTAAGACTTTGATATGTCAAGGTACATGTATGTACTTAGAAATCTACTTATTCAATAGGTTTCTGCACTCTTAGGGCAAAATATTTTACAACCGAGGTAACACAGCACACGGGATGCAGAGTTGCCGCCAAAGTGGGTGCCGCATGGGTGCCTTGTTCTATGTCGATAGTCTAGTGAACAGTATCAGCTTGTGAACTAGTGTTTACGATAATCGTGTGATTTGAGTAAATTTCTAACTTAAATGCTTTAGCTGAGATACTATTTCGGTCAATCATTTATAATTCATCCACAAACTACTGCATATGATTAGGAAAGTCTGAAATGGATTAGTCTCAGGTCTGTTTCATATTTTTTGAAGAAGTTGCTAGCGAGACTTCTTAGACTTTCTAGAGTCATCGAAAGCGCTCAAGATAAAATTTATTAGAATGAGTTTAGTTTTATTTTCCTTGCTAAAATTCAGTGGAAGAAAAGGCTGTTTTAAGTTTTTGAAGTTGCTAGCATCAAGTGGACATAATGTATGCGGCCTGCTATTGAGTTTTTGTCTGTTGTTGTCCTGAGAATGTTCAGAATACTCTACAGACTGAAAGTTTTTATTCGTCGATGACTCCAAATGCGTAAGCAATGGTTCTAAACCAAATGCTACCAAAGTACTAACATAGTGATAGCCAGTCAGTCATGCTTAGCATTCACCACGTCATAATGTCAATCACCACAACGATTTCATAAAGACGGACGCAACAACGGAGAAACCTTGATAGCCTATAGGTTATGTTGACATAGTCCACGGTATAACTTTTGTATTACTCTTCTTGTATATTTATAACTTCTTGTACGAGTACGATATAATGCCAAACCGGTTTCAAATACCGTGCTATCCATCATCAGTGGCGATAATTCAACAAACGGTCAAGATTATATACAATTTTGACATGAAATCGATGATGATCACATTTAGAAAGCGACCTGGACTTGAATTTGATAAAACAAATAATGCTTTTGTGAACCCTAGTCAGTAAGCATAGAAATGGAATGAGACGCGCATCAAAAATGACAGAAACATATCTGTCAGCAAGCATAGAAATAAAATTAGACTCCAACTAAAAGCATGTAAATGTAAATCATGAAACATTTGCACGATTTTATGAGGAGTGATTTTGCTATTATTGTGTGCTTTGCATATGCCTAGAAATTTCTCTCTCTCTCTCTCTCTCTCTCTCTCTCTCTCTCTCTCTCTCTCTCTCTCTCTCTCTCTCTCTCTCATCTCTCTCTCTCTCTCTCTCTCTCTCTCCTCTCTCTCTCTCTCTCTCTCTCTCTCTCTCTCTCTCTCTCTCTCTCTCTCTCTCTCTCTCTCTCTCTCTCTCTCTCTCTCTCTCTCTCTCTCTCTCTCTCTCTCTCTCTCTCTCTCCTCTCTCTCTCTCTCTCTCTCTCTCTCTCTCTCTCTCTCTCTCTCTCTCTCTCTCTCTCTCTCTCTCTCTCTCTCTCTCTCTCTCTCTCTCTCTCTCTCTCTCTCTCTCTCTCTCTCTCTCTCTCTCTCTCTCTCTCTCCTCTCTCTCTCTCTCTCTCTCTCTCTCTCTCTCTCTCTCTCTCTCTCTCTCCTCTCTCTCTCTCTCTCTCTCTCTCTCTCTCTCTCTCTCTCTCTCTCTCTCTCTCTCTCTCTCTCTCTCTCTCTCTCTCTCTCTCTCTCTCTCCTCTCTCTCTCTCTCTCTCTCTCTCTCTCTCTCTCTCTCTCTCTCTCTCTCTCTCTCTCTCTCTCTCTCTCTCTCTCTCTCTCTCTCTCTCTCTCTCTCTCTCTCTCTCTCTCTCTCTCTCTCTCTCTCTCTCTCTCTCTCTCTCTCTCTCTCTCTCTCTCTCTCTCTCTCTCTCTCTCTCTCTCTCTCTCTCTCTCTCTCTCTCTCTCTCTCTCTCTTCTCTCTCTCTCTCTCTCTCTCTCTCTCTCTCTCTCTCTCTCTCTCTCTCTCTCTCTCTCTCTCTCTCTCTCTCTCTCTCTCTCTCTCTCTCTCTCTCTCTCTCTCTCTCTCTCTCTCTCTCTCTCTCTCTCTCTCTCTCTCTCTCTCTCTCTCTCTCTCTCTCTCTCTCTCTCTCTCTCTCTCTCTTCTCTCTCTCTCTCTCTCTCTCTCTCTCTCTCTCTCTCTCTCTCTCTCTCTCTCTCTCTCTCTCTCTCTCTCTCTCTCTCTCTCTAACTAATAATTTGCAAAAGGCCTTTTGATATTGTAAGCAAAAGTCTGCGATGATTTCATAACCGCACTACACTTGAATGAAATGCTTGGCGACGTTCATTGCCTGAAATGTTAAAAGTTTTATTTGATCCGTTTTAGTTCCATCTCAAACCTCTCTGAATTTATTTGTTAGTTCATGAATCGTTTATATGAAGTCCGTTTGTTGAAGAAAAAGTCAATTAACTGTTATATCCCAACTTATTTACTCACCTTTGTCAAATGATAATTTCTTAGTTTTTAAGCTCATAATCAATGCAGATTCGGTCTGTTAATTAACATTTGGATGAATCTTCATAAAGTAGTTCTTCTTCTATAAGCCTATCCGATGACTTTAAGATTCAGAACGGAAATGCAGTTTTCTAAAGAAGACTGTTACATTAAGCGTGTGGCATTAATAGCTGGAAATGTACTGCTGCATAAGCAGTGTGAGAAAACTAAGAAATAGGATATGGCTGCTTGGAACAAGCTAAGTGTTGTCTTATTCACCTCAGTTACTCGTAGTTTTAATCATTGATGTTAATGGATATTGATGCCTACATAATGGCGAAAGATGAGCAATCAGTGACGCTGAAAATGCAAGATGATGCTTTTGCGGTCCAATTGATTAAACAACTCTCTTAAGGTTGAACCAGAATGCATTTTCATCCGCTGTAATAAGGAGGGCGTAGTGGGAATCAGAATTAGGCAATTTCATAACAAGTTCTCATGAATTTATATTTGAATATATTATTTTCTACTTCAATCATTCAATTAACGTTTTACATGTCACAAATCTCCGAAATTCTATAAATCGTTCGAGTTCTCTCGTTAATAGATTTACTTAATTTTAAGCGAAAAAAGCAAATTGAAAGTTACTAAGTTAGTGTTAAGTCTTTTTTAAAAGTTTTGGTATATTAATGTAATCGACGTAAAAGTTCTTACATTATCTTTTGCATTATGTTTATAGTAGCTAGTTCGCATCCATCTGAAATATGAAACTACTATAGCTATGAATTTAATGAAACTACCATTGTTGCTCAATGCCTTGAAGTATTGAGTAACTTTAGTTTATGCCAGCTACCAGCGCCGAGATTTATTGCTGTTGTCGAGGTGAGTGAAAACAAGTTCACATAGACCGCGTCGCATCGGATGTGAACAGCCCCATCGGTTTATTAAGGTTCTGAACGAAAAGTCTGAAGGATGCGTGAAGACGCGCCGTGCCGCGTCCGGTGTAGATGGACCTTCAGTCGTTCATCACACTATTTATAATAGATAGTAATAATCATAACTAATAATTAAGTAGCTCCATTTTCTCTAAAAAAATATTACTGATTGTCAGGCATAATTGATCGCAATTACCAACACAATTGAAAAATCACTATTTTTCCAATTTTTATCTTATTATCCTCTTCAGAAGTTTGCGTTCACTGATGTGTACTAAGATAATTGTCTGCAGAAAGACAATTAAGAAATGATGCCTCCTTCAACGGCCCCATTTTAGTCCACGAATGCAAATGATTTGATGCCTCTAGTGCATTATGCGCTCTCAACTGCTTGCGGAAATGATGAAAAGTACGGGAAGCTGCCCGAATACCGCTCCCCTTAATAAAATCACTCCTGAAGCTTCAATTATATGAAAAAATTTTAAAACAACCATCTTATCATACACCGCATATTTCTCACTACTTCCCCACTAGGAATTGTTTTTCCAATTACTATATTGTATATACAGAAGACTAATGCTTTTCAAAATCCAGGTGCCCTAATACTAGCCATGTGGTGACCTTTTATCGGCAACGATGATTTTGTAAAGGCAGTAGCTAGATCTATGACTGTAAGCTGGAAACATGAAATCAGGTGACATGTGTAATTTATTCTTACTGTACATTAGATAAACTATGTTGAATTCTCCACTTTTATCAAGGAAATGCGAAAATTGCGAAGGCAAACTATTTTGTAATTGGATGTATGAAATTACAAAATATCGATCGAATCAAACAAAAACAAAATCGGAAACTTCCATTAGTTGAAATACATGTGGTACTATGTTATCGTCAATTAAACCCTGAACACCTCAATGTCAGTGGGAAAAATCTGATAACCCCAGACGGCAGGGGTTTAGGAGAATATTGACGACTTCAGTTTTCTTGACGAAGTTGACATCATCTGAATTAAGGACACTCTCCGTTTCAAGAAAACTACCTTTGCATCATCATTGCTCACTGAGGTGACTTTCGCAGTGAACATCTGTGCTGCCTTCTTCCTCGATTCGACCTCAGCGATAAAATAATCATCGACGATTATAGGCCTATTTGAATACGGAACGGTGTCACTGCTTTGTTCCTTGGAGTCTCCTCTTTCGTCATCATTGGACATGTCAAAATTTCCACTTGTATCGGCACCGGAATGTCACCGAATGAAATGCGCCTCTGATACGTTTATCCCAATCGGGAACCGACGGATTTCTTCGGAGTGATAGATCATCCGGTGTATCATTTACATTATCAGAGTAGATGCCCTAATACCGGCCGGGTGGCCGGTATTAAGACATGGGGTGCTATTTCACTTGGCATCGTATATGTCAGAATAAGGCATCAGCAGAAACAAGATAAATGATATCAAGTTCAGCAAATTACATCTCGAACTTCTGGTGAGAATTATGCAAAGTCAGCTGACTGTTTTATAGCAATATTACATAGAAATTCAAGACGGCAAAATAGCTGTTAACTGCCAAATTTCAAAATCGAGTGCTGTTCTACTAAAACAAAAATATGCAAAAATATCTTGCTGGTATTGATTTTCGTGTTGATATCCAGGAACATGTTTGGCATTGTCAGAGGAGGTCTATCACAATTAATTTTCGCTTAAACCATTTGGCCAGAATTAAGGCACGGCCGCTGTTAGGGCAGCTTCCACTATTAGCTTCATTACCTTATCAGTAAAATAGATGATCAACATATGACTGATGTCTCCGAATGTTAAACAAAAATGTTAAAAAAATAAGCAATTAAAAATTTCGAGTCCATCGACTCACGCTGAAAGGCCTGAATAATGATTTTAAACATGAATAGAGCCGTCTGCTCATTCTGACTTTCGATCTACTGCCACCGCACGTCACCGGTCCACACGGACTTTCTAAACAACTCAAACAATGTAATGATAGAAGTTCAAGAGTCAGGACAAATGTTCATGACTTAGATAAAACTGTCATGGAATAATATTCTTCCCCGAATTGACTGACAAACGATGAGTGAAAATTTATTTCGATCGTCTCCATCAATTGAACTCCCACGTAAAATTTGAGAGCGTCAACTATTAGGATACGTGGTTGTTTTGATCACATTTTGATCACGAAAGCTATTAATTATTTGAAAACGTCAAGGAAATCAAGTAGGCGACGAGTGGACAACTCGATTTAGAATATTTTTGAGCATGCTCTCGAGTTAGACTTAGTGTCAGTTTCCTTTCTCTTTCAGTTGTTCCCTGCTATGCATCTTTCAACTATGACAACGGCGACATCTCTGAACATGATCCCCACACGTCTTTCCTGAAGCCGTGTTTCACCTACTTCAAAAGTTTTGACCATAGACGGTTGTCCCCACGAAAACAGAATGGACTGTTCTCTAATGCGGACGTCACATGAGAACACATCTGCCAATCCCATAGAGAATTTTCTCCTGCCAAGCTGCCGATTTGTTGCCAGAATCTTTTCTTAACTTACTCAACTGCTGAATCGAACTGTTAACATTTGAATCACATGGGAAAAGTCATGCTTCTCCACCTAGGATATATTGCCCCTAGAATTTGTGTAAATTGACGAAATATCTGTCCTTTTCAATGATTCCCATTTTGCCAAACAATGTCTCTCACTGCTTTATTGCAAAACAAAAGAAATAAGTACCTTTGAGTGCCTCTCAGAACATTTCCTAATTTGTACCAATCATTGGCCTATAGGCTTCCAGAAGTATCTGCATTTGATTGTCACTCTCTCAATAATGCATTACGCACATAATTTTGATAACTGATTGTGAGGAGAAAGCGAAGGAATTGGATAATTTTCAATAGAGTAAATTAGCATTATTTCTATGTCAAATAAAGCTTTCACAAATAATTAGAGATGTGAGCGGTTCACCGGTGCACCGATTTTTTCTGATTTTACCGAATCTCTGGTCCGTGCACCGAAATGTGTGAATTTCGAACAATTTGATGCTTTACTATATTATTTCATTTAAGGCCTGCAATTAATCTATTCTGTATCATGTCATAGTCAGAGGTCCTATGGACAGAAGAAGATTTTCAACATGCAATTAATCCAACTAAGAGATTGCATTTCAATTCATGATATATTTGAAGAATAAAGTATAAATTGGTCTATTTGGGTCCCATGTTCTTCTATGCACTATTAGAATTTCCCTAGTACTTTACACCTTAACTTCCAGATTTTAAAGAATTGATAAGCAATCGCAGGGAAATCAACAACACCATTTAATAATGAGTGCTTCAACGCAACTTTTTAAAATGGTCCATGCATCGGTGCAAATATAGGGTACAGTCTTAGAAATAACTTCAGGAGCGTGAGGAACTATCTGCATCACGACAGAATCAGCGCGTAAAACATCAAAAGGACCTCGTAGGTCGTAACCCCTTGTACGAATTACCTGCAACGTTGTCCCATCAACTTATATTACAAGGAGAGAAAAAACTTTGGTACAGTGTGATGTTCAATTAATTCAACTTTTCTTTAAGTTGAAACACGATTTTACATTTAATGTAGACCAATGGGCAAATGCTGTAGAATGTACCACGGCTCTAGAGAGAACAGCTTTGAAATCAATCAGATGCTTGATTTAGGAATCAGATCCATAACTCACTCTCTCCCTCTCTCATTATTTGAACGTCTTTTATACTTACATGCAACTTGATCCTCAACATGTAGGAAAGCTATGAATTCAAACGCCTTCTTACCCAGGTGTTAGACAATAAAGAATTCTTGCCTCTAGACCTTTAGGATGCTTGGGAATACAAAACATCTAATAAGTCCAATTTAACAGAACGCAAAAATATAATATTAGGGGAAGAGACATTGATTGGACTAATGGAATTTGTTTATTTGGTGATGAGGTTAGTAACATAACGAAAGAGAATATCCATATGTATCTATATGCGTTGGACAACTCTCTCCCTCCAAGAAAATCGCAGAACGAGGCGTGCAATGTACAGATGATGCACTCCTATAGGCTACGATATTCATGACCATCTTTTTAGTAGATGGTCTTCATGCATAATACACTTCCCTAAATCAAAACTGAAATGCACGGTACCAAATTTACATAAAGTTTTATAAGACAACGTGTACAATGCTTAACCGTATTCAGTGACGGAAGAAAATAATTATTGGAGCATTTAGTTAATTGCAAATAATTAGAATGCTAGTTATTATTGTAGAAATGATCACAACAGGCTCATTTGTCGTAGACATTACCGCTACTGCGCAATACTTCAGATAGGCTATTGTAGTGACAAGAATATATGACAAACGATCGCATATCCATTGATTGCTTCAGATGAAACTCCATTGATAGACCTCCATTGAGCAGCATTTATAGATGTGCTCTTTATCGAAGAAAGATAACATGAAGCTTCGACATTCCGAAATCAGCATCCCATTGCTGAACAGCTAAAGCCTCTTGACAATCTGGGCTTTGAATTTCGGTAATAAAAATGTCCGCTGAAAGCAGGGCGTCTGTGCAAGTTATAATTGTAATATTCTCTACAAAAGCTTCGTTGATTGAAATCGGAAGTTGATAAAGAGTAAGCTGTTAAGCAGTGGCAATCAATTGCCAATTATTTACAATTAATCTCTATTAAATACCTACTATATAATTGGATAGACCGATCCAAGTCCAATTAGATGATTTTTTCCAATCTCTGACGATATTAAACGCACGTAGTATTAATAAGTTTTGAATTGATGAACCTGTCAATAGAAATTACTTAGTTATCAATGAAAATGAGATCTGCAACATAAATGATCAATTTGCAATATTGATTTATCGTTTTGTGTCTAAAGATCATCATTCAATCATTTACCACTCCTTCTCTCCTTCTTTTTTAAACTTATAGCTCTCTTTTACTTTCCCCGTAAGTTTTCAAGATTAACTGGATTACGTTGCGATTCATCAGCGCTGTGTTGGCAGCTGCAAAGAAAATGAATTGTCCACCAGTCGATCAGATTGCACGTTTACTGTTCCTGTTTATACGCAGCCCTTTCTTATCGTTCACTCGCCTTATAATGAACTGATAGATACGTGGAAATATTCTAACATAGCTTTGGGGAAAGTAGAAAAGAGTTGAGAATTTTGTAAGCAGTTCATGGTGTAAGACCTGTAGTTATAAAATTTGTGAGCAGGCGAATAAAAAATCATTTGAATCACTTGTGGTCTATTTTCATTTTGAGCTTTTTTCATGACTATGAAATTGATATATCAAAATCCCGTTAATGATTTGATGACAATAATTTGTAATTGAAAGGAGTCAAATACTATTGAAGGGCAATTACATACGATCGTCATATAGGGGACAATAAGGAGTCAGATTACAAAAGGAGTTAATTTCTACCTTGAGCAAAAGAGACAACGTGGAAGAACGAAGAGAAAAGGCCTGTTGGCACATGTATTTGTTTAAAATATGTCACGGGCGAAAAAGCGCTCATCATTTAGTCATTATACTTACAAAGGTACATTATCATCCAGATTTGTCCGGAGGTCTCTAGTCTAGAACATAATTTAATTGCTTTTCTATGAAATTGTCTTTTATGTACTGTGGTAACCAGCACATTTTAGCGCTGCTGACTCTAAGTTCACAGCATCTTTCAGAGTGGTAGTCTACAAAGCCATTTATAAAAAGCTGCCAATTAGTCTTATTTGAATTGAAATGATTGTGACTAGGGCAAAAAATTATGGATGGTTGCAAAACATGTCCTTTGGTTCAGAAAACATGTTTATCTCTATTTTCATTGATTTTTTCAAATAATGAATTCTGTTCAAACAGAGTTTCGTATAGGAATAAAGCAATTGATTTAAGTGAATTTTTTATGTTAATTATTTTACAGCTATTACTTCGCGAGCGTCATGCAACTACTGTCAATAACAAGAAGTTCCAATTATGATCTAAAATGTCCTTATATCAAGAAACATTATGAGGAGGTAATATTCAAATGATGACAATGAACTATTGAAAATTCAAAATTAACCATTCCAATTTCTGACTGACATGTTTCAGCCAGTTACCCCACAGCGGCAATTGCGTAGAGGCCTTATCAAGGCCTGTGGACGAAGTATTAGACATGACATAAGAGAAATCCACAGTTTAGCATGCATGTCAGACGTACACATGTAGATCGTATGGAATCGATGAACAGGTTAAGAATATTAACTTAGGATGCAGATGTTAGATAGACACGCAAATGCCCTCAGCATTTGTCATGGATAGATTTTGCGTTCTTGCATGACTTCAGACTGAACCCGGTCAAAGGCTACAAGTTTAAAATGTTGTATATTGCCGTATTTGGTTATTAAATAACAACGGTTCAACTAAGGTTGACTAACTTAAGGATTGGTTGTTGCATAGTCATTTCGAGCATCTAGATATGACGAGAATAAAATTGTCTCCGACATGCATTTTCAGCATTCTTTAGAATTAATGCCGGAAAATTTGTGAAATATCTAATGATACACGACAATCGACAGCGGTCTTTTGAACCAACAAATCCATTGCATGTACATGAACGCTGACGACGCCCTTAATTGGAGGAGAAGGCAGTAATTTTTTATTAACGCAGACATCGAATCACAAATTAGTTAGAAACTTTTCACAGACACGGTCAATTAAGCCTATTGCAGTAAATTCAGAGCACCTTGACATGTCAGACACATTAAGCATTCTTTAGCATTCAGACGAATGATAATGGTTGCACTGCAGTAGGTGTTGATAGAAAATAATTGTGGCATTTCCCGTCAACACCAAATTTAGCAGACTTTATTTTCCAAAAATTAGTTATAAACTCTGTGTGACGACTTGCACCCATTGGCACTATGTAAGCAGTTGTGTGTTGTTGCAGCAGCTGCAACTTGTCGTGTAAGAGAGCGTGGTCATAGTGCTAGTCCAGTGGTTTTCACGATAACCTTCGTATCCGAAAATCGCAAATTTCGCGAATTATGTATTTTTTTCTTGATGTCAGTAATTAGCCTATTTGCTGCACTAAGAGGGGATAGTTAATGCATTAGATGAGTATTTTAAGAGAACCATGCATGTGCATCAATGTTCATGAAAATTTACCGATCAATAAAATGATCATAAAGTGAATCATAATGAGGCATGCAATTATGTGATACTTTCAGGCCTATACTTAGCGTGGATTAGGCTATAAGTAAGCCTATATAAAAGAAAAATTCGTGATGGAAGATACAAAATAATTATTTAATGCTTTTTGAAACATGCAAATGTAAACGAGCGGGGTAATATTGGGTCTACATGGTCTCAAGTCAAACTATGTTGGGAATAGGAACTTATTTTGCTTTAGTAATTTTTTATTTTATAGCCTACATTGCAAAGC